>QRFJ01000007.1:1684382-2196883 GCA_006176705.1 Cocos nucifera | reverse complement strand
GTGAAATAAACTTTAAAGAAGCATCTTTTTTGTTTTCTCGAAAGGAAGTAAAGAAGCATCAATGTAAGGAAAAGTGGGAAGGACTAATTGTGTAGTTGATAACAAATGATCAATACCTTCTTTTCTCTGGCCAAATAAACATGACCAAACTTCCCTCGCCCAAGAGGCTTTCCAATGTCAAAGTCGTTGAGAGTCCAGCGCTTCTCCACAGTGGACACCTGTGAAGAAGACTTTAAAAATTTATATACAGTTCAGAACAGTTAACCCTCAAAAATCATATCAAAATTGGTAATTGAGAGTTATATTCAAAAATAACATAAAACCCTACCAGAAAGAATATAAGATGACATTATTAAGACCCCAAATAGTTGGGAAAAGCTAGATTGTTATGGTTATTACATGCACATTTCCAGCTGAGCTAGAACTAAATTAAATACTACGGAGTTAATTTTCTTTCTGACATGAGACCAAAGGAGGCAAAAAAAGACACAGATCCGGTCTAAAAATTGTGCGAAAGTGAACCCCCGCCCCAAAGCATGAAATTATTCTCAACATTAACAAGTGAAGCTGAAATCAGATCTATGGCAGGTTGAGATCCCTAAGTTTAAACTACAGGCCATATTATAACCCAAGATTATCAAGCATTTCATGTAAAATCACCGTTTAAAAAGGAAAGCCACTTGAAATTTTAGGGGGGTAAAAAACCTAAAAGAATACAGAGAAAGCAACAAAAACGCCTGAATTCAGAACGAAAAAAACCCTAAATCGCCTTAATATTTCTTGCAATCATTTCCAGAAACGTAGGAAGACCGAATCCGGCAACTCCAAACTCCTCGCACACCAATGCCAATGAAAAGAAGAAAGATGGGATCTTTTTTAACTTATTGACGACGAGATGCCCTAGATCTCCAAGAAAGGGAGATAAGAGAAGAGGATCTATAAATCAAAACCTAGACCACCATCAAGAACTACCAAAAAGATCAGATCTTTTTGCCCTACCTTTTCTTCCTGCTGGGCTTCTGCCGGGATCCCCATGAATGCCGGGGGGGAGGGGGGGGGTGCGCGTGTGTGAGAGATAGTGAATGAGAGAGAGAGAGAGAGAGAGAGAGAGAGAGAGAGAGAGAGCCGTTCTTGCGTTTGGTGGAATTTGGGCGGAGACGGGGAAATTTGAGGTTGGGGCTTGCAACAGCGCTCCAACGGTCGAATTCTTTGATGCGTCCACGTGGACTCAATATCAGACAGCTTCCGTAGATCTGAGCATTTTAAATTGCAGAAGAAAAATATGACAGCCAAAAAAGAAAACGTTGCCGTGGATGCTTCATCACAAACAAAAGTATGTATTTATTTTTAATATATTTCTATCTGATAATCTTATTTTATTTAATTTGTTCATTACTGTGAACCAAGCAGCTAGTAGTTATCCATGTTGTCCGCTCATAGTTATTGACAGTCCCTATTTTGATGTTCCCAAAGCATCATTTGTTATTTTCGCAAAAAAAAAAAGAATCATTTGTTATAGATCCAAAGAGGACATTAAAGTTCAAGAGATGTGAATTAGAACTAATTTGTTGACTTTGGTTCTTGTAAAGCTTTTATGAGTTCCAAGAACGGGTTATATATATATATGATGTCAAGGACTTGACGAGGTGTTACATGTTGGGCCTAAATCCTCTCGGGCCATGAGTTCCAGAAATTTGGAAACTAGAAACGCAACGATTTCTAGAATTCTCTAAAAAATCCACGCCCGACGATCCTAGGAGTTTGGATTCTTTCTTATCTGTCAGATAGATTTATAAAAGTAAGCTTAAAACCCTCAATATTATTTATTTTCCGGTCAATAGTCACTGGCTCAATGTAGCATGATTCTAATCTCGTACTCTAAAAAAAAAAAAAAAAATCATTGCGACAGATATTTCATAATTAATCAAACTCATAAGATACTTTTTATTCTTAATATATTTAGCTTTTCTCTTTTATTATTTTTCATTTAATCTGTTCATCGTATAAAAGAAGCACCTAATAATTATTTATATGGTAACTTAGGGATTCAATCGAGCCAAGTCAAATCGAGTAATTGAAAGCTCAAACTCGACTCGATTCAACATACTTAAGTTCGAAGCTTGACTCGAGTTCAATCGAGTCTTAATACCTCAAATTCGAACTCAGCTTAATAAAAAATAGATAAAATTCGAAATCGATTTGACTCGACTCGAATGTGAGTTGAGCTATACTCAAGCTTAAATTCGAGCTCAAAATCGAATCTTATCTCATTAATAATATTTATATTAATATATATATTATAAATAAAATTAATATTATATATATATATATATATATATATATATATATATATATATATATATATATATATATATATATATATATATATATATATATATATATATTTGATTAGACTTGTGAGTTTTTGAATTGAATATTCTGCTATTCGAGCTCAACTCGTATACTCGAGTTCGACTCGAACTCGATAATAATCGAATTGAGTCGAGCTCGAGTAGCTCACGAGCATGACTCGTTTGCATCCTAGTTGTGCTCCATTCCTCAGGGTTTTGAAAGATCAAATTAGGATTAATTAGTTAAATTTTGATGGTTAAGAAGCTTTTATAATATCTAAGAACACTTTATATATGGATGATAAGGACTTGACAGGTAAACGTATCAGGACATGACAGGTAGAATGCAGCAATGAAGCACATCTTACTCTCTGGATTCTCTTTACATTTAATTGGATAGGATTAAACTCCTAGTATTATGCCATAGTCAAGTTATCGCAAAATGATTCCACGATCTCTATATGCAATTTGTCGACGAGAAACTTAAAAAAATAGCAATTTACTTAGGAATGATTGTACTTCAATAGATTGATTGCAGAGCCACGCTGTGGTCATTAAATGAAAATTGTTAGCAATTTTGAAATAATTAATTTCTTAATGAAGGACCAACATAGAAAAAAAAAATTATTATTAATTTGTTTGGAATAAATATCTTAAAATATGTGTGAGCTAAGCATCATATTGCATGATCTCTCATGTGGCGTCTTTTTCTTCATTACAACTTGGGGTGCATCCAATGGACCCCAATTTGTTTAGTTGATAAAGTCATTGGGAGTTTTTAGCAATGACTTGTAACATAGAAACAATCAAGATTATAGATTATTATTCGTGAATTATCTCCGGATAAGGGAGTGTGAATATGGATGATACAATTCAACCAAGATGTCAGATCTCGCACTACGCTCCTCTTTTTGACATTTACAAATTGTTGGGACTAAAAATATCTTGTTATTTAGATTAGTTCTTAGTAGAGATCTTAATGAGTAAACACAAGCTCTCAAATCCTAATTTAAGTTTATCTACTACAAATGCGCATGTTATTAAAAGTGTTCAATTCAGAATAATTTAGTAAACTTTTAGTCTTGAAATCAAAATTAATTAATCATTAATTCTATTCATAAAGCCAAATGAGTCATTTCAGGGATCTAGGTAATATTATATACAGAGATACGTAATAGACCGACACAAGCATGATGAGCTTTGCTGTAATAAAATCAATTGCTTGAAGAGAAAAGAGGGACCTATTGCTCCTACAACTTAGGATCTGATCAACCAACTATAAAAATCTTTGCTCGAGGAGGTGTTATCAGCCCAGCAAATATCATTTATATTTATCAATGTTGTTCCATTTGAGGAAATAGGGGGCAACCGTAGTTGCCATTAGATCCAATTAATTGAGATTTAGAAGTTGAAATTTTGCCTCTCTCATTAATCATTTAATCAAAGTATTTATAACACGACTCAAATAATCCTATGAAGGCATTTGAGCAATTCTTTTTATTGTTTTTTGTAGAGCTTCCCTAGCTTGATCATCCCATGGCATGGTACGAGCATTTTGGGACACAGTCACAAGTTGGGTGATCAGGAGTTATTCGGCACAACCAAATAATTTTGAATTCAGAAACCAACAGCGAATTCAGAAAAATTTCGATAGAAGTTCAGGATGCTTAAAACCTAAAAGTAATATATCATAATTAATTTTAAACATAGATGATAAACAGAATATTATATATTGAAAAAGAAAATACTAATTAAATGTTGATGCTAGTATTTAGATCAAGCAAGAAGGGGCACAAGTTTCCTAATTAAATGCACTTGTTTAAATTGATGTTTGGAAAGGAAAAACGAATAAAAGTAGGAGAAGGCGCATAAGTTTCCTAATTTTTTTTAAAATTATTTTTCTTTATATGTGATTGGTTTAACAAGTGCCGTAAGGATAATCAATATTATTGATTTTAAAAAAGGGTAATCAATATTAAAGCTTTTAATACTTTTTGTTCTTTTAAATGTGTTGCTGTGAGATCTTGACTTAGGTTGAAGCCGCTAGAGAAAGGCAAAGATTGAGAAGAGGAATCAGACCTGTAAAATAAGTCTTTTATCGAACCCTTCGATGCTCAAGTCAGAGATCTATGGAGCAGATAAGAAAGATAGAGCATGATGGAATAGGTTGCATACCTTTTCATGGGTCCTTTAATTTTTCTATTTATAGGCCAAAGTTGGAGCCATAAAGGAGAGATGCGAGAGGAATCATGCCCTCTCCCAATCACATTATTCTGGGATTCCTGCTTGAGTTTTTTGGAGTTTGGTGGCTAACGTCGTTCTACCCAATAGGGGCCAACCATTATCATTAATGATTCTAGCGTGGTCTCTTAGGATGTAATAATTGATGTGATTGCAACTAGTATATAGTCAGTCATCTTCCTTAATAGTATGATATGATGGGATTTATCAGTCTCGTCAAGTATGATAGTTATAGCCAGAGAAAGTATAGCTCGTTGATTCACCGTGCATGGATGGCCGAGGTATACATTTCTGATCTGAAAGTTGGTGGTTGATGCTTAGAATTTTGAGAATTATGGTCAAGGTGCTATGACCCCATAATACTTATCCCCTTTTGCTTCTAAGTCCTAAAAGTTCAGACTTGAGAATGGAGATCTTCATAGATGGCCCTCGAGCCATTTTTGAGTGGATAAGTCTAAATCTTCTTATCCTTGATTTGGTAGATTGCTCTGAGAGACGCACTCTAGAAGGTGGCATCCTATGAACGTATCGAATCAACTCGAGGAATATGCACATACCGAGGTGCACCTACCCTCCGAGAATTGATGTCATCTCGTGACTTGGGTCATCATTATGAGGAAAGCCAAGTGAGTCGTAGGTTGCTATTTCTAGTATAATAAAAATAGAAATCGATCCTTTCTCCCGTTCGTGCTTATCATGCAGTGGTTTGAGAGTTCCGAGGCATTTCTCCTGAATTGTCCCCAAAATCAGAGCCCTCAATAGGTTGGTGGGGTGCCTTAAGAGGCATCGCTTCAAGGATGGCCAAGTGGCATGATCTTATGGTCTGACGACTAAATCCACACCATTTGGGATGTCTATAAATAGATCGATCTCTTGACAGGATCTCGCTATCAAAACAAATTCTTCTTCTTGCTATCATGAAGCCTTTCCCAAAATCCATCAAGCATGCTGTGAAAGAGAGGATGGCGGCAGTCCACAGTGAGTCCTCCTCGAAGAGGGCCAAAAGCTTCGAATCGAAGTCAAAGCTAGAGCCCACAGCTTGTGCCTCGGAAACTCTTCGAGTTCCGCCACCTCCAAGCTAGGGCCTGGCTCCTCCCATTGGGGTTAGGACGAACCCATCCTTCCCCAGGGGTAGTGAGGGCTCCGTCGGCTCTTCCTTATGGCACTGATCGAGGTTTGAAAAACGTTGCATCGAAGAGTTTAAATCTTTAACATCTTTTAGAAAGGAAATCATCGATGCCTTCGTCCAAGGCTTTTAGGACTATAAAGCCCGCTTGGGATGGATGCTCCCGCAATTAGATCTCCGACATATGCACCCTAGCAATAACGATGACAAGATCAAGTCTTTTTCGTTAGATGGGGATTGAATTCTTATCTTTATCTCTATAATTGATGTATTCTTTTTGGCACCTTCTATAAATATAAAACTTTTAGTAGATAAATAAAAAGAACTTTTATATTTACCAAATGCAATGAAGATTTAGAAAATTTTTGCAAGCATGCCATTTCTTTCTGCCAAGAAAACATCAATATTAAGGAAGGAATTTAGAAAACTTGAATATATATATATATTATAGGATTTGGTCCACTCCAAAAGAATGTAAGTTCAGTCTAGACTAAATTTTATAGGATTTTGAGTCTAATTAGCTAAATGGACCAATATTTTAGAATCTGATTATTCTAAAAAAAAAATATCAAAGTTTTCATATTGATATCATTGAGGCACTTATAAAGTTGTTAGAATTTATTTATTATTATTTTAATACAAGTTTCGCCAAGTCATTGCACACGGCGATAGGGTCCGGTGCTTGCCTGCCACGTACCACATCGGCTTATTGGAGGTTAGTGGATCTCCTCCCGTTGTTAGATTCTGCGCTGCAACCAGGGCTCACAAAGGTAATAATAACAAAGACGGGCCGGTGCATCGCCGAGGAGGGGAGAGGGGGGGAGAGAGAGAGAGCGCGATGGGGATCCGCTTTATACTGCTGGTAAACAAGCAAGGCCAAACCCGGCTTGCCCAGTACTACGAGTACCTCACCCTCGAAGAGCGCCGCGCCCTCGAGGGCGAGATCGTCCGAAAATGCCTCGCCCGCACCGAGCAACAGGTCCCTCCTTCCCTCTCTCTCTCCTCCTCCTCCTCCTCTTCTTCCGCTCAATCTTCTGCCCTAGTGCTGTAGATCGATTAGAGCTACCTCGGATTGCTTGTGCCCTAGGAAAGTCCTAAACGGCTCCTTTATGAGTCGATCCGGATGCTGGACATGAATCTGGCGTGGATTGGTGTCGAATTTTATTGCCGATTTGATGTTTTATGGCCTCAGGGTCCGGGATCCGTAGATGCGTCTCCATTGGAAAAGAATGATTTTTCTTGTCGATTTCGGCTAACTGTTTAGATCCGTGATAAACTGATTGTATTTGGGCAATCTGAAAATCTAATTTGTCAAATTGCACGCTTATTTATTCGTGATGATGTTTTGAGGTTTTACGGCATGTAGTTGCTGGAGAGCCTTCGCTGTGGTAGAATTATTATGTTGTTTGATGTTGTTTTGAGTCCTCCAATTGTAATTGTAGAAAAATCGTCACTTCTGCATGCAAATTTGGTTATCAGTGGAAGTTTGCAGAAAATTTGAGGTGCTTGAAGTTGTTTGGCTCGACATAGATTGGGAAAATAAATTTCTTCCAGTGTGACGCACTAAAATAACGGTTGTAATGCTATTAGTTCATGCATGCTCCTTCAGTATCCTTGCATTATTGATTTAATTTTTTTAAATGATCAATCCATATAGCACGCGTCTTTGAGTATGCTTAAGCCTTGAGATACCTCAACACCCTTCCCCCACCCACCCCCGCACCGCCCCCAACCTTCTCTCTCTCAAGCTAAAAGAGCATCAGATTATGCATATTATGTCAAAAAGGGGAAGGAAGCTCATACGCTGCATGCTGTTATCTGTATCCACTCATTATTATTTTTAATCGATCGTACCTTTTTTCCTGTCATCATTGTTGATGTCCGGTTCTGTTTCCAATTGCAGTGTTCTTTTGTTGAGCATCGGAACTACAAAATTGTGTATAGGCGATACGCATCACTTTTCTTCTTAGTAGGGGTTGACAATGATGAGGTATGATATTCTGTTCTCTTGGTGTGTCTCGTCTACTTTACCATCCTAAATTAAACTTTCTGAGCAAATCCTTGTTACTTCTTTTGTTGCAGTACAGGTTTGAACATCTACTTCTGTGAACTAATAAATACGTAATAGTTTTGGTTGCAAAAAATTTTATGCTAAATCAGTTGTGCAATTGAAGATTCTGATTTCAACCACCAATATGGATATTTGTTATTGGAACCTCTTTTTTTGGGGAAAATAAACTATAATTTTTAATGAAATTGAGATAGGACAGAAATGGAGATGCCAGTTTATTTTCAAGTAATTAAAAATGTTGTAATGCTATTATTTCATACGAGGAGACGAGTCCTAAGCTTTTATGCAAGTGCATAAGGGTGGACCTTCATTGAGACCCAACTAAATGCTGCTCCGGGGAAGTATATTATTTTGACAGAGTAAAGCTTTTCTAGTGAATGAACTAAAAGTAGATTAAGGCATTTATATCACCTTCCAACAGAAATGGCTTTGGTTATGATTTATAATAGTATTGGAAGCACCTTCTCCCATTGATAGAACTTAGCCGGAATGAAATTTTTCTTGAAGTGGAGGGTGTGAAGAACTGATTGAGATAATGGTGATGCAGCTATGTCCCTCTTGAGATTGTTTTTTACACCATCTTTTGAATTAGCTGTATTTATTTTTTAGATGAACAGAGGGGATGTAATGCTTTCGTGTTTATTACTCGAAGGAAACATCATATATTTAAAACTTGAGGAACAAGGGGTTTCACATTGTCTCATCTAAAATCTGGGATGCTGGAGATGGGAACCCAGTGGAGTCTATGTGATTAATTTACTCTTCATCTTCTGAGTGATAAGGCCTCTTGTGTGTGGTAGAAAGAACTGCTTTAAAACATAGTTAAGAAAGTGCAAGTTATTGTCTTGTCGGTGATCTCGAGAACATTTTTGTGGCCTCGTTCAGATGCGGCTATTGGATAGACAGAGAAGATATGTTTATTGTTGTGACGAGGAAGGAATCATTGGTATGTTTGGTGCTGTGGATTAGTGTGAGAGCTTGGAGTGATGAGTTTCCTTGGATGAAGCTGAAGACATATTCTATTATGCTTTCAGCTTGTGTCAGAGGTTTAAGAAGCGAAGCTTGTAAACTTTAATTTTATGGTTCTCCATGATTGGATAGATTAATGTGCATGTTTTGGAATTAAATGATAAGAAAAATTGTCAAAGTTATCTTTGAGAGAATCATGAGGCCGTTGGAGTTGTTGGTCTTTTTCTTAGGAAGTCCAGAATTCAGTTTTAAACGACATCTAACGAATTTTAATTGAAATGCTGATCTTGCAGTACAAGTTGATGATGATGCGAATTAGAGAGTCATGTTTACAGATATTTAATGTCTGCCAAGACATAGGAGAGCAAAAACAACTAGAGGGTTTGGACTTTGTACGGAACATTCTCTTGCTTAGCAATACAGTACAACCATAATGCTGTTAGGACATCTCTCGTTGTTCAGCATTTTACCCGTATAACATATTCCTTCTTTACGTGAATCATTATCTTACTACTTTGTAGGTCTTCTAAACTCATTCATATGCGACAGCTTGGTGCCATCATCAAACTCTGACCTTGACAATATCGATCATCTGTAACTTGACTATTTCTGACTTGAAGATTTTGGGCCTGACATTTGCATTTTGAAGTCTTTGTTTAGGATCAGATAGCTTAACGCTGCTTTCAGGTTTCTTACAAGCATTCTAGCCACATAATCTTATGCAATAGAAATCACTTATTTTGCAGAATGAGCTAGCAATCCTAGAATTCATACATCTATTAGTCGAAACTATGGACCGCCATTTTGGAAATGTGGTATGTTCTTAAAATTGTTGGTGGCTTTAGATTAAACCGCCCAACTTGTTTCATTAAAGATCTAAAATACACCCTTCTTCTTTTTACCCTGTTTGCAGTGTGAGCTTGATATCATGTTCCATCTTGAGAAGGCACACTTCATGCTGGAGGAGATGGTTGTGAATGGGTGCATTGTTGAAACAAGCAAGACAAATATTTTGGCCCCGATTCAGCTCATGGACAGGGCTTCGTAGCTCTTTAGATGTTGGTTCCGCACCTGGTGTTGATCTGATCTGTGGTTTTGCTTTTTCTTGCATCGTTTCAAATTTGGAAATTTGTTGGCAGATGATGAGAATATCTTGGAGTAATTGATTTCATGAATATCTGAGAGTAAATCATTGTTGAATGCATGTCTGAGATGGCCGAGATGATTTTATGATATGCTCCTATTTTTGGAATGCCATATATGCTCTAATAGCAGCAATGCGAAATGGGGTCACCATTAACTCAACATAAACATTATATAAGATAGCCATGTTGAGTCCAAAATAAGCCTAATTTAATCAGGGTGCACCGTTGGACGGTGCAAGCAGATAATTTTCATATTTCCTAGTTAGCTGAATTCTTTCCAAATGCTGTTTGCATTTCATACGCAAACCGGTTTTTGGTGGATGGAGAGGGGTTTAGGCTGCTAATTTGGCCACGATGCAGATTTTGCCCATTCCATTTCTTTTTTCTTTTTTTTTTTTTTTTAAAAAAAAAAGAAACTGGGGTTTGCAATCATTTCTAGGAATGATGGTACTCTCTACGCGGCTCCCACGACCCATTTATTTTCTTGTAACAAATAGCTTCTATATCTGCCACTGCGACGTTCGGGAGCCGCTCGGCCGAACTCGGGCTGGTTATAACACGAGTATATGGATCTTGAACATCATCCCGGTCATTCCAGGAGATACCCTGACGAAACTTTTGCTCCCCAAACCATTTCTTGGTCTTTTGGATGACAAAGTTGACAGCTCTTTAGGGTTCGCTTTCTTAGCGCTATTGAAAACAAGGCAAGGGAAAGCATTGCAAGTTTCTTCGAAAGCCAAGTTTGACTGCCAATCCGACTAGCTTCTGGTCTTGGCATTCATGGGGACAAAGCATAGGTAGCAGGACTCTCTCTCTCTCTCTCTCTCTCTGTGTGTGTGTGTGTGTAAGACAATCTTTGTTTTATTTTTATTTTATTGGATGAGAGAAGAAATGGAACCCAAGTGACAATGCATGAACTTCGGGAGAAGACTTGAGATATCATTAGAAACGGCAACTTAAACTAGCTTACAGAAATCCATTAATCACTGAATGAAAGAAAAAAAAGAAATGAAGCAAAAAGAATTTTAAGTTTCCGTCAGGATAGAGCACCTGTGGATGAATATCAGGCTTCCGTGTACGTAAAAATCATATCATTTCTTCACTCATTTTCTGTTTTGGTTCCCCTTTCTGTAGATGAATATCTCACTTTCTTCTTAAATTTCATGAGTAACGCCATAGTTTTAATGTTTTATACATTATTTTGATTCTTTATTTGGTATCTTCTTGCCACCTTGCACCTTAGGCTTACCATGAATCGACACCTGTGATGGTTTCTATCATGTCACCACAGAACAAAAAATAATAACAAACAGCTATAAATTGAAGCAAAAGCTCAATAGCTAAAGTTGCATCTCATTGCATTTGAACAGGGTCAGGCAATTCCACAAAACAATGGAATCATTTTAAGATTTTTAATAATGAAAATCTTCAGTCTACAAACCATAGCATTCCGGATTGAACAATTGAAAGTCTTGTCACCAACTGCCATGCTTCAGCTGTAAATGATCGGTTGGGAACCTTAAGAATAGACAAGCGGTAGTCCTAGCACTATCAATACGGTTTAGCAGAAAGTCTTCCCTGTAAAACTCGTGCGAGTGCATAACAAGAACAACAATGCAATGTAGAGGGAAACAAACAAAATGCAATGTACAACTAATAAAATTATGCAAATTCTTCAGGAATAACTAATGGCTGGAGAAAAGAATATCAAAAAATTTTAGATGCAACATCACTTGAAGCTTCCAAACTGTTCTTGGCCAAATGTTGAAAAGCTCCCACTTGTTCCAATTACGGTTGATGGAAACCCGGACCAACCCAGACCAGTGCCCATGCCCATGGCTCTCCCCATGTATGCTGAAGTTGGAAGTCCTTTTTCCTTCTCATCTGGCCCATCGCTAAGCCCCCCAACAATCCCAATATCAGCTAGATTTACCTTCTTGGCTGCAAATTGCAATGGAGTACCAGGTTAAAAAATATAAAAGTCAGATTAATGTTGCCACAAGACACTAATTCTCTATAGTTTCATCCTGATGATTTCCTCGGGTATGAAAATGACATACAGTAAGCATAGTCGAAAATTTTCTTTTAGTGAAAAAAATGGTAAATTTGCAGAGGCATCAATTACAGCAGCTATATATTCCTGTATAAATGTATATCTGACATCAAACCAACAACTAATAATCTGATATGAAGCTTATAAAACACTGTCTTGGATATTGAATATTTTTGAGGATTGGTCGTCTCCTCTCCAAACCAAGAACAGCTATTTGCCTATTTCTACATCTTACAAGGCCAAACAAAACCTCAAAATGAATTTTCTATCTCCATATCCTCTAGCAACATAATTCCCAAAGTTTTTTGTAACACACTCATCTATTGGTATCAAACATTAGAGGACCCAAGAAAACTAATATAAAAACGATCATAAATATCCAAAATTTTGCACTGATGGCAGATGTAGCAGCTGAGAGAAGAAACGGGAAAAAAATTCATGTTAACAATTCAAATAGATGAAATAACAAACAACATATGCACTTTTAGATGTGTTTGTATGCCCGCTTGCATGCAAAAATGAGTACTAGAAAAAAAGGTCATATTCAACCATTGCAAGAAATCGGAAATTAATACTGCGATCCTCAAGTCACAGGTAAGTTCAGGGCACCGTTACATTAGAATCGATGATTTAATTCAGTAACATATACCAAATTTTGTGGTGATGTCCAATCAGTCACCCTACCTTAGATGCTATGTCAAAACTAGGATTGCTTAAAAAGAAATCTCTCTGAAGCCATTCAATTTGCTATAGAACCATGTATGATTGTTGGATTTGGAAACATGCATTAGACAGGAGAAAAATTTTTACATGTGTGTCACAAGGAATGCGAAAACAAGTCATGACATAACTAAAAAGCAAGTTTGTATGTATCCAGCCGCAACCTCCAGGTAAAGAAAATTTGTTGCTATGTATTTTAAAAATGATTAAACAATCCAAAATCACTAAAAAAAATTAATGATGAGAACTGAGAGGAGAAACTCACGGGCAGTTATATTCAGATCAATTAGTCCACGGCTCAAGGAATCAGCCCATATTCCAGACTTAACCTGAAAACTGTCTTTGAGGGCAGGCTTGGGTGCTTTTAAAGAGGTATGCTCCAGGTTGTTGAGGCTGTTATTTGTAGAATGCTGTGAAGGTTCTGTAGTTGCTGCTTCAGTATGACAGGTGAAGTCACCAAAAGTCTCATCCAGATTGTTTAGGCTGCTGGTTGTAGAATGTTGTGAAGGTTTTGTAGTTACCGCTTCAGTATGAGAAGTCAAGGCACCAAATGGGTCAGAGCCCTCAAAATTGTTTAATGGAATTGCAGCAAAAGGATCAAAAGCTTTAGTGCTTGCAGGCTCAGAAATAGGAGGCTTTGTTTCAGAGGATAAGCCTGGATCTGGTGCCGCAAAAAAGTCCACATTAGTTGAAGGAAATGCAGCAGGAATCGCAGGTTGACTGGCAAAGAGATCAATGCTGCTCTGCAGTAACAGTGAGTAATATTCAACATTAAAAAAACCTTGAAGTAAATAATTTTCATCTGAAAAAGAATACAGGCAGTGAAAAACAAAAAAGACAACAAAATGTCTGCTGCATATGATGCTGCCCAAACATTTTTCTCTGTTAATGGCAATTGCGCATTGGTGTTATTGGAAGTTCAACAAAAGAACAGAAACTGCCCAAGTTACATGAGGCTACTAGAACTTAATAAGCTTGAATTCAACCACTTTGTTAATTGGGAAAATAGTAAAACTAACCTGAGTATGAGAAGTTGCTGTTGCTTCGGCTTGAGGTGAGGCCGATTGAAAAGTTGCATCAGCAAAAAGATCAACTTCAGTTGTTGCAGGATTGCTATGTGTGGTTGTTTCTGTTGGAAGAGAAACTGGTTCATCCATGAGGTTGCCCACTAAGCTTTGTCCAAATAGATCAACCTGGCTAGAGCTTGCATTAGCTGATCCTGTGAAATAAAATAGATGGGCTACCAATAAGAAGCTCATCATAAACTTCTTTACTTGAAGTCTAAAATCTATGAGCCACAAATCATCACAGATTAGCTTAACCAATATCAGCAGATAACATGTTTGCAGCATTGAGGCCTAAGAAATGAGTCCACGTGCACATTAAGATAATCAGAAATAAAATTAGTCACCTAAAGATACTCAGCTGTGATGTCGCCTCATGGCTACTATTGCTCATGAAAAGTAAACTGAACTGCCTTACAACCATGCAATTCATATTTTGGGGGAAAAAATATCTCTAGATCAAAAGGATTCCAAACAAGCATGATACTGCTTGAAGCATGACAATTGTGCATATGATTGAAACTGAAAAATGTGTCCAAATCCGAAAGAAGACTTATAACATATAGTAAACTTTGTATATCAAGTTGGCAGAAAAACAGAAGTGAAAAAAAACACAGGTGGAATAATAAAAATCAAGGTAAAATGGTTAGTTTTAGCATTGAAATTCAGGAAAATATCTGAAAACCAAAAATTATAGCGATCTTTTTAAGAAATGATTTATCGCACTGAAGATTTTAATCTTGAAATAGTATGCAAATTGCAATGACAGAATGGGCTTAACTTTGGCTGCACGTTGCTTGGTAAATCCATATTGGATTATAATCTGACTATATCAAGAAATACTCTCATCTGACAAATCCAGTTTGGGCTCTAAACCTAACATGATTTTGAACCAAGTTGATCATTTAGTTGGAAAAGATGGAACCACTTAACCTCATGTAAGCTCACACGAAACAGCTCAATTGGCATCTGTTGCTTATAAATTATAAATACAGCCTAAAGCAATGTTGAATACTTAAAGAAAATAGGCAGGTATGTCTCCAACTTTCAGACCAAAAGAATATGTATCTAAGTCATATCAAATGCAGGATTGATGCAGGACCCCAATGTTTTGCCATCTAGAGATGGAGAATGAAAAAAGAAAAGAGAAACAGGCATGTCCTGTTTTACCTGGACACCCGTGTGCAGCTTCTAGAATCCGTGTCTGATACCTCTTGGGGCAGCTACAGGTCAGACACTTGGATGCTTATCATTTTTTCAGCTTTCAAAATTGGTAAAGTGGTCTCTTCAAACAATGAGTTTACCCACTATAACAATGTTCTTTTTAGAGATTGGTCAAGATGGTAGGTACAAAACAAAACTTTGCAATATATCATTTTCTTAACATCCTAAAGCTTATTTATCCTTCCTTTATCTTCTTTATTTCCTCTTTTCAATCTTGGCAATTGGACATGTGTCTGCATCTGATTCTCATGAGGGAGCGTGACAACAATTTTCGGGTTAGTCTTAGATAGCTATAATTTTATTGTTGCAATAAATCAAAGAGTGAGACTCCCATAAGTGGAAACAATACCATCTAGTTGTTTGAGCGATATCATAATATCACTTATCCAGTTAATTATGGGAAGTATTGAAGTATAAATAATCATATCACTTTGCTTTGGAAAGAATACAGACAAAAAGTATCGAAAATGCACTCTTCTTTATCTCATTTTCCTCTTCAGGTTGAAAGTTAGTTCTCCTGATCTATATTTTGCAGAATTTTTGTTTGATTTATTCATTGTGCAAGCATTGATACACAAACCATTCACAAAATATATGAATCTTACTTATCAGAATCTAATCAAAGAAGGTATAAGTTCTATAACTTATGCATATATGCTAGTAAAAAAGAGAGATTTCTCTTTCACCATGTGAAACCAATAAATAATAACTACTCACCAGTTTTAGAAGATCCACGTGGGTTGAAGTCATCAAAATCATCCTCGCTGCTAGTTGCTTGAACAATTGGGCTTTTAGTAGATGGAGTATGGCCTCGCTTAGTTGATGGCTTTGATTTTGATGTTAAAGAATCTTGATCCCTATCCAGCAAACAAATTTTAGTTGAACATTAGCCTTAGGTGAAGCAACATTAACGAAAAGATTTTTAGGTTATTTGATATTTAAGATTCATGACACAAGATTGAATTAAGGCAACCATTATTTCTGTCTATATAAACAACCAATCCCCATCTAAGCATTTCTTTTTCCGGCCTCTTATATATGCAAGCATCAATTGATGTTTTCCATGGTTGTACATGCATCCCTTGGTAAGATAATATGAATTCTACTAGTTTCTTCTAGGTAGAGGTGCTGTGATTAAATATTAAAATTATCACATTTTTTAAGAAATTAACTACCCATCTTACAGCTTCCTAATGTAATTCCATGACATTCTTTTAATGTCGGTCATGCCAAATCAATTAGACTGGGTAAGCTTGAGATTGCTTTACATATTATAGGCTATCCGAGATTGGAAAGAGTTTCTAAGCCCCCAGAGAGGCATAGGCCAGGCATTGGAAGTTATTTGTAGAAGCAGGCACGGTCTTGGAAAAAAGCTCAGCTCTGTCCAAACTTAGACTCTGTGAAACCCTAGTTTCACATAATTAAGTAGTATCTAAGCCTGCCAAAGAGGCATGGGCCAAGCATTGGAAGTTATTTGTAGAAGCAGCGGAGTCTTGGGAAAAACTGAGCTCACACCAAACTTGGACCTCGTGAACCCCAAGTTTCACAAGATGTATCTAGGTCCAAAGAAGCCTAGGCCAGGCCCAGTAAATTACTTAGAGAAACGGGTATGGTCTAGAGAAAACTCAGCTCATTCCAAAGTTGGCTCCTGTGAACCCACAAGTTTCACAAATTAATTGGAAATTGGGCCCAAATAAGACCTAGACCAAACCTGAAAAGTTTTTTTCCCCCGCTTTTTGGTTGTCATGGTCCTGGGAAAAGTGAGCTCGGTCCAAACTTGGCCTCTCTGAACCCTTAGTTTTGTGTAATTATATATTACTAGAAGACCTTAAACTTCATTAGCACAAAACTACATCATCCTCCAGATTTCCTTTTCTTTTGGCTGATCTGGTTTTCATCTCAAATGAATCACAACCAAAAACATCCCTTAAATACAACCAAAAATGCATACAAGTAATGAATCAAGTTTCAGGTAATCATAAATTTAATTGTAACATCAAAGTTCTATGTGAAACCATATAACAAAAGCATAAGTTTTATAAACATGATAAAAGAACCCAAATCAACAAGCAAGCATAATGTAACAAAAAGAAAAATAAGAAAGAGCACAGAAGGCTAGTAGAATTTACCTGGTTTGATGTGCTACCGTCTTCTTTGATTTGCTCCCTTCATTTTCATTAGCAACACTTCTATGTGATTCACTGTCTTGGTAATTATCTCTAAAAGTGTCACCTTCCCTTGAACCACTTAGGCTTCCATAATGATCACTAAAGCCATCACTGCCGTATGAGGCTGAACTTGATTTATATGTTATTCCAGTTGAGGACAGTCCAAAATACCTAAATACATTAGCAATCACTGATTCAGCAAAATACAGTTTAGACATGAGCACAAAAAAGATCTCACAGCGAGTGTTCAGGGTCTTACTTATCACGGGTTGCAGCAGCTTTGTCTCTGGCTGCTTGTATTTTTTGTTTATCATTCAAAAGAGCTAAGATGGTTTCTGCCTTCTTTCTCACATTGATCCCGACATCCTTTCCATTAGGTTCAACATATTCAAATCCTGAAAGTGCCTTTACAAATACAAAACACACAATGAGAAGCATTTGGGACAAAAAAATCTCAATGGACAAGGTAAATTAATAGCTTTCTGATCCAGGGTGAAGCAGCAGTACGGAGATTTGAAAAGTATGCTCGATAATGTCATCAACTGCACGTTCCGATCCATTTGCGATCAAGTACTCAATAACAGCCAATGCCTACAAGGAAGGTTAGTGCAACAACTATATGAATGCTGAAACAATAAATGGAAATAGCAGATGAAGCTAAAGATTTGTTTATCCATATCAAGTATTGAGCTTTAACTGTCACCTTGTACACATGACGCCATTTGGAACCAGTATCTGACAATCTTGTCCAAAGTGCATTCATGATCAACTGGCACTCAGTGCTGTGCAGATAACATTTACAGGCCTTAGAAGTACATAGACTTCAGCACATTACTTCTCAGAAATAAAAGATATTCAAAGGCAAATCCAGATAAAATGGAGGTAGGAATTACAATTTTTTCGTCGCCTGAGCAATCTCCAATAGAGCAGATCCATGAGGACCCCAAGGTTCATCGCTAGTTGCATCAAGAACCTAAATTTTATAATGCTGATGCATCAATATAAAAAAAGACATACACAGAACAAAACAGAGAGTCCAACGCCAGCGGATACGAAAATTAACAATCACCTGTACAAATAACAACTTCTTCCCAAATTTGAAGTTCAGCGATAATATAGTCTACTTATGATCCTATGGTACCAACTCATATCATCCTAAGTGGACGCTTAGAAGAAGCGAGTAGGCTTGCTATCTCAGAATTAAACATGCTAAAAGGGAAAACAATAAATGTAATCTCTTCCCCCTTTTGTGCGGTCACTTTCACCGTGCCGCCAAGAGAACTTTGAGCTCAGTTCTCCGAGATCAAGACTAAACATTTTTTTAAGAAAAAAATATTTACTCTTTTTTTTTTCAGCGGGGCAACAAAATTGATTTCTCCAGTACAACCTCGTAAATACGCTGATATCAGTACTTGAAGGATGCTCAGAAAAAAAAAAAAAAAAAAAACCTCTTTCTATCATGCATATTAATCCATAATCTAAAATCGAATCCATCAGTTCATGGAGGATAGTCCTTTTTTTCTCAAATAGAACACCACGAAATCAAGATTTGAAAAAAATTACGCCGATCCGGATCGGCATTACCATAGATCAAGGCATTAAAAGCAAAATTCTAACCTTTTGTTCCATCTCCGGCACCTTCAGCACTTTAAGATTAACCTCTCTCTTTCTGAAAAATAACGGAAAAAATTTAAAAAAATCTCAGGAGGGCGAAAAAATCTCAGGAGGGCGAAATGGAGAGGTTTCCGAACGCAAGACTTACATCTCCCGTACAGTTTGATCCAAGACCTTCATGAAGTCCATTGCCGGTACGACCCAAGGAGAGGACCTCGATCTCGCCCCAAAATCTAAAATTGGAGGGGAATGGCCTGCAATTGGACTCCTTTTAGATCTGGAGAGCTTCTAGGTTTTCTAGAGTCAGGGGTATGAGATCCGGGGCACCTGACGAGGAGGAGGGACTAAAACTAACAGCAACGAGAGATTAAGGGGGGTCGGAATCTCGGATAGTCCCGGAGACGTGAGAGATTTTTTCTTTTTCCTTTTTGTTTTGTTTTTTGTTTTTTTTGGTGGTGCGGGGGACGCGGCCGTGGTAGCGCGTTGGGGAGCTGTATTTATCGAAGAGAATGCCCCTGTCGAAAGATACAGGGATGGCGTGTGCATCGGATATTGATGGACGGTGAGGATGCCAAGCTGCTGGACTTTGAACTGATCATGGGCCGGGCCTAAGGCCTAAACGACATTCATTGTTAGTCCGGCATCGGGCCGGGCCTATTTAATTTTGACATCTTCTGTGCGGAAGCCCGGTCTTTGAACTCCAGCAACGATTCCACGGTACAAAGTGGTAACGTTGACATTGCCAGATTGGGCATTTGAGCCCCATTAGAACGTACAAGACGCACCTCTCCAGAAGAGGGTATTTTAAGTATGATAATAATATGTCTACAAAACAAGAAAATAAAAGAGAAAGGAATGACAACACACAACCGGAAGAATCCTTGTCAAACTTACATCAACTACAAAGGAATGAAGGGCCTCGTGCCTTGGTTTTTATTGGATGAGTGAACTAGCAAGAGGAAATCATCAAGTTGTGTGATGCGAGGGTTATTGATATTTCTCGTCTGGGTATGAGATTGGATGGATGGAAGGGACTGTATTAGGGAAAGAGCACTGCTACAATAATATGATTTGATAAATAAGATTGCAAGTTTACAGTCATTCCAAAGAAAATTCAGCTGATATGAACCTGATTTTATGCATATAGTCCTCGTTTTCATGGGTTGCTAATTCTATGGACAAGTTCTTCCAAACAGGGGGCGGCCACCCACCCAGATGCATGGCCCTTTCCATCATGTGAACTCTCTCTCACAGAGGCTTATTATATTACGCGGGCGGGTACCATTATTATTAATCTAAATCTTTGATGGGATATGCAAGTTAGACAATTAAACTATTAGCGAAGGGCTCATGTTTGGCTCGAATTTTTGACTTGGCAAATGCTGGCCAGACGAGTATATGAGTGAAGTGCCTTAATTGACTTCCTAAAGGCTCGCCCAAGTGGCGCATCAGCATAAATAAGAATGAATCCTAACCGAACGATTGCGAATTGATGTTTAAAATATTGGCTCGACTCACACGAGAGAGCGTCGGAACACCAAAAGCTCTCAACATGTCCTTGATATGAGATCTTCATGAGCAGCTTAGGCTTTGACGCAAAATTTAGCTTGAAACCTGATGACCTGACTCAAGATATGTTCGATTGTAAAACGTAACTGCTAAGCCTGACTCGTTTACACCACGAACGACCATCAAGAAATAGCCATCCTAGTTTTCCCGCCGTAGTGCAGCAAGAGTGCTCTGAGCATCAGAAAAGAGCTATTTGCATATCCCACACCACCAGCATGGAATAGAATTAGTGATGGAAGCACTAGCAGGTACCTCCCTTAAAATTAATACAGCAAGCGATCAGATGATACAGCACATTGTAAAACACATCTCACACTGAAGCAAATGCAGCTAAGCTGTCCCAGCTCCTTGGTCCTTTTTTAATTTTTTTTAAATAAATCAAATGATTCATGTTTGTCTAATATAAATATATCCGACAAAATCAGAAAATAAAATCTCATGTATCTAATAGAAAACACCCTGGTTGTTCGGGAACCTCCTTTTACCTTGATAGAAGGCTCATTATTACCTTGAAAATCAAAGAGATGAAGAGGATAGTCCCATTGGTCTGAATGTTGTCACTTCGATCAGAGGCCTTGCTTCAGATATTATATTGTTTGGTTGGAATCCAATAGGAACTGCCAGTTACAGGCTTATTTACTGGAATTCTGAAATACAGGCACGAGCATGCATATGTCGTGGTTGCAAGAGAGAATTGAAATCATGCTAAGGCTATGGCCAAGCTATCTGTACAAAAACAAGAGAAAGTGCCAAATTTACAGGAAGAAAACGAAACTAAGTCGCACCAACAAATCAATCCCACCCGGCACCAGCACCGGCTTAAAATCTCTCTTTTTGGCTAAGAACCTAAAATTTCAAGCAACCGGTACATTTTGCACACTGAAGTATGCAATCAGGATTCAGCCCCAGTTTTTTTTTCAATGATCATTGCAAATATTCAAAATCATCTGTTATTCCCACCTGCATTTTGGAACAGATGCAAATATCAGAAAACTAAGATCAAGTTCTCACCATAAAAGGCATCCAAACTATAAAAGAAAAATCCTGGCAAAGTTCAGGATTACTGATCGTATATGAAACAATCCATCCATATATCTTATTTGCTGATGATATGTTCCCTTATTAATAATTCAAATGACGCCAACAACTTGAGGAAAAGAGACAGTCCATTGGGTGTCATGGTGATTAATCTAAAAATAGAGCATAGCAACGCTCAAAGGATGGTTTTAATGATAAGCAATCGATAATCAATCATTACAGGACCTAGAAAGCCTTTTAAGTGGAGTTTTAGGTCTGTAAGTGCAGATAAGAGGTCATAAAGGTTACAAATGGAAATTAGTGTCCAAGATGGACAGGAGTCCGATAAAATATTGAAACTCCTGAAGACCTCTAAGACAGCAATGGAATATATTGCATCATATGGCAACAGATACATGCATTAAGAAATGTAATCACAACTCTGAAGTAAATATAATTTTAAAAATATAATAAAATAATAGAGACTGCATTGTAGACTACAATGTCACTATGGCTGGTTTTCATCCAACACTTGAGCCCAAACTGCTAGTCTATCTGATAAATCCAATTGACAGAACTTGTATTCCCCTTGTAATAGTTAATAACAGTCAACAGATCATAAAAAGCTTCATGTCATTTTATTCCATTCAGTGTTTCCAATCTTTTGCCACCATTTCCATCAAGGTTTCTTAAAAGCAACCATGTTTTACAATGTTTTTCCATAAACCAGAAATATACCAATGTATGTGTTCTGAGCACCTCAGGTCCATTTTGGAGTGCAGGTACCTCCAAAATAGTTCAGTCACTCCAAGAAAACCCCCAGAAAGCACCAGGAAGTAAGCCGAAATAATACTTTTGCAAAAGCACATATTCTGTACCGGAAAATTGATATATCCACATATACCTGAGTTTGGTTATATGCTCATGACACAACAATCTGAACCATGGCATAGTGATGGATGCAAATGCAGGTCTGATGTGAAGGAAAAATGCATCTACCTCCTTGTACAAGCGTTCAAGTTGCTCCTTGGCTTCTGGAAAGTTGGTGGAACACCATTGCTGTAGGGTAAATATGTTGTCTGAGAGATTACATTCAGAAGCTTATCAGTTTAGATAAAAGCAAAAGGTTCATCGGTAGCAATACAGAAAAATTATGAGTCAAAGAAATACCTGTCCATCTGTTAGCTGCTGAATGAGCAACATCAATTGCATTTTCTGCCATATCAGTGAAAATCATAAGGCTGAATTTACGAAAGTGCACAAAAATGGTGTAGTGTTTACATGGCACAGCTTCACATAACTGCAACTGCAATATCAGCACTGAAGAAGAAAACATTCTTATGTGCAGGAGATGAGAGATGTTCTTACTAATTGCTTCAAGCGCAGCTGGATCATTATCTGCATAGCATGCCAACTCTTCCTACAAACAGATAGCCAACACATTATTTCAACTGCAGAATTTTAGTACCCCCATAAAAACTATGAGAAAACATTGGAAGGTAAGTGCATAGTACCTACCTTCAGCTTTTTATGCTGTAGTTCAACCGTCTTCAGTTCCTCTAAAGCAGCTTCTCTTTCATCCTTCATATAATAAAAATGGGTTAGATCTACAGGCCCATATTAAAGTCTTTATAGCAGGATCTCTGGATGCATATAAAATGGATACACATTATAGGCTTACAGATTCCTCCCTGCCTTTCTTCAAGATGTCCCTCTGTTCAACAAGTTCAGCAAAATGCTTCCTACAGCTTGAAAGATCAGATTCCAGTTTGCTGCAAGTATTCCTCAGCTGCATAAAGCAATTACAAATTCTATAAATACAGGCATCCAGAAAACCTGATAATTGAATGTAAATATGTAACTTCTAAAGGTGAAAAAAATAATACCTGATTTCCAGCACAACTAGGAAGGCTCCAAAAATATACCTGGGAAAGTACATGTATAGGCTACATAAACATAACATAACTAAACAAGATCAAATAATTGATCTATTCTCTCAGAAAAAAGTCCATTATAATACTAGAATAGGTTCAATGTTGAAATAAAGCAGACAGCAAGAAAAAGGTGTGGTTGATAGAAATATGATTAAAAGCCCTGAGTTAAAAGATTATTAATATATCTCATAGTACAATAGAAAATCCCATTTCAGATTATTGGCAAAATTAGATGAGCACCAGAAGTCATCATGCGGCAATGCAAGTGCAAAATATAAGAATGTATCACCACCTAAACTTATGCACGAAGTTTTATAGAATGATAAGGAAATTTAGGGAAACTAGCCAACAAACTTTGTTTTGTTTCTACATTTTCAGTTTTATTGTATTGGCATATCCTCTGCATCATAAAGTAGATCTAGTCTTGATCGACTACTCAGATGTCAACATTTGGAAAATGTAGTGCCAAAGAATCACCAGTGCAGTAGCAACCATATTCACCTACACATTTCCACACAGACACGCACACACAGACACAAAAAAAAAAAGAAAAAGAAAAAAGAAAAAGAAAAAAGAAAGCATAAACCCACAGAAGTGCCTATTTTATCCTTCAGAACCAGATCATCATCCACTAGACTTTGGACAACATCCTTCACAGACTGGCTGATCACACCCTTCTTAGGACCCAATTTCTCAAGCTCTTTAAGCTGACAAACAAAACAGGAAAAGAGAAGGTCAGAATCTGATCTTAAATTAGAAAACTAAAAAGAACAAATATAGACAGGCAGTTGAAGATAAAACCCATTACAGCTGAAGCTATAACATGTATGGAAAACACTTGTGAGATATAATAAGAGATGGACCGGCTGAATTTTAACCTTTGAATCTTCTAGTGTAAAGTTTTGGAAAAGATGACAATTTATGAAATTTGATATGACATCCTGGAACTCCGAGCAGAGGAAGCAAATCTATGTTTCACCATGCATGCATGACAAATTGGATTGCTCCAGAACAACTTGATTAAAACATGTCAAACTTTGCTCTGTTGAAAGGTGAAGATGAGTAAAATGAAAAGCAACTATTTTAGCACATAAACCACAATGATAATCAACTGTGGTCCTTTCTTGACTTTCTTTCTCAAAGCTCATTTACTCTCTTAATATGACGAACCAGCAAGGGTATGTCCCTAGCAGAGGGCTAAGCAATATAACTGGGTGAGTAGAAGGGTAGGCAGAAGAGGCAATGAAGTTAGATTTCTCCAGCCACAACAGGATTTGTAATTTAATCATGACCATAGTGATTGTTATCTAACCATTACCCAAAATCCTAAACGACATGCAATCTTCAATCTACTACATTATAACTACACCTCCATTGGATGGTCAAAATGAGCTCTGCCCAAATTCTATGCAAATTAGTTCTTTAGCCACCATTGTAACTCGAAAACATGGATTAAGCATTGTCTAACCTGTAACTAATCCTAATCATAATCATCGAAGTCATTGTACTTCATCAAAATCAAATAACCTCCTTGATGAAAAAAAGCAAGCGAGTAAATCTGAATGTTTGTCTACAAGACTCATTCCTTTGACATAGGCAGAGCGAGGTATGAACATGATCAATCAAAATTGGAGATAATTTTATCACTAGCTGTCAACTTAATGTGAACGCTCTAAATTAGAGTAGTCTTGAGCAAGTGTGGGGCCTACCACGATACTAAATGGCACAAAATTGATCTTAAAAAATATAAACTCCTTTATAAAAAGCCAAAAGTATAACCAAAATGCATTGTCCTAGCAATGCGGCATCAACACTATGCATGCTTCATTATCTACATTATTACTGCTAGGGTTTCATTTACCATCACCACCATATTTTTCATATCCTTTCAAACAACTTTCATGGCATGTTTGATCTCCCACTTTATCTTGGCCTTTTAGATACAAAATTAGTCTATCTCCTTATCAAAGCTTCATTATACCTTTGCTGCTTATGCCTATTTGATCTCAAATAATTTACCCCCACTTTATCCTTAATGGTGTAACTCCTATTCTTTTTTCTAATGAAATAATTTCTGATTATCCTTATATACAACACATTTACATCAAAATTCTCATCATTGCCACTCATCGTATGTGTCTTCACTCTCCAAATTATCTTTACCTGTTCCCTGATGTAGTAAATTAAGTCTCAAAATGGTCATATGTTTATCATGCAACTTTCTAAATTTTTATTCTCAAAAGAACCAGTTGATATTATTTGAGGAATTTGATTTTAAACCAGAAGAAAATGTTAATTATGTTCGATGTCTCAGTTATAAAATAAATGCCTAAAATTCAAGTCACTGAGCCGATAACCAAGGTAGACCATGATAACTCTCCCTATTGAGTATCTTGAAGTCCACATATAGGACCAGTAATTAAGGCATGGTAGCTACAGGATTTCAGGTTTTCATGTCTATTGATTTTCTTTAAATACAAAACTGGCTAAGAAATATAGATTTATGCACACAGCTGCAACAATGTCAAGCAGCATGACATATCATGAATTAGTTAATTTATCATACGAAAGGCAAGGTTTGCAATGAAAATCTTGGCAGATTTTGTTAATTTCTGCACCCCATTATAAACCATGCAGCCTCTACTATACAAATTGGATGCAATGATCAATTACAATTCTGAAGTAGATTTCAGCTGCTAACCATAAAAAGAATCCTGGTTGCATAGATTACAACCCTGAACCATGAACAGAATGATTGACGAAAACTAATAAGTCGGTAGTTGTCTTCTGAGGCCATACAAATTGTAAAGCAATTGAATGGATATAATATTTTGTGTGTCAAACATGCATCTTCAATGATGCATGGATTGCGGATGCTGCTTTTGTGAACAGACTGAAGTTAGGTATACATATAAGGACTAGAGTTTCAAATAAGACAAACATTATAAATTGCAATTATAAAACAAACAAGATATTGAGCAGCATGTGTTAGATATGTGTGTCCTAGAAACCAGAATTGGCTGACACTTGTAATACACTTCTAGAAGCAAAATTATAATTTTGACTATAAATAATAAAATGAGTTATTTTCTATCACAAATGTGTATTTAGTGCCTGTGATACATCTCTTGAGTTAATGGTAATAATAATTCATATTTTCAAGAGTTGAAAAATTTAAGACATGAATTTTCGTTATTAACTCATAAAATGCTTCCGACCGTAGGATCATCATGAGAATGATGATTGATCCGGAAGGTTGGTGTACAATTGTTTCTTTATAGTAGATGAGTCTTGAGTCTACAATGTAGAGACACCGGAGCGAGAGTATAGGTACTCGTTAGAGAACGAGGGCACTGAGCGTGACCACCTCGAGCAATCATAAGAAAATCTACCTTCTCGTCGATGACTGGCTCGAAGCTGCAGTAATGTGTCTGGTTTTTTGACCTAAGGTGCATCAGTAGTTCACCTTAAGGGTGTTATAGTTTGACTACACCATGACTCAGTCTCCTAGCCATTCGGAACCCTGAGGTGTATGTTGGCTATAGCATGTTCATTGTAGGAATTGGATTGCACCAAGATGAAATCTATCTACCTCGATGGATGAGTAGCCCTATGATGATCATGAGAATCAAGTCCATAAGCCCATGGCCATGGCAGAGTGAAATAACAGAAAAAATTTCTATTAAGGTTTTCACATCGGACTTGAATCGAATGATTAAATCATATGACAGAAATTAGGGTTTGACGAGTTCACCTTAACCCTAATCTGATCGAGGCTCAAGATAGAAGAACTTAATCACACAAATAGCTGCACCGAGAGGTTCGTTTTCAGTTTTGATGGGTTGCCACCATATACTGCTAGGTGTCACTGGTGAATTTTGGGAGCAATTAGAATGATTTAGATGATCGATCATTCTAGTTGTCTGAATCAAAAGAGTTTTGATCCATCGAAAGGAGTTTCGACGATAGAGATCGCGACATATCCCATTACCATACAAAACTGAATCTAACTGGGTCACACAAACAAGAATTTGGATCTGGATATCATCAATTGAACTAATCCAGTTCAATTGATTTGAATAAGATTCAAATAGATTCAAGAAAATCGTGCTAGCACACGATTGAGCCTAATGTTCTCCTTCTACCATCATTAAAAGTTGTCTTGACTGAGCCAAATGTGTTTGTGCTCATCAGGTACCTTTACTTGATCTGACTGGAGCTTGTTCAGCTCAGAAAAGAATTGTCTTAATTTATGAGATAAATTGGAGACAACACCTGCCAATTTCCGTCATCTGCTAATTCTTGTCTTTTGATTTTGGTCAAACGTTGACCTTTGACACTTAGACATCTGCCCATGTATCATGCACCCATAGAAGAGTAGATAGGAGCTTGTCCTCTTGCTAGAAATTAAAAAGAAGGGGGCACACGTCTAGAGTCCCATACAGATGGGACTCCAGGCTGCTTCTTGGATTCTACTTAAGTGGCGCCTAGGAATAGACTTTGACCAGTCTTAGGCGCCATCTAAGGATGAATTGAGGAGGCTCTCATCTGATTGGATTAGGTGATGTCATCCCGCCAATCAGATTTAGATCTGATTGCAGAAAGCGACGTAATTGGTCGGGATGATGTGGCACTGCATGGCGCAGCAGGATCTATATAAACCCTGTCTGCACCTAACTTTAATAGAGTTCTCTCTTAGCCCACGCCCTAAGGCTGCCCCTCTTCCTCCTTCACGCCAACTTCTGATCCTCTCTCTCCTCTCCATGCCCAAGAAATTTTGGGCTCCAATTTGGTGCGATCCAGACAAAAGAAAGATGACGAGAAAGAAAGAAAGCAGCACTACTGCAGAGACGACTGTAGATCTTCGAAAGAAGTTTTGAAAATCCTCCAAATCAGATCCAGATCTGATATTTGGAAAAGTGATAAAGAAGAAAAAGATCTCCAGATCCAATCCGAGTAGATATCGGTAGAGGCCAGACGCTTGCGTGGCTAGATCCAGAACCTCAGGCAAACAGCAGAATCATCAAAGGATAATCTGATTACCCAACATCAAGGTATAAATTAAATCAAATTTAATTTATTTTTATTTTTATTTATTAGATCTATAAAATTAGATCCGAAACATTTCACATTTGATCTGAATTCATAAGAGAAATTTTTGAAATATCTCTCTTGATCTATTCAGATCTGAACGAATCTGACCCAAAAAATCAGGATTTTCCTTCAGCATGGACATGGACAATAATATATTGTGCGCAAGTTATAAGCTCATTATGTACACAAGCCTCCAGTCAAACTAATCAGCCAACATGCTTAATATCATGGACCAAAACCATCCGATATTATATTTAGGAAAGAGGATGACCATCCTAGTAATGTATCAGCTACTATCATTATACCAAACTAAAGTGACAGATCAACCAACCCAAAAACTAAAGAATGAAGACTGCATAAATTGGGGTACTCACAAGAAAGAAGTCCTGAGACTCGTAAAAGATTTGAAGAATCTGCTCGCGTTTCTCCTCCAAAGAGAGGCCTCTTTTCTTTGACTAAGAAGCACATGTAGAATAATAGCTTAGACTTCTAAATCGCATATGAGAATGCAAAAGATACATATGCATTACCAAGGGTTGCTGTTCCAAATGGGACATAGGGCATTGAAAGCAGACATTCATGCAGAGAAAATTACAGAACATATATGCATTGTCCTATGCATGCAAAACTAGAATCTAATGTTCATGATCCTTTGATTGACAACTATGCTTATTTTCTGTTTTCCAGAGGCTATCACCTGCAGTTTCCTTCTTCCCCAACCTTTTTTTCATGACTGATTTTGAACTTTCGAATGTGCAGGCATACTCCTGTATTACTTGATCACCTTGTTCTCTAGTGTCAGTAGTTGCATCTCTAGCCACATGAACATGACATGAGATGGCACAAGACTCTTTAACACTTTGACAAACAATTTGAAGTGTCCTATTGATGGACAATTAATTGTGACACCTCCAATTTCTAGTATAAGGTACAGTAGCAGGCAAGGTTGTGTAATACTTCATATATTTATTTATTGTACTGTATGTAGATCTGTATTGAGTTTTGGTCATTGGTGTCTAATCTTTGAGATAATAATAGAAGCATTCTTCTAGAACATATTTATCCCGTAATAAGAATTAAAAGTTATTCCCACTTCTATTGAATGAAGTGTGATCCATATAGATGGAGCCTGATCTACATGGATGGTTTTTCTCTCCATCATCTTAGCTAAATTCTTTCAAGCTATCATGAGTTCAACCTATTATATTATATAAGCTGTTTTTGAACCTTACCAAACCCAATGGAACTCTCTTGACTACTTCCCTCCTTCCAGAATTTTTTAAGAAACCGTTTAGTTGCATGTAAGGAGGGTACTTTCAGATAAAATTGTAACTTTCAAAATATTTAATTGTTAGGGAAATCATAAGAAATGATATGACAACTTGTCGCTTGCTCCATATGTTGAGCAGAAAATGTTTCCTGCCAGGATCACCATCCAAACCTCTCTCCTTCATCTCATCTTGTCCCAACAGCAGCTCCAGCATCGCTTCCCACAAACAACCACCATCCCTTCTAGAAAGTTAAGTTCACCATCAGTGATCACAACACTTCCAAAGAGGTTCTGCCAAGTGCTAACAGCCCAATACCAGGAGATTTAATCAAAAAGGCATCCCACATTGGTGACTCCTTTTCCTCACTTTTGCCATAAAAAAACTGAGGGTATATTTACATGTTGTAAATAAGAGGGAAAGGAAATGTGAATGAAGATGGGAAGTTGCCAATCCACACACCTACACCATCAAATCCAAACCCACCCACCCACTCCCCTCATTCATTTCTTTTCAATAGCATACTCAACAACCAGAGACACAGCCTCAATGACGCAACACCTTGCCTTTCTTATTCCCCCACCTTAGTATCATCTATCTAACATCTCATTCCATTTCTTCCCTTCCAGCTTACGTAAACAAACATAACTACCACTCCACCAGCCAACATTGCATACTACTAGAAACTTATCCCTACTATAACTTTAGAAGTGCCGACCATTCTCTTATCTCCATTTACAACTTTGTAATCTTTATTGAAACTGGCGTTATGTTTCGCTGTCAAGAAGGCCAGGCAAAAGAAAGTACGATAAATTATGTATCGCTTTAGATAACCCCCTAGATTCAGACATTTCCAGCCCTAAAATTTTCTTCCTTCACCTAACTTTCTTAGCGACCAGCCATCGCATAGAGGCATCGTATTTTCTCTTCATAAAACAATTCCACCCCATTCCTGGATCGTATCTCAGAATAGGCCATAAGGACTAGGGAAAAAAAAAGTGGGACAAAGGAGTAGCTAATTGGGAACCATCCACCATTGATCTCCTAATGCTCCCCGATCTATAGATCACCCACGCTCTTACTCCATCTTGACCAAAATCAAGAATCAAAACATGATAGAAAGCATTCTTATCTTCTTAAAAAAAAAAAAAAAAATCAAAAAGTGCATTAAAAAACCCTAACTGATGACTATTTCAGGCGCACAAAATAAATTAATAAATGAATGAATAAGGCGATTGAGAGCGATCCGAGGGCGGAGAGATGGGATTGACGGAGAAATAATTAAAAATTATATGATATGAATAAAAGACTCGGTCGAAGAAATATACCATTGGAATGGCTGGGGCCTGGGAGTCACACGAGCAACGAGAGGGGAATCCCTGCGAAAAGAGCAAAGGCGGTGGAGGCGATGATGTTGGCAGGAGTTCCAGAACGTTCGGCTTTGAAGCGGATTCTTTTGTTTTTTTTTTAATTCCACTCCCGATCGTCTGACGCGGCAAACTGTACATTAGAGGGATTTGGGAAACGATGGTCTGGAAAAATAAATGGGAACCGACTAATATAATATTACATATAAAATATACAAATACATAAATAATAATAATAAATTGTTTAAACATGAACTTGATCATGGTTCACGAGGAATTCATTTACCTGACTTAACACATCATTGCTTAGTTTATGATAGCACCAAATAGAATACCGTTTCATGAAATATTGGTCGACTGTTTTTAAATAGATAATTTTTTACTTAAAGAAGCTTTTTGTTTTTTTGTTTTTTTTCGTACTGCTGTATAAATACCGTAATTCAAAAATAAATAAATAATATTAAATAAAATTAAAAATAAAATGTGAGGTATAGGATGCAGTTATCGCCTTATTGGAGAAAAAAATAGAGATAAGGATCAAATAATTTTGTTAGAGAAAAATATGTTAGGATGGAGAAAAATAAATTTGAAGCATTAAAAATATCTTATTGGACGTGGAGTTTGAATGTAGAAAAAATAATTTAAAATATTAAAAATTTATTTATATTGATGATTATTATATAGAAAAATTTAATTATGAATCAAATAATGTTTTCTTCATGGATAAAATTTATAAGACTCAAATAAATCCTATATTTTTTTTAATATAATGTATTTGTTGAATCTCTCTCACCCTTATCTCTGGTTAATTGTAGGACTCGATGATTCTAAAAGTAGGAAAGAAAGTAAAAAGAAAGAACCAGGATCTCTTCATATATTTTCAAATTGTATATTTCACTAAAACTAGGATCCTTTCATCAAGTGGTCTATTGATGGAGATGGGAAAACTCAAATTATATGTTTCACACAAATATATTCTATATCGATTTCTAGAAACGCTTATTGATATGGAAATCGCATTTTTCAGTATCTATACTCCAAATTGCTTGATTTTGCATTCCAATTAGATTTTTGGTGGGATCCCGAACTAGATTATAATCCAATTTGAAATGATACATATGCCACATTATAATTTCTTTTTTAATATAGTTTAATAGATACATTCTTGATGTTGGGAGTTTGCACTTCAAATATTCATTACAACAAGACTCAATCAAAAATTATATAAGATGAATGTCTCTTATGATTTTTCTGGAAGGTGGCTTGGGGTCGACTCCTGACCATATCTTTTCTGCATGCTCGAGGCATGGACATTCATCTGGTGTGCTCTTACTACGATTTTGAGGAGGAGATCTATTTGATCTTTGGTGGGGATGCACTTTAAATCACTCAAGTGGAGGACTCCATCTAGATTTTTCTCGAGTTCTTGCAGCATAGCATTAGAAGTGACATTCCTAAAGCGACAGACATCCATGTGGCCTATATGACCCTTCATATTTAGCTGGTTAAGAATAATCTAGTGTTTGAATCCAGGTGATCTTCCATAAGGTTTATTTTTGAGAGAGCCTTGGCCATGGTAGATGACCGATATGACATTTAGGTCTTCGAAGACATGGAGCTCCTATTTTACTTATGCAACGGTCCATCAAGTATTCATTTCCTAGGGGTCCCATCCTCCATTGTATATAAAGGTCAACTTCGATGGAAATGTTAGAGGCAGGCATGATGGGGTTGGTTTTGTGATCTATGGGCTTAAATTCAGGTTTATGAAAGCTAGAGGGAGTCACTTATTAAAGCCTACAATTTTTAGGGTGAAACTTCGCATAGTCTGAGCGGGGATGATGTGTGTTAGGTGGATATTTGAGATGATTAGCTTGTTATGGAGGGTGACTCTACCACAGTGATGTCCTGGATTTAGAATTGTAGCCATAGTTGAGCCACTCATCTTCTTCTATATGACGTCTTGATTTTGTTGGAGGGATGCATTGCATTGGTTATTAGGCATGTCTTCTGCGAGGCAAACACTGCAATCAACTGGATGACAGCCTTTGTAGCCAAGCATATTGAAGAAGCTTTTTAGACCAATGCGAGGGTCATTCTTAGGCAACTCTGATCTTTTTTTTGGTTCCTTTGGTTGAATTCAAACAAGAATTATTTGAATGAATCACCTTTTTTTTTAAAAAAAAAAGGGTTTCTTATGTAGTACAATTACTATCAATGAAGCTTTTATGAAGATAATCAAACCAAATAAACTGGCTTGCTGAAAGGTCCTAGCCTCTTTAATTCATAATTGATTTAGAAAAATATAGTCTTAGGCCATGAACCATTTGTATACTGCAAAACGGCTTGAAATAGAGTAGTTTCCACCCTCATTGATCCTCTGTAAGCTCTTGTGACTTGTTAAGAGGATGGAATCTTCTTTCTCCTATAAGACACCTTTTCTAGGGATAAAGCCATGCAGTATGACATACAAGTTGGGCCAAAGTAAACAATACCTCATGTAGTGGCGAGTGAAGTCCAACCCATCCCCCTTTATAAGGTTTGGGAGCCCCTGGGCCGCAATCCGATGGAAAATAGTACACCAGGAAGGGGGGGATCCACTCCTAACAATAAGAGTATTTCTTGACCAGGGGGCTACTATTGTGAGAGGTAGAAAATCTTTAGTTCTATATTGATTTTGAGTTAAGTGATATTCTCACTTATAAGGGGATGAAACATTCTGTCCTTCATGAGGCATTTTTTTTAGAGACAAAATCGTACGGCCTGATAGCCAAAAGTGGGGCCAAAGCGGACAACACCTCATACAGTGACAAGCAAAGGCATCTCATGGAAGAGAGAAGGTTCCATCCTCTTACAAGGGAGAGTATCTCTTGACTCACAATCGATGTAGGATTAAAGGTTCCCTGCCTCCCACAACAATAGCCCCCCCTCCAGTCAAGGAAGACTCTTGTTGTTGGAAGTTTGTCCCTCCTTTATGGCATGCCATATTCCCCATTGGATTGCGGCCCAAGGGCTCCCGAACCTTATAGAGGGGGATGGGTTCAACTCCACTCGCCACTGCATGAGATATTCTTTGCTTTGGCTCCATTTTTAGGGCTCAGGCTCCATGGCTTTGTCCTTAGAAAAGATGCCTTATGGGGGGAGAGAAGGTTCCATCCCCTTATAAGCAAGAGTATCATTTGACTTACAATCGATGTGGGATTAAAGGATCCCCACCTCTCACAATAGTTGGCTCCCAGTCAAGGGAGACTCTTGTTGTTAGGAGTGGGTCCCCCTTTTTTAGTACACTATTCTCCATTGGATCATGGCTCAGGGGATTCCGAACTTTACAAAGGGGGATGGATTCGATTCCTCTCGCCACTGCATGAGGTATTGTCTGCTTTGACTCTACTTTTTGCTGTTGGGACGTACAGCTTTATTCCTAAAAAAGACGATCCGTGAGGGAGAGAAGGTTCCATCTCCTTATAAAGGGAGTATCCCTTGACTCACAATTGATGTGGGACTAAAGATTTTCCGCCTCTTATAACAGTAGCCTCCTAGTCAAGAGAGACTTTTATTATTAGAAGCGGGTCCCCCCACTTGGCATGCCATTCCCCATCGGATCGTGCCCCAAGTGCCCCCGAACCTTACAAAAGGGGATGGGTTCGTCTTCACTGGCCACTGCATGAGGTATTATCTCTTTTAGCCCCGCTTTTGGCTGTCGGGTCATACAATTTTCTTGCTAGAAAAGGTATCTCATGGGAGAGAGAAGGTTCCATCTCCTTATAAGCAAGAGTATCCATGACTCATAATCGATATAGGACTAAAGATTCTCCTTCTCCCACAGCATGAGCAAAAGGAGACACGACCCCACCATATCAATCATGGACTCAACATGCCTTTGTATATGTATCCCATTAACCTAATAAATTAGGGAGAAGTGCCTTGTGGCATGTTTTGGAGAGAGTTGGACTTTGAAATGAAAGTGGGAATAAGTGATTTCCAGTCCATCTATTTGGATGGAGAGAGTTTCATTTCTATTCCGATTCTAAGGGAGAATAGAAATACCCTAATCCCCCTAAAGATAATCCCTAGCTACTCCCTTTTAGTAATAAAATTTCATTCCATTTTCGATTTTGATTTCGGTTCCGAAGCGAGAGGATATGGTCATTTCAATTCCTATTTCAATCTAATCCTATTCTAATTCCATTCACGAGCCAAATGCATGCTTAATTTCTTCATTTACATTTTTTTAAAAAAAAAGAGTAGTTCCCATCATTCATGTGATGGATATGTCAAAGTTTGGTGGAGCAAATTTCAAGAGCATCTTGCTTGACCTCTAACAAAAAATGATGGATTTTACGTAGCTTAGGTCTACATTAAACTAATTTACATTAGATCTTTGTCACGTGGTCAAAATGCTCTTGATCAAAGTCTCTAGCTGGCCGATTTCTATTGCATGCTCCTGTATTTCTTTATCTCTCTCTGTTTAACTAATGTAACGGATACGTGAAGGCTTGGTGGAGCAAATTTTGAGAGTTATCTCATACATTGTTTGACCTTCCAATCAATTGTCGTGCATGCTTGCTTCTTCTTTTGAGAAAAGAGGATGGCATATGCATGCTTGCTCCTCCTTTTGAGAAAAGAGGTAGAGGTTACCTTCGTCTACTTGATTTATCGAGATAATAAACACGTATTGATAGAGATAAGATGCAAGCGTCCAACCTCAACTGACTTTACTGATGTGAACTTGGTAGGCACGGCATTGACATGTATACTTTAATTAATCAGTCTATCCACATGTTTGTTTTACATAATGTATTCCTCCTTTTTTGAATGAAATAAAGTAACCAAAATGATGGATATGATTAAAGCTCAAAGAGCTTGCCGGGTCGCCACTAGATTAACAGTCAATCTATGGTCCCAGGCTGATGGTTGGGACCTTGGGATTTTTTACTAGATACCAAGAAAAAATTTTTGCGTGCAAATTAAGGCTTGGAAGGTTGGTGAAGATGGATGCTTCTTCTTGCTGGACCACGCATCCACCTTTTGGATGCCAAACAATGCCCAAGTCAATGAAGATAGACATAACAAATGCAGCAGCAAGTCTTCTTCTTTTTCCCACTCCAGATGCAAGTCTAGTACTGGAATCAAAAGATTGAATTAGATATAAATCGACCAAACTCAAAAATATTTCGAAGGCTTTTATTTGATTCTTATAAATAAAAATAAGAAGCCTTTTGTTTTTCCCCTTCAAAATGATAAAAATTGAAGTCAGATTCCTCTGCCATACTCTAATTTCTTTTCTTTTCTTTTGTGATATCTCATCTTAAAATTTATAATGCTCCACCCTAAACATCTAGGATCATGAAAAGATGGTTAATATTAAATCTCTCTATAACGACTTGAGACCTAACAAGACAGTTTCTTATTTCTTAGCCATTAAGTAGCTGCCCAGGGGATCAATATGTTAGAATAAATTAACTTGGGATCAAGTAGCTAGCTGCCAGCTTAACATCATAATGCACCTAAATAGGTTTACTCTAACACCAGGATCTCCTAATGAGGGGCAAATTCTCTGCGTTGGTGGGCTCGGTAGAACTAATATACTAAGGCATGTCAAGCTCTGGCTGTGAGGTAGCATAATATTACAATGGCAGCATCTAGGTTGACCAAATCTAATGAAACTATCTTAGGTAGCATATCTACGATGCCCCGATGAAGCCTATGAATAAATAAAATTATTGTCTGATTATTATCTCTAGGACCATAACTCATTTCAGACATTAAAAAAAAAAAAAGGGTTAGATATACCAAGTCAATATTTCCTTTTTGATGACACAATCTTCTTAAATCTCAACACATTCCATTTCTTGTTATCTTCGTTTCACCCCCGTGTGCAGCCTTAATATTGATTTATTTTACTGGTCATGGATTTATCACCTAGTCTTTGCAGTAACATCGACAACAGCGCTATACTACAACGTTTGCCATGGATCACTTTCTAACCTCTTTTTTCTTTGAGAACCAGGTAAGAAGGAAATCTCTTCCTCCCACATCACCAACACCAACGCGTAGGGAAGAAATATTCCAGTTTGTCATAGTTTCAAGTGTCTGGAATATTATTTCGGCTTCTACATCATCTCCTATGTCTCTGCTACTATCCTTTGTTCACACTTGCACGCTTCATCCAAAAGAAAATGTCCAAATATCCACTCTTGGTTAATTGAAAGCAAATGCTGCACCCTTTTACTCGGTTTTATTCATGAAGCAGACGGATTCAAAATAATGACATTTTCTACCAGAGATTGACTCTAAACCGTGACGCTTTAACCACTAAGCCTAAATTTTGAAGCTTCTACTGGAATCGAGGACTAGAAGGAGGATCCACATTATAAAGTGTTTAATCTGCACCGACATATAATAAACAGCATTTGTAATTTCCTAATCTAGGATCTCTTCGGAAAGGTTCCGATCACAAAAAATGCTGAAACTAAATATTGCCACGGTCCTCATATGAACCATCTCACGAATGTCGAGGCAATTACCAGAGTGCTTAAATATCGGATGGCGGGTAGCCCACCTCGATCACAGCCGTCCAGTTATCGGTTAAGACTGGTAAGTCTTATGTGGGATCATCTACGTCGTTAGACACTGATATGATTACAGTGTACTGCATCCATCCGATGTTCCAGAATCGAGTTGACCGGGTTCTCTTGTCCATCACTGGTGTAGCAAGAAAACTAGCCGATAGAGAAAGGAGGGGCACGGAGGAAGAAGAAAGCCAAATTGGACCTTTCCCTTAAATATAAATACTAACAAGCGAATAGCAATGGGCTAGAAGGTCGTACGCGGTCAAGCGTTGCATCTGAGCTCTATAAAAGCCAGTGAGCCACACCAAACCCCAGTTGTCTTTATTTATTCTTCACATAGTCTGTGTCTCCCGTTCTTTTTTTCCATCTTCTCTTGGAGTGCGTTTTTTTGTTTTATTTGGCTTTGAGAGGATGGGAAGGGCACCGTGCTGTGACAAGGCTAATGTGAAGAGAGGGCCATGGTCTCCAGAGGAAGATGCAGTCCTTAGAAACTATGTTGAGAAGTATGGGACTGGTGGGAACTGGATTGCTTTGCCCCAGAAAGCAGGTCTTTTTTTCTTACGTGTTTCTAAGTCTTTTAATCTTCTCTTTTATTCATTTTTATGTTCATAGCCATGAAGTATTCTCTTTTTGTCATGCCGGTATGTTTGCCTTGCCATCAACAAATTCTTCTTGTTCCTGCTTCACATTTCACAAAAAATTAGGTTTCATTCCCTCTTTTATGTTTATTAATTTTATCCAAAATTTATAAGCAAACTTGTTTGAGGATTTTTTACCAAAATAGCTGTCTCCTAACCTTCTTTCAAAACTGACTCCACTTAATCCCCTTATTTCAGGTCTCAAACGTTGCGGCAAGAGCTGCCGCCTCCGATGGCTCAATTACCTCCGGCCTGACATCAAGCACGGCGGCTTCACGGAGGAAGAAGACAACGTGATTTGCACTTTCTACAACAAAATTGGAAGCAGGTATTACATCCTCTCCAATATATATGTAATCCAACCTTTTACTTCAAACAATTTGATTCATTGCTAAAATTTTTGTGGGGTTATATTGCAATAGGTGGTCTGTTATTGCTTCCCACCTGCCGGGAAGAACCGACAATGATGTCAAGAATTATTGGAACACCAAGCTCAAGAAGAAGATGATGGCCGGCAGCATCACCTCCACCTCAACACCGCCACCCCAACCTCCTGTCCTCCCGACCATCAAGATTGAGGACGATGGCGGTGGCGCTGACTTCTCAAACAGCCTCGACACAGACTATGGCTTCACTTACGACTCTCAGAAGTTGTACTCGGAGATCACGCAGTTCTCCATGACGGGCTTGATGCAGCAGCTTGATTTCAGTGGGACCGCAAGCATATCACCACCGGAAGACATCTCGGCAACCTCATCGTCTATCACGGTCGACAGCAACAGTGGCAATGGCTGCATTAATTGGTCCACCAATGGAGTTGGTGCCGATGACGCCTTCCTTTTTGGTGACTGTTTCGGTGGCTATGGCTTCCAGGAGGGGATGGGAGTGGTGTCCCCATACTACTATTCAAACTTAAACAGCATGTGAGACTAGACCAAGCCACAAGAGTTGTATCAGGATCACATACTCATAGTCAAGCCATAGCATAGTGGAAGCCAGTTAGAGAGATCACAAGATTAATGGAATCAATTCGGTTGTAGTAGTTCTAAACTCAAATGCTTTACTTTGTTTTCTTTTGTATTTTTGAATGTTGGGTTGGGGTGGTATGCTGGAAACCTTGATGTAAATGAAGGGAAAGGATTGGATTTTAGATGAAGTCCTAAGAGCTTGACATCTAACTCTTGTTATTGGCGTTACCATTTTAATTCTCTATAATTAATGACTATTGTTAACTTCTACAATGTTTAATGTTTCATCATTTGAGACCTTGTCTGCATCTTGGTCTTCTGGGCCCTGGCAATGAAATGTACGTGAGTGATGCTATTGTCAGCAGGACCGTTTTTCCCTCTGGCTACCGCTCAGAGGTCACGAAACTTGCATGGGTAGTTGAATGGCCAGTTCAAAGCTTAGTAAAGAATGGAAACGTAGCCATCAGACGTTTTCAAAGCTCCCCAGGATTCCCTCTTCCATGTTACCTTTATATTTGCCACTTGGTTTGTCATCTTATTTAAATATCAATAATATAACGGGTCTATATGTACTTGTTATTTATCTATCCATCTATTTATTTATCTTTTGCTGGTCTTATCTTTCCTTGACGTGGAACATGTCAAAGCATCAGTTTCGCAGAACCTTCAAATTAAACTATTCATTTCTCGGAGGAGGTCAATTCTTATAGAGTCTATATGTATCCCTATTTTATTCACTCATAATAATATTGCTAGCTTAATCACTGATCATTCTTAGAAGTAATAATTGAGATTCCTGAGTTATGATTCTGCTGCTTAGATTTGTGTTCCATGTGAAAGGATGCTGTGGAAGGGTACTTTTAACAATTTCTTTTAGTCTAATTCCAAACCCCCAGCCCGCCCCTCCCTGCTTTTCTTTGTACGAGATAACAATCATGATTTATGTAATATGCATTACATGGAATTTGTGTATATAATATAATTTATGAAGAAGAATAATATGGTGATGTTGCACCTTCATGAGCCTAGATTTGCAAGCAAGAGCTTGTCATTTTGCTAGCACCTAATGAAGACCTTGTTGAGCACAATTATATTCGAAATAATGTTCAATCCTGATAGTGATGAATTGTGTTGCATGCATGCAGTTGATCAAATTGTGCCAACTGAAAATGAAGTGGAAATATAGACTGTTGTTATATTAATAAACAACTTCTTCCTTTTAAAACAAGTAATTATCTCTCACAGCCTGTTTGCAAAGGTTTTTTGAAACATGCATGATGAAGGAAAAGAAATCCTCGAACACTCTATTAATTAGAAATTCAGAAGGCAGGAGTGATGATTTACAGACTTATTAATTAGCTTCTCAATTAATATACAATAAGGGTGATTTCTAAGATTGGTTTCACTTTGTTGATCCATGCATCAAAAGTCTAAACCAAGCCAAGCTAGTTTATTTGGTTGATAAGATTTATCTCTGCTGTTTTGGAGTCTTACTTTAGCAGTGCTGCCTTGACTTTTACATCCATAGATTCATGTCGCTTTCTTAGTTAAGAACACCAAAAAAATTGAACTTATCTTATCCTAATGTAATTCTACGTTTATACATTTTGTAAGCCATAATGTTCCTCGATTTTTGCAGAGCATTCATATTAAAAACAAATGCACTACTTTTGATTTAAGTTACATAAGATACTGCAATCTTGACTAGCTGCCAGAAGTTGTGATCTTTTCATGGAAGAGAGACATCACGGCAAGGGGAATTAGTATTAGGTGCTGTATGTCATGGAGTAGATGACTTATCGATGAAGGACCTACTTGAAGGGCTGTGAGAAATGATTCAAATTGGTCAATCTTACTGATTCTGACCAGATCCTACATAATCTTTAGTTATATCTAGCATTGGCTGGATATGACTTGAAGTTTCAGATAAATTAATGGATTCAAATGTTTTAGTTAAGCGTGTCTTCTAAAGATTGATAAAATAAAACTTTAGTGCAGCTCAAAGCCAAAGTCCTCAGCATGGCATCGGACAGACGAACAAACTCCCCTAGGTATAACTAGCCACATCATGGAGTACATCATTACATTATTACATTTCGTTGGCTAGAAATTAAACGCATAATTTTAGTATTTTGTCCACACTGGGCATGTTGAATGACTAGTCTGGTTTGAACATGTACTGCGACAAATTTTGTTGGTTTCGGTGATCAGCTTCCATGCGGAAGACCTTTCTTCCTCCAATTCATCATGAAAGTTGAAACAAAAATATAACAAATTGCAGACAAGTTGCCATGACTGGCGAGTGATTAATCAAGGAATGGGACCCTTTGTTTTTCCCATCGCTCACAAGGAATCAAGACAGAAGAAACAAATGGTGGCTGGATCGATCGATCTTTTTATCTTAAGTTGTTCGATCCCATGGTTCATGTTCACCTATCTTAATTTCTCCAAACATGCAGTCTAGTTGATAAGTTCTCAAAGCGAAGCTGGCCGTCTTTTGGAGTAAATGAAATATTCTATTGAGGGCTATCAATCTATCGCCCGACTCACCAACCCAGCCAACAGATTATCGGACATCGATGGATGTTCGTCAACTGACGATCGATGATGAATAGTTGATGGGTTACTCGATGAACCACCGACCGATCATTGGCCGATCTATGTTCATCCATCGATCTATATTCATCCGTCGACTACTATTCATCAGCCGATCATTGTTCATCGGCTAACCTATGTTCATCGACCGATCTTTATTCATTTGCCGACCAATGTTCATGGCCGACCACTGTTCATCGCCGACATATCATATAATGAGTTATAATTATCAGCGCAAGAAGCGCATAATGGCCACTTCACGATCATATAATGAGCATTAACTGCTCACTTAATATCGAAATAAATGGGACCCCACAATATTTAACCATTACAGATGGTTACTATTTCATTCACCTATAAAAAGAGGGTAAACCGAGTACTTTGGTAAGAGAATTTTGGGCTAAACTCTACCTAATTCCACTTTAATTCTCCTATTCACCAATCCTCCACTGACTTAGGCATCGGAGGATCCCCACCAAAAATAATTTCGATCTGAGTGGACTTCTTTTGCAGGTACTCTTTTCGGACAATGGGCGCAGCAGGTGGATTGACCGCAACAGATTGGTGCGTCAAGTAGGAAAAGATCAGGATCAAACATTATAAATGACAAAGACTCGTGCCTAAAACTCATCCAACTTCGTCGGCCAGTCATCCCGACGAGAGGCACTTCCCCGTCCATCATCGTCAATGGCGAAACCAAGTTCTTCGCGTCCAGCAATTATGGCAGACGCATAAGCCCAGCAACTAGCTGTGTTGACGCAGCAGATCCGAATGCTAATGGAAGTTGTTCACAGCCTCCAACAGCAACTGCATGCAGCGACGGAAGGCCCAACGATGCAAGCTGTACTATCTAGGCACAGCCGCCGCATTTTGAGGCGCTCTGCCACTCCCTCACCAGAGCGACTATCTCAACACTCGCATCGGGTGAAATCTCTATCTCCTCGCCGTTCATGAGAAACTATCCGTCGATCACGATAGTTCATCTCCCCATCTTCTCATCGAAGTCGGTATGAGGAAAAATGACCACACAACCTGACGACTTCTTCCGCCTCTAGTTCTTCCGGAGGATCGATGCTAGGAACATCTTGCCAGCGATGACTCAACGACTATGAACGAAAGTTCAAAGAGATCGATCGTCGACTAACCCGAATCCAGAAGGACACGAAGGGAGGATCCTCCGACGGTCTCCGGATCCAAACAACTCCTCCCTTCTCATTGTGTATCTTGAACGCACGGATCTCATCGCGATTTAAGATGCTTCAAGTGGAGTTGTACAATGGCTCCATCGATCCAGTCGATCATCTCCAGACTACAAATCTCTCATGATGATCCAGGGGTGAACGATGCCCTCATGTGTATCGACTTTCCGGCCACCCTCCGGAAAGCTGCTCGAGTCTGGTACTCCGGGCTTCAGTCGGAAAGCATCGACTATTTCGAGCAACTCGAAGACTCCTTTGTGGCTCATTTCAGCACTAGCCGAATGAAGCCACGAACTTCAGACAATCTCTTCTCGATCAAGCAGAACGAGGGAGAGACTCTTCAGACCTTTGTAGTGTATTTTAACACCTCTATACTAGAGGTCTGAAACTCAACAAGGAAGTGGCCATTTCGGCCATGAGGCAGGGTCTACAGAGCTCTCGGTTCACTTGCTCATTGGATAAGAATCCTCCCCCAACTTATGCCAATTTCTCGAGCGTGCGGACAAATATATTCGTGTAGAAGGCATTTCTGACCGACGCCAACAAAACAAAAAGGGTCAACAAAAAGAAACAGTGGAAGAACGATGCTTCGAACGGACCCAACCATCCCATTCCAAACAAGAAAGCGACGTCCTCTTGATTGAGCCCAATACCGACTCATCTGAAGGGTTGGTACAATAACTATACTCTCCTCTCCACTCCATGGATGCAAATCTTGATGGAGATTGAAGGGGAGAAGTACCTTCGTCGACCCCCGTCAATGAAATATCCGAGCAAGGATAAAAGAAAATACTGTCGATTCCACCGTGATTATGGTCAAGACACCGAGCAGTGCTTTCAGTTGAAGGATGAGATCGAAGCATTCATCCAGTAGGGATTCCTTACCAAATTCTAGCTCAATCGTCGGACTGAGCCAGAAGCCGATCAACCACCGACGTTGGAGGAAATTCATCAAAACCGACTGATAGCTAGGGTAATTGACAAGATCTCTAGGTGAGCAAGAGCCAGGAGGGCAACGTTCGAAGATGAATCAACTAAAAAATGACGATTCGACACCCAATAAGTAATGCCGATGCATAACTTCTTTATGAAATAACGAAAGAAGAAAAGCATCAATCTACTGGTTGTGAACTAGTTGGTTTGCTCCGACTAGTAAAGAACACGACCTATACCGATTTGGTTATGACCGAATCGAGAGATGGTTAGCTTATATCTGATCGTCATGATCAAATATTGGTTGATAAAAAACTGACTAAAAGTTGGTTAGAAATCGACCAAGGGTCGGCTTACACCCGACTGATGAATACTTTAGCAAAATAATCAAATATTGGTTGATAAAAAATTGACTAAAAGTTGGTTAGAAATCGACCAAGGGTCGGCTTACACCCGATCGATGAATACTTCAGCAAATTGATCAAACATTGGTTGATAAAAAATCGACTAAAAGTTGGTTAGAAATCGACCAAGGGTCGGCTTACACCCGATCGACGAATACTTCAGCAAATTGATCAAACATTGGTTGATAAAAAACCGACTAAAAATTAGTTAGAAATCGACCAAGGGTCAGCTTACACCCAATCGACAAATACTTCAGCAAATTGATCAAACATTGGTTGATAAAAAATTGGTTAAAAGTTGGTTAGAAATCGGCCAAAGGTCGGCTTACTCTCGATCGACGAATACTTTAGCAAATTGATCAAACATTGGTTAATAAAAAATCGATTAAAAGTTGGTTAGAAATCGACCAAGAATCGGCTTACGCCCGATCGACAGATACCTCAGCAAATTGATCAAGTATTGGTTGGTAAAAAATCGAGTAAAAGTCGGTTAGAAACCAACACAAGATGAACTTTGTTCGTCTAGACTAAATCAGGAAGATGACTAAACTCATTCGGCAAAGATGAATCGAAAGCTGATTAATGATGTTAGTTCAGATTCGACTACTAGATGATGGGCAATCATTAATGGCAGACGGCAGAATGAAGCTCGAAGCAATGCCACATATTGACTCCCAGCGTTCGGTGCGAGGTACAAAATCATTAGATCGAACTTGAAAGTGGGGGGCAATATTGGGGGCTATCAATCTGCCGCCCGACTCTCCAACCCAGCTAACAGATCATTAGACACCGATGGATGTTTGCCGATTGACGATCGATGATAGATAGTCAATGGATTACTCGAGGAACCACCGACCGATCATCGGCCGACCTGTGTTCATCCGCCGACCCATGTTCATTGGCCGACTTATGTTCATCGATCGATCTATGTTCATTCGCCGACCTATATTCATCGACCGACTTATGTTCATCCACCGACTACTATTCATCGACCGACCATTATTCATCGACCAACTTATGTTCATCTATCGATCAATGTTCATGGCCCACCACTGTTCATCGCCGACATATCATATAATGAGTTATAATTATCAGCGCAAGAAGTACGTAACGGCCACTTCACGATCATATAATGAGCATTAATTGCTCACTTAATATCGGAATAAGCGGGATCCCATGATATTTAACCGTTACAGATGGTTACTATTCCATTCGCCTATAAAAAGAGGGTAAACCGAGTACTTTGGTAAGAAAATTCTGAGCTAAGCTCTGCCTAATTTCACTTTAATTCTTTTGTTCATCAATCCTCCATTGACTTAGGCATCGGAGGGTCTTCATCGAAAATAATTCCGATCTGAGTTGACTTTTTTTATAAGTGCTCTTCTCCGACGACGGGCGCAGTAGGTGGATTGGCTGCAATATATTCAAAAACTATTTATAATCTGTAGCCTTAGCCAGTGGGCCTAACCTTTGGGTACACGGTGCTCTAACCTTAGCAATCTAGCAAAAAAAAAAAAAGGGAGAGCCTATGGAGAAGGATAAATGTGCACTCATAACAACTGAAATCTCGTGGATAGGATCATCATTTGATTGAACATGGAAATTTTCCTTCTTAATTACATAAGGATAAAAGGTATTTGCACATTGTAAATAGCTTGTACGTATATATTAGATTCTTAGATTTCACCTAAGGTGAGAATTTTTTTTAAAAAAAAATATTTTATTCCTCTCCTATCATACAGCCATAGCAGTGGCTTAGCTTGTCCATCTCCTAGTTTGTCCATCTCCTAGTTGTACTTGTCTGTTAAAGGAATATCTGCCCTTCCATTTGCTTTCATCCTGGTGGAAATACACCCTTCCATCAAATATTTTCTCCCCTTGTACAAACCTTATGCAATTGAAACTCAAAAAAAGCGACAAGCGATGCATGTCCAATGGACAACAAAGGCGTAATTGCGTAGCCTTTTCTTTTCCCTTTTTTGATTGAAAGGGAGGTTAAAGCCACCCGTCTTTTGTTGATTGAGTCAAAGAATACAAATGTTTGCTGCTGCCAAGAGGGGGCAGCAAACAAATTAAAGAACTGTTGCGTTACAAGTAACTACGAAGCCTTCTCTCTGGAAAATAATGGAGCATGCAGCGTAAACAAGGAAAAACTCGACCACTGCAGCTTGGATTTGGCATTGATATTGAATTATTGTAGGATCCACCAAGTCTCATTGTCTTGATAAAATGTGACGGTGACAGCACAGCATGTTAAAGTTGGACATCATTTGCTAGGAAATGCTTGGTATGGAAAATAAAAAGGCATCTATATTGCTATGTTCTTTCCTTTTTGTGGTCATCCACTCCTTTTTTTTTTTTTTTTCCCGCAAATATACCTACCGTCGACGTCCTTGTTTTATAATTAAGAAGGGTGCAAGAAGTCAAACATTTACAATGCAAAAATATCTAAAATTAGTTTGATTTCCAGTGGTCTACGAGGCAATCTAAACTCTTTTCGTGAAGAGTCATGCATAATTGCAAAGATCTAATCCAGATCCTTTGGTTAGTGTCACTCGTCCAGAACATATAGGAAGTCAAAAGAATAGGTCATTTCTATATTCAGTACGGACTCATAATTAATTAAGTGGTTTCCAGAGACATGAGGTATATAATCTCGATCAAATTTTGTTTAGATTTTCTTTACCAAATTATAAGCAATTACCAAAATTGCCGCTTCCTTTGATGGACTTCGGTTTATAAATAGCCAATATTGAAATATGTAGATTAAACTTTTATTAGCCCTTGACACTCATATTACATGATAAGTTCATGGGTAATGGACATATACATCTCCTGTTAGGCAGGCACATATCAGGTATGTAGGTGGGCATATTATTCATGGATACATACATGTTGAAACTTTGATCCAGATCTACAAAAATAATAGTAGGTTAGACAAAATCCTCTATTACTCCACTGTTTATTTGCCCAAAATCACAAGGTGGTGACAAGTGGGGATGCGGACCAAAATGAGGTTATTTCCTTTAAAGAAGTTGCTTTCTTTGAACAATTGATGTGGTCCATGTATATGTTGCCTTGAAATTTGTAACCCCACTTTTTTTCCGGTTCAAGCATGCGAGATGGAATGAAATGTTTAGCTTTTGCAGGGCCCCCATTTTCAGCATTAAAGGTTGGTTGTCCCAATGTAATCACAAAGCCTTGTTAGTTTTTAGGAAATTATTATTGGATGTGAGAGAGGAAGATTAGAATTTCAAGGAAGGATAGAACTTTTCTACATACGTGAAAGATAAAAATCAGCATTATTCTTTTGGCAGATTTCACCGCATCACTGAATATTTTTTTATACTCTATTCCTTTTATCATTGATTCATAGAAACTAAATATTCTTTATTATTTTAAATCTCCAGCTCAATGCTGATATAGCTGGAGTTAGACGCCATCTAAGGACCAAAAATCAGAGAGAATCTACAAGAAAAGTCCATATTTATTGAAGATTTTTCAATAGAAGATCTTTCGATACTTAAATCAGTCAAAGCTTGAGAACAGTAGAAAAAAATGAGGATGTGATAGAGTAGTATGCTATTCTCTTTTTTTCGTTGGACTTATTTGAGGATCCTCTTAGTACCTCTTTTATATTGAAGTAGAGTAGAAATTAATAGGCCGTTAAATTTGATTTCGTAAGCCATTGGACCATATTCTAATGATTTGTTAGGATAGAAAATTCATGGATGTCAATTATGGATCATGTCCATATCCTGAAAGCTATTGGGAGATCACCCAGGCTTGAGGAGCTTGTTCTTTTAGGGCTCAGCCTTTTGAGAGGCCATCCTTCTAAATAACATCAATCCTCTTAGGTCAGTTTTAAGAAGACTGGCTTTTAGATATTGCCCATATGGATAAATGAGCTGATAACCCAAAGTTGATACTGAGATGAGAATCTGTACTAATGACTACATATGAGATTCTGGGGTACTGTCTTTATCAACTACAGGATTTTGATTTCCATCTTTAGTGAGGCTCTTATTTCTATGGGATTGGTAAAGATCTGACCATGAGCCTCACTAACATCCAAACTAAAGGTCGGTTGGAGGTCGATGATGATAGGAGTTGATTTATCTTAATTTTTTAACTTTCGTCCGTACCTAAGATAGTTTTGCCAGATTATTGATGAGTTCTAGGTTCCGTCCCAAATAGAAGACTGATTCATATAGCGAATTACAGCTACAACCCTTCTCAACTCGCGTTATTTCTCACCTTCCCTTCAAATTTAACCGTATGGTTTTTCTCAATTGAATAAATTGTGGATGACGAGGCCCCTTCGTTCCCCCATCTACAAAAAATAAATAAAAATAAAAACGGTTTTAGGGCTCGAGGGTTGAGAGTGCGGGTCAAGAGGCAACATCCCATTAAATGGCTCGGACAGGGTGTCGTACTTTGTTGGAAAAAATGGATTATGGAAGACAATGGAGCAAAATTTAATAGAAATTCTTGCCTTGTTTATAATTCCGTACAAGTTGAAATCCTCTGTACTCTACTTCAGGACCTTCCTATCTTTCAAGAGGTTCCGCCATGGTAGACTTCACTAGGGCTTAATAACACAAGGAGGCCATAAATTAAATTATCATAGATTGCCTTTGTTTAGTCACCAGGGGTGACAGCATTATTGGAGGCTGAACATGAACTTGAGTTCTTGAACTCTTGTCACCTTTTTAATTTCCTGTTCTCAGTTGGCTGGTCTATTGCATGGAAAGCTAGGTTTAGGGACTCTAAATCAAGGGGCTTCTTTAAATTAAGAGGAACCAAAAAGCTATCCTACTCCGTTCCTCATGTGTCTCAACCTATAACATTAAACACTTTTAAACTCATCATAACCCCCCCTTTTTTTTAAAAAAAAAAAAAATTGCGTTTATCTTCATGGCAGTACTAGTTGTTGAATATTCCTCTCACATTTATGACAAAAAAGTTGTTTTCTTCAAAGGATCATTTAGCTGCAGAGGGTTCCAAGATGATTTGTCTTATATTATCCTTTCAACCATACTATGTGCAATAACTAGCTTGGTATCCTACCAGGCAAACTCATCAAAATGGCTGTTACGCTGGTCAAAATGATGGCATGCTCTTGTGATATACTTTCAGAAAATTAAGGACTCGAACTAAACTCATGGGCAGAAAGTTAGCAGAGCTCCCTCATGCAAATTTAGTAGCGGCCAGGGGCCAAACAATCTTAAACTGTGGGCACTCAATTTGCTCGTTATGGATTAAGACCTGCAATTGCAAAATCTTAGCTCAACATGCCTATTTTTTATAATCATAATAAAAAATTGACTGGGTCCTAGCCCCTTAGCTTTATGAAGACACCAAGAATTGGTCGGTTGATCCAGATCACTCGGATGACGCATTTTATATGCAAGCCATGGTTAAATCCTTTAAGAAAAACACAAATGAAGAATGAATCCATTTGCTATGTTAAAGTCAATAGCAATGAGTTCTATTATATAAATCGCCATGTTCTGTCCCTTTAAGTGTGACGAGTGTTTAGCTTGATATGGCCAATTCCAAGTCAACGGACAAACTCGTCTTTGATGCTGTTTGAACATAGCAATGCACATCAAAGCAATTAATTGCAGTTATTGAGTTTAAGACTTCCTACTGAAACGACAGTTTCACATTTGCGGCTCGTTTCACATGCATTTTTTCCTCACTCTATGACTAGTCTTTCTCACCAAATCTTAGATTAGGGGTTACTAAGGTTTGAATTCTTCCAGCATAGTTTACAAAAGACATCATCTTGTTCTCATAAATTTTCTGGCAAGAAGTCAATGATTCGGAAAATAAAACTATTCTTGTTTATTTATCTCCTTGATACTTTGAACATCTCTGTGATATTATCTTCTGTATAACCAGATTAGAATGTGACTCTTATTAAAAGGGTTATTGACAGAGAAATTGGGAAGGCTCTTAAAAGTCTGCGCCCCGAGCTGGATCGCTTTCCTACTTTCTTTTTCCACCATTTCTGACACATTATTAAAAAGGATGTAATAGCTGACATCAAATATTTCTTTCAGCATGCTATGTTGCCAGACTTTTCCAAGCATAGATATATTACTTTGATTCCTAAATCATCCAATCCTAAAGGTATACGCTGATAAGTCTTTGCAACACCATATAAAATAGTGGCTAAGATATTGGTTGGACTAGGAGGCTTTTGTGCAAGGTCAAAACATTTAGGAGAATATCTTATTGGCTCAGCAACTTGTGCACTTTTTATTTGATGATGCTGAAAATTGATATGAAGAAAGCATATGATCGGGCCTTCTTAAGATATATATTACATCAATATGGTTTTCACGATCAATTTATTGCTTTGGTGTGGTCCTGTGCTTTCAATCCTTTTTTTGCTTTACTAATTAATGATCAGCCATCTTGCTGGTTTGTCCCATCTAGAGGCTTAAGATAAGATTGCCTCTTGTTGCCTTATTTATTTATTTTATGTTTGGAGGTTTTTACTAGATTCATGCATTGTACGGTACAAAGCAAGCTAATAAGAGCTTATACACCTAGATGAGGACCTATAGTCTCCCATATACTTTTTGCAGATGATTGTTTATCAATTATTAGGCCATAGTTCGCGGCGTGCATTCTCTGTGCTTTATTTTAATCGCTTATTATTTCTTTTCTAAACAAGCAGTTAACCATGCTAAATCTCGAATTCTCTTTAGTTCTTCAACATCATCTGATGTCAAACAATAGGTGGGTAGTCATTTTAACATATCATAAAGAAGAAGAGTCTAGACATATCTCGGGCTTCCTATATCAGGTCAAGCATCTGATTTCAATGATTCATTAGATAAAAAAGATGACTTCTAAGATTGCAAGATGGAAACGGAGTGCTCTATCACTTGCTCGGAGAGCAACCTTACCGTAATCTATATTGTCATTGATCCCTATACATTCCTTATGTATTGTTCCTATTCCTTTATCTATTTTACATCAATTAGAAAAGACATTTTGTGCATTCTGTGGGGTCATTCTATGGATCATAGGGGCTTGCACTTAATTTCATGGGAGAATGCTTGTATGCCTAAACATCGAGAAGGATTAGGGAGATTGATCCGAAGGAAAGCTTTTTTATTGATCCAAAGTCATGTAACTTAGCAGCCCAACTAGTTTTTCATCCTATCTCTTTGTAGTCTCAAGTTGTTTCAGCTAATATCATTTCATTGGCTCTTGGGCTTCTCATACTCCTAACTATATATTGTTTGCCTATTTTGAGGAAGATTTATTCTCGTGGACCATTAGTGCAATATCAATTATAGTGGTCTATTGGCAGTGGGCAAAATGTTCAGTCATGTTCTCTAAGATCCTTGGATGCCAACTAACCTCTTGCTCGTTGGCCTACCCTATATTAATATGGATACCCATTGTAATGATATGTTGGTTTCTCAACTGATTACCTTCTCTCAAAATTGGGATAAAGCTCAATCACAAACCTTATTATATAATGACCTATATACCATGTATGCCTATAATTCGCATCCTAGCTGGTTTGGTCGGTTAGTTTGGAGTGCTACTAACCTTATTTGGATCACCTTATGTACTCATTAGGAATGCATGCATTGCCTCCAGGAGGTGGATCTACTTCTACATAGGTTTGGAAATTGTAGCTAGGTTCCTCCTAGGGTGAAGTTCTTTTAGTGGAAGCTATTTTTGGAAAAACTACCTTGTGAAATGCTGCTCGTAAATAGGGGTATCATCCCTTATGATGCTCGGCGCTATGATCTTTGTCAGGGTGTTGAGGAGGACTGTGCTCATGCTGTGGTTCATTGCTCATATGCAAGGGCATGTTGGTAGTTGCCAAGCATGATAAGCTGTACATATTTTTACCCTCAGTTTTTGCTGGTACTCATTGCATATGTTTTGGATAGGGCTGCAAACAAATCGAGCTGCTCGTGAGCTGCTTGAGCTCGACTCGACTCGATTATTATCGAGTTTGAATCGAGCTCGAATAGCAGGATACTCAATTTAAAAACTTGTGAGCATACTCGAATATATATATTTTTAATAATATTAATTTTATTTATAATATATATATATATATATATATATATATATATATATATATATATATTATATATTCATAAATATATATTATTAATAAGATAAGACTCGATTTTGAGTTCGAATTCGAACTCGAGTATGGCTCGGTTTATATTTGAGTCGAATTGAATCGATCTTGAGCTTTGCCTATTCTTCATCGTGCTGAGTTCGAGCTTAGGATAATTAAAGCTCGATCGAGCTCGAGCCGAGTTTCAAGTTCGAGTATTTTGAGTCGAGTCGAGCCTGAGCTTCTAGTTACTCGACTCAACTTGGCTCAACTACACCTCTAGTTTTGGATACCATGGTAGAACAAGGTGGTGGGAGTCTTTGTTGCCTACGTTGCATGGCTAATATGGTCTGCATGCAATGAGCGCTTGTTTTAGCAAGGGTCGTAAGTCCTCTTAGCAACTTATGTGCACAACAATTTCGTTTACCATGGATTAGGGTTCAATCAGCAGTAAAATTGTTTTGGTACTTCATTTTGGTATTGGGGCAGCGGTTGTCAATGGTCGTTCATTTTAAACTTCCTAAATGTGTGTGGTAGCTACATACCTCCTCTCATTGGAGCATCAAAGGTCGATTTTGATGCTTCGGTTTTATCTGACTAAGCTGTAGCTAGTTTTGTTATTCCAAGTGAACCGAGTCAAACTGATGAAGCCGATGGCAAATTATTGCTGCCCTCCTCAATGCCCAATGCAGAACTTAACTGCAGGTTGGTTGGGCCTTCGAGTTGCGATACTTGCGTTGTGTGCACAACAAATTTGGTTGGGGAGTGATTCCCAAACTCTGACCTCTTGTTTATCCTCCACATCTTCACATAAAATGCTACGTTGTCCCATGCTGAGGGATCTAATGTTCTGGAAAAATACAACCGAGGTTTGTCATGTTTCGCAAACAAGGCAGCTGATTACGCAGCAAGACGAGCACTTTGTGGTAGCTAGGTGATCTCATTGATCTGGATTTTGTGCTATATATTCTCTGTGTGGATGGATACTTTGTTGCTTTTCTTAGATGTGTTGTAGCATCATGATGTGGGAAGCTATGTGTGCATGCTTTCTTTGGCTTTGCATGTCCGTATCTTGTACTGTTAGTCTCCTGGATGGCTTTAATTTTGCTTATTCATGGCCAACACCAGCAGTGCTATATATCTTACGCAATCGATGTTTCATATCATAGGTTTGATAACTCTGGAACTATTTGTTTTGCTCTTTAGAGCCAGATTGTTGCCAATATTACCATCCTTATACAATTTATTTCTCTACTCTAACATCCAATGTCTACTAGGAGAGTCACCAATGTCAGATATAGTAAATCTCGATCTTAGTGAAAACTAAATTATAATTCAAACTTTTTCAATGTATTGCAAATTTTTGATTTCGTGAAACATTAAATATAGAAAATTCTTATTTTGATGAAAACCAAATCATAATTCAAACCTTCCCAATATATTGTAAATCCTAATTTGGTGAAACATCAAATATAGGAAATTCAACTGAATATGACAAAATATATGACTAAAAAATATATGAGGAAAAAATAAAATTTAATTATATTAATTGAATATGTTTTTGTACATGATTTACATCATACAAATAGACTATAGGAAGAAATCAAAAAAGGAATATACACTGGAAATATATTGGGAAGGTTTGAATTGTGATTTGGTTTTCACCAAAATAGAGATTTTCTATATTTGACGTTTCACAAAATCATGAATTTATAATATATTGAGAATATTTGAATTGTGATTTGATTTTCATCAAAATAGGAATTTTCTATATTTGACGTTTCACCAAATTAGGGATTTACAATACATTGAGAATGTTTGAATTATGATTTGGTTTTCACTAAGATGGAGATTTACTATATCTGACACCGCCCTGCAAACTCAAGATGGGTTTTGATAAGAAACCATATTAAGTTTGAAACATAATGTAAAAAGATGAGAGGCAGGATGCTGTTTCATGAATAAGTCAGCAAGTTGAGCTAAAGAAGAGATATGGCCGAGCATGATAGTTCCTTAATGAACATGTCGACGGGTGAAGTGGCAATCAATATCAATGTACTTTGATGAACATGCTGACGGATGAAGTGGCAATCAATATCAATGTACTTTGTGCGTTCATGAAAGACTTCATTATGAGCAATTTGAATTGCATTCTAGTTATCACAAAATAATGGAGTTGAGCTATATTGTGAAACCCCCATTTCAAATACCAGCCAACGAAGCAAGACAATTTCAGAGACAATATCAGCAAGAGCTCAATATTCTACTTCGGTACTTGAGCGAGAGACGGTTGCTTGCTTCTTACTTCTCTATGAGATTAGAAAATTACCAAAAAGGATACAATAGCCAGTTGTAGATCATCGATTATTAATATTGCCAGCCCAGTCTGCATCACTATAAGCACGCAACTAAAAGTTAGAGGTACGTGGAAAAAGAATGCCCTAAAAGAGATGATCCTTTAAGTAGCGAATGATACGAAGAATTGCTGCATAGTAATCAGTGTGAGGTTTGGCCATGAATTGGCTAACAACATGAACTGCATGAGCTATATCAGGATGAGTTGTGATCAGATATACTAACCCACTAATAAGTTCTCTATAGAGTGTATGATTGTTAAGAGGTTTTCCATCATTTGCACCAAGTTTGACATCGACTTCTAAGGGTGTTGTGGCTGTTCTATCATCAGTTAACTTTACACAAGTTATAAGATTAGAACCATATTTAATTTGAGAAAGAATTAGGCCGAAGGATTGAGTAGTTACTTCAAGGCCTAAAAAATAGCCAAGAGAGCCCAGAACTTTCATTTCAAATTTGCTATATAGTGAAGCTTTCAGTTTCGAGATACCCTCAGAGTCATCTCCTGTTATGACCATGTCATCAATATAAAGCAGTAATAAGATGATACCTTTGTTAGTTTTTTGAATAAATAATGCAAGATCATATGAGCTTTGAGCAAAGCCAAAAGATGAAATAGTAGAATTGAACTTAAAGAACCATGCTTTTGGTGCCTGTTTAAGCCCATACAGTGCTCGACGAAGGTGACATACTTCATTAGGTTGGTCAGATACTCTAGGTGGTGGGGTCATATATATCTCTTCCTCAAGATGGTCATAAAGAAATGTATTTTTAACATTCATCTGATGAAGCTTCTATTATCGTACAGAAGCTATTGTAGGGAGGGCCGAATAGATGTCAGCCGAGCAACTGGAGTGAAAATTTCTTCATAGTCAATGCCATATTTTTGATTTTAGCCTTTTGCCATAAGACGAGCTTTGTAGCGCTCAATAGATCCATCTGAATGAGTTTTGATCTTAAAGATCTACTTACATCCAATAGTTATTTTATGTGGACGTAATTCTGTATACTACTACAAAAAAGAGCTACGGCAACGGTTCGTAACCATTGTCGTAGTCCAAAAAACTGCTGTCATAGGCTATGACAACGATCATTTAACTGCTGCTACTGCAGCCATCGTCGTAGCTCTATGGCAGCAGTTGTTGCAGTGGTTGTTTGAACCACTGTTATAGATAGCCTATTACAGCGGTTTATAAACCGCTGCAATAGATCGACCTATAGCAGCGGTTATGTAACCACTGCCATAGGTTATCTATAGCAGCAGTTATATAACCGCTGCCATAGATAATCTATAGCAACGATTTTTTAACCGCTGCATAGGTCTAATGCAGTGGTTGACACCATTTGCATCAGAAATCTATGGCAGTAGTTGGCACGGATATGGTAGCGGTTATAAAATCACTATCGTAGATCTTAAATAATTAAAAAAAATTAAAATTTTTATTTATTTTTATATATTTTATTGGATAAATACAGATATATAACATAAGAAAATATAATAAACACAAAAATTATTCTGAAATGCTAAAATTCTATTATCGAATAAAATTTATTATAATATTTTTAAAAAAAATAAAATACATCAAAAGTCTCTTAAATCTACATCATCATCATTGTCATCCAGAATCGGAGTCGAAGCTGGAGCTGGATTGTGGGCCAACATATCCTCGAAGCCCGTGACTCCAAAATACGTACTGAGCGTCGACATCATGTCTCTCACGATGCTCTCCAGATGAGATGCATGCTCCTCAGCCCAATCTGTCCGCATCGCAGCATGATCTGCCCATGCCAATGCCTCCTCAAGCTCCTCCTGACTGACGACACCGAAAGTCTATGAGGAGATGCTCGCATTGGATCAGTAGCTCGTCGGCGTGTATCCGGGCTTGCATCGGATCCTTCCAGAGTGCTCAGGACACAAGATCTGAGATAGATGGTCATGAAGCCCAGAGGTATCCGGGCCCTCGCTCGCGAGTGCATCTAATTGATCGTATAATTATAAATTAAAATAAAATTTTATAAGAAATACTATAATACTAATTATATATACTAATATATTTAATATTTATAAAAATACGCCCGATTGCGACGTTCATTGGCCTGCCCGTCTTGTTCGTGCGGTTGGATTGGAAGATCTTGTTATGACTGAGCATCACTCCATCTTTCATCAGCTATAATAAAGAATAAATTTATCATAAAGATGATAAAAAATATAAATTTAATTTATCCAGTAAGATTTAGAATTAATTACCTCTCTATGCATACGACTGATCATAGACTTGCGGTCTAGAGTGTGCGTATACTCCTGGGCTGCACGGTTCTTTCGATTCCGACAGAAGGAAGCCTAATAAGTATTCAAATAAATAATAAATATTTAAATAAAATTTTAAGCATATTAAAAAATTTAAAAGTTAGAAATTTTACCTCAAACTCCTGTTTTCTCCAGTATCTAACCATCCTCTCTCACTGACTCGGAGGATAGTCCTGTATCTAGGGAACAAGCTTCTTTAGAGTGTCTCGTCGGTGCTTGAGCCATCATTTATGGAGCTTGACCTTGTAACTCTGGTACAACTTCCTGATCTTCCTCAGTTGGACATCTTGAGCCCTCTCATGATTAGAGAAGTCGTACATCCTCAGTACAAAGTTATCATAAATTAGTTACAAAATTATTCTAATCAAACATATATAGTATAAATATATAAAATGCATAAATATAACTAAGATGCACATATTTATCCATATCTCTTTCCATATCTGATCCCTGACGGCAGCATCCATCAAATGCCAATCTCTGGGCTCTACGGGAATGATGTCCGACCGCTTCATAAGCACTCCAAAAAAGGAATGCATCTTTCGTGCGATCTCTTCTATCGGCCTCCCCTCTGCATCGTAATAGACCATCACATGATGCTGGCAGTTTCATACGTGTGCCATATGTGTAGGATCATGAAATATTCGACTGGATGATGTACTTGCAATGCAAATACGTTATGCAAATATATAAGTGTACAAATACTATATAAAAAATAAAGTTATGCTAATATAATAAAAATATACACTCAGATGCCTGCGTACTAGCATGTGTCTTAGATATGGATGATGGTAGAGGCTCAGTTATCGATGGAGTAGATACCATCGGTGAAGTAGATATCGTCGATGGAGTAGATGCCGATGGTGGAGGTCCCTGAGCAGCTGATGTCGAGGTGGATGGAGTATACTCCAACTGCTCCTCGAATGCTGAACTGTGCGTAACTCACTAAGGGACAGGGGTGAAAGCTAGATGGTATTTCGGTGCCATTGTGATCTGCAACATTAATGAACATTAATCAATATAACATGTTGAACAATAATATTAGTACAGCATCAATAAATAGTCTCTAATATATAGACTAATCAATTGACGGGTCAATCGTTATGCAACGCAATAAACAAAAGCAACAAGATATAAACATCGAGAAAATGTTATACAATAAATTCTATAACATGAATTATATTCATAAATAATTAAGGATGAGCAATAATCGTAGATCTGATCTCTTGTGCGAACCTTGGTGTTAATCCAAAAATCTGAAAGAAGAATAAAGTAGATGATGGTGGCATCTTAGGACTTAAAGTTGGAACCTTAGAAAAATATATCAAATTTTATTTACTCAGAAGCCGAGCCGGCTCCATACTTGAGAAAGCCAGCTCGGGTCCTCCCCTAGCCGGCTCGATCATGACTGCATATCCGAGCCGGCTCGGCCGTGTATCTGAGCTGGCTCGATTGTGTGCCATCCCCTCGATCACTCCCTCTCTTCCTCTCTCTATCTCTCTCGTCGGCGATGGTGGCGAGGTCGAACCCCTTCCTTCCAGCTTTTTCATCTCTCAATCTTCCTTTCTTCCTCTCTTGATCTCCCTTGCCGGCGAGGTCGGACCCCATCCCTCCCTCTCTTACTCTCTCGATCTCCCTCGATCTCCCTTGCCGGCAAGAATGGAACCCAACCTTCCCAGTGATGTCGGTGAGGTCGGACCCTCTTCCTCCCTCTTTCGCTCTCTCGATCTTCCACTCTTTCTCTCTCGATCTCCCTCATCGATGAGGCTAGACCTCCTCCCTCTCAATGATGGCAGCGAGGCCAGACCCCCTCCCTCCCAATGATGGTGGCGAGGCTGGATCCCTCCCTTCCTCTCTCCCTCTCTCAATCTCTCTCGTCAGCAATGATGGTGAGATTGGATCCCCTTCCTCCCTCCCTTCCACTCTCGATCTCCCTTGCCAACGGTCGGCCCTTTCTCTCTTAATCTGTTGGTCTTTCTCTCAGTCTCTCCGTTTCTTAGTTTTGGATCCTAGAATTGGGTCCGACCTTTCGAAATCCATTAGGATTTGGGTCTGGTACTTCAAGTACAGACCCCTTAGGTATTCAGATTTGGATCCGATATCAGTAATTAAAATTGAATCCAAATATGAATATCCAAATTTTGATCCGAATCCAATCCATTGATAGATCTAGTTCACAACCGTCGATATGGCATAGGGCTACTGCCACGATACGGTCCAAAAACTATGACATGTAGATAATTATAATATTTATAATAAATATTTATAATATTTATTATAAATATTCTATAAATTATTATAAATATATATGATTAATAAATAATATTATAAAATTTTTTAAAAAATATACCTACGACTATAGAGAGTGGATCGCACCGAAAGCTCCGAGGGTCATCGATGACGATGCTAGAAGAGGACGATGGCACTAGAGGTAATCTATGAAATAAAAATAAGATAGTGAGATAGAGAAGAGAGAGAAAGAGAAAAGATAGAGAGAGTAGGGGCGGTCGGAGATGGAGGAACAGGGGAGGGGGCATAGTGATGAGAAGGCCCGAGAGGTACAGTGACGAAAAGGTCGACGATCGAAAGGAAGAGTGTGGGAGGTGGTGGGGAGGGCGGTCGGGGATGGGGGGCTGGCAGGGTGGCCGGGGATGGGGGCAAGGAGGGGCGGTCGGAGGGAGGGTGGGGGTGGCGGAGAGGGGCGGTCGGAGATGGGGGGCTGGGGTGTGGCAGGGAGGGGCGGCTGAGGATGGAGGAAAGGAGGGGTGGCCAGGGGGAGGGTGGGGGGTGGCAGGGAGGAGCGGTCGGGGATTGGGGAAAGGAGGGGCGACCGGAGGGAGGGTGGGCTGGTCAGGTGGGGGGTGGCGGAAAGGGGCAGCTGGAGATGGGGGGCTGGGGGGTGGTAGGGTGGCGGAAAAGGATGACCGGGGATGGGGGAAGTAGCGGTGGCTGGGGGAGGGTGGGGGGTGGTGGAGGATGACCGGATGGGGGGAAGGAGGGCGGCCCGGAGGTGGGTGGGGGGCCGGATGGGGGTGGCGGATGCGGAAAGGGGCGGCTGGGGATGGGAGACTGGAGGGGGAGGGGAAGGAGGGGCGGCATCGATCGAGGGGGAAGGAGGGGCGGCATCGATCGGAGGAAAGAAGCCTCACCGATAATGGAGAGGAGGGGGAGAGATAGAGAGAGAGATTGAGCGCACATGAAAGAAAAGCAGAAAAAAATTAGAGATTTTTAATTTAACCTACGGCAGCGGTTATCAAACCGCTACCATAGATCTACGGTAATGGTTACTCAAAATCGCTACCATAGATCTATGGTAGTGGTTCTATAACCACTGCCATAGATTTATAGTGATAATTTTTGATAACCGCTATCATAAGTTGAAAATAATTTTTTTTTATTTTTTTAAAATATTATATAATTTTAAAATTTAATATCCATCTTCATCATTTATTATTTAAATAATTATCATTAAAGTGTCATCACAAAAGATCGCCTCGATCTGATGGTCCTAGCTTCATCAATTAGAAAAATTTGATTTCGATGATCATGAACGACGATACGATGATCTGATAGATGAAGACCTTCGATGGATCTGAAAATCTGCAATGATGATTTTGATGATGTTTGTAGCATACTATCAAAGTTTTATTTCAATCGGATATCGTTATCATGATCATTTAGTACGGAATGATTTCGGACGTTAAATTAGAAACAAGCGATCAAAAGGTTAAATGGCATTCGATTATGAGATAATTTTTTAGTTAAATGATCTTTATTATAATTTTAAATATTTTATATGATGATAATAATAAAATTTAAATTATTTTCGTACAAACTATTCGTGTTAAGCAGATATTGTAAAAGTACGAGCATAACAATCAGTAAAGTTTTAGATTGGTTATCAGGAGACGTATAGTTTTAGATCGTTCTTCATTTCATGAGTTGAATTTTATAATCATCATTATAAAAAATGATTAAAGTAGTAGCTAAGATCATTTATAAAAAAATTATCTCATAATCGAACATCGTTTGGTCATTTGATCACTCGTTTATCATTTAACGGTCGAAACTAACCTATACTAAATTGATCAAGATGACAATATTCGATTGAAGTAAAACTTTGATAGTATACTACAAACATCATCAAGATCATCATTGTAGATTTTTAGATCCATCGAAGGTCTTCATCTATCAGATCATCGCATCATCATTCGTGATCGTCAAAATTAAATTCTTTTGATTGATGAAGCTAGGGCCATCGGATTGAGGCGATCTTTTATGACAACACTCTAATGATAATTATTTAGATAATGAACGGTGAAGATGGATATTAAATTTTAAAATTATATAATATTTAAAGAAAAAAATATATGATAGCGGTTATAATTAACCATTGTCATAAATAAGTTTATAGCAGTGGTTCCTACTAATTGCTGCTATAGGTCGACAGCGGTTTCACTAACCGCTACTATAGGTTGGATCTATAGCAGCGATTTTTTATAACTACTACTATAGATCCGACTTACAACAGCGATTTTCGTTAACTGCAGCTATATGTCGGACCTATGGCAATGATTATAAAAATCGCTGCCATAGGTCCGACCTATAGCAGTAGTTAACGAAAACCGCTGTCGTAAAATCTATGGCAATGGTTTCGAAAATCGCTGCCATAGTATGCGCTACCATAGATCATTTTTATAGTAATGATAAGATCCCATATATAGTTTTGAGCAAGGGCATTCAATTCTTCTTTAATAGCTTTCTGCTAAAGAGAATTAGTGGATGCTTCGAGGTAGGATTTAGGCTCATGATAAGAGAATAAAGTAGAAATGAAAGAGGTGCCATACCCAGTGAGATGTACATTAGATGTACGTTGTCATTGAGGATATTATCATTCAATTGGTGAAGCTGGAGGTACTGGTGCAACAGTCCTGAGGGTCAAAGTAGGATCAACCTATAGTGGATCATCATCTATAAAAATACTGCTATCTACTTTAAGTATTACAGACTAAGATGGTTGTTGAGGGTTGAAATCAAAGAGTTTTGTGAAAGGAATGCATTTCCAAAATACCATATTTTGTGAGATGCGCAAGCAATTGGCTTTGGGATCAAAACATCGATAATCTTTTTGTCCTATTTCATAACCTAAGAAGACACATAAGTTGGAACGAGCAGAAAGTTTATCTTTTTTATTTGGAAGAAGTAGAACAAAATAAGCACACCCAAAGGATCTAAGATGATTGTATGTTGGATGTTTGCCAAATAACTTAAAGAAAGGAGAGATCATTCCAATATTAGTACTAGGAAGCCAATTTATAAGATAAACAACAGTTAGCATAGTTTCTCCCCAAAAATATTTGGAAAGTCTTGAAGATAAAAGAAGGATGCGAGTCATTTCTATGATGTGTCTATGTTTCCTTTTTGCTAGACCATTCTGTTGGGGGGTACGAGGGCATGACAATTGGGAGATTATTTCCTCAGAAGATAGAAAGTTACGAAACTTATTTGACAGATATTCTCCTCCAGAATCTGAATGAAAAACTTTGATCCTTTTTGAAAATTGGGTATACACCATCTTTGTAAAATGTTTATATTTAAGAACTACTTTTGAACGAGATTTGAGCAAGTAGATCCATGTATAGCAAGAAAAACTATCAATAAAAATAACATAATATCTTGATCCATCCATAGTAGGATCACGAGATGGTTTCCAAACATCTGAGTGAATGAGATCAAAAGGAGCAGAGAAACCATGAATGCTATCATTAAAAGATAATGCAGATAATTTTTCAAGTTTGCAATGGATACAATCAATATTTTTGTTCGTAATGCTGCCTAACAAACCATCAAAAATGAGTTTATTCAAATAAGAAGTGGATACATGATCCAGTCTATGATGCCAAAGATGAGAAGTTGTTATTGATGAAGTGACTATTGAAAGTTGAGGAGTGTATAGCTAAATAATCTTGAAGAGTCGATCCACTTTATGGCCAATCCCAACAACCTTCTTCGACTGTTGCTCTCGTACCTGACAACCATGGTTAGAAAAAATACATTCAAAACCATATTCAACAAGTTGACCGACAGATAGTAAGTTCATAGATAGATTGAAAATTAATATACATTGGATACAGATAAGCGTGAAGGTATGTTGGCATGTCCTATATGACTAGGAGTAAGATTATTTCCACATGCTGTAAGTGTATTGGTTAAATGAGGAATGCATGTTTTGGTTGAAAAATAAGCAGCATCAAATGTCATGTGATTAAAAGCTCCGCTATCAAGAATTCAAGTAAAAGAGTTACTTGTGTTGGCAGATAAGGCAGAAGCAGAGGAGGAATTAATATTATCCTGACGTGCAAGGATTTTAACAAGAATATCCTCCACTTCAATAGCTATGAATGTAGAAGTGGATCTCTTATGATCAGACTCATTATTCAATATATCCGATGTAGTCGCTACTACTACAGTTGGCCATGTTGGAGCAAGTGGGCCTCTATTTTTTTGGAACACTTGGTTGCGGTATGTCCAAACTTATGGCAAAAGTGGCATTCAATTTTGCTCCAGTCAACTTTATCATCTGATCGACGAGGAAAGGAACCAGTGCCTTTTGATGAAGGGGCATTGGTCCTATTCCTAGCAAACAACACTACTTCTTGATGATGTTGGTTTGATAATAGAAGGCTCTTGCGAATTTCTTCAGAAAGGAGTTCATTCAATACACCAGAAAGAGATGGTAGAGAATCTCTATAAAGTATTGAGGCATGGACAGACTCAAACTCAGGAGAAAGCGCCATCAAGAGTTCGAGAAGTCTATTGGTATCTCGATATTTCTCATACTCCATCATGTCTTCCTTGTTTTTGAGTTTTGGATCCATCTGATCCAATTGCTGCCATAGAGTAGTCATGCAGGAAAAGAAGTCCGCTACTGATTGACCTATAGTTTGACGAAGGAAAAGCAAGTTTTGTTTCAACTTATATTTTCGAGTTGGTTCAGGAGCAATATACCTTGCACGAAGATGATCCCAAACTTTTTTTGCTATTTCATATTTGCCAAACTCGATGGCAATATTAATGCTTGATGTATTTGAGATTCATGTGATGATCTTGTGATTGTTGCTATCTCAATCGTTAAGTCTAGCAGCAAGGGCTTCATCAGTTTCATCAGCTTTTCTTGTTGGTTGGGGAATGTCACCTATGACATATCTCCATAGCTTTCTTTCCTTCAAAAAGTTGGTCATTTGTTGAGACCAAAAAAAATAATTGATCCCATCAAGAGACCTTCACGGGTTGAGAAGATTCTCTTAAATCTTCAGTGGCTATCGTCGGATTGTAAAAAAAGAGAGATCGAAGAAAGATGAATCCCACGATTAGGATTAAAGGAAAAAAGTGATGGATGGCTCCGATACCATGACAAAATATATAAGAAAAAAATAAAATTTAATTGTATTAATTGAATATATTTTTGTACATGGTTTACATCATATAAATAGACTATAGGAAGGAATCAAAAAAGGAATATAGATAGGGAATACATTAGAAAAAATTTGAATTATGATTTGATTTTCACCAAAATAGAGATTTTCTATATTTGACATTTTACCAAATCATGAATTTACAATACATTGGAAATGTTTGAATTATGATTTGGTTTTGACCAAAATAAGAATTTTTTGTATTTGACGTTTCACCAAATCAAGGATTTATAATATATTGGAAAGGTTTGAATTATGATTTGATTTTTACTAAGATGGAGATTTACTATATCTGACAACCTATTCTCTTATTACATATTTGTGGTGCTTATGGCTTTTTTTGTAACTGTTCTTCCAATCTTGATTTGCTTATGTTTCATCCAGTGATATTATAGGATTCCAACTGGCAGTATTGGGGCATGCCTATGATCTGCACTATCCTTTATCCTGCTGTGCATTTCTTTTGCTCTGATTTCAAGTGCTGCTTCAAAAAGAAAAAAAAAAGCTTAATTATCACTACTCATCAACTTTGGCCTTCGTCGGCTGGATATGGCTTAAGCTTACTTGTTCTACTTTGGTATATGACATCAGTATTTACTATGCAGTGTTTTATCTCAATTGGATCACAAGTTATCTTGTATCACCGACAGCTGTAGGGTCGACTACCATACTGTACCGGGCTACTTTAGCTTCTCTCACAGTTCTATAATCCCTGCAACTGTTATGTCTACTTTTTATGTAATCTATTGATTGTAGGTGTGCCTTATCGTGGAGCTTGTCTATATTTTCCTCAACCACTTTATTTCTTGTGCAGTCTTTCTTCAAGTACTTGGGTCTTCATGCTTCTCCTACTATAATTTGGATCTTTTCTGTTTATTATCAACTTATCCTCTATATTGTGCTTTGAAGATGCTGCATAGTTCATTATCAACTTATCATATATATATATATATAGACTGGGCTCCACTCGAGCAAAGCCTAGTTGATATCCGATTGAATACCATCATTGGATCGACGCACGTATCTCCAAAAACTCTTAATAGCAAATGAAGAATTTTTCTTCCATTAGCTGAGCTGGCGTATTAAAAAAAAAATAGATATGCGATGAAGGAAAGCATTTATTACAATGCAATCCCACCCAAGCGCGCATCCCATCTCTTCGAATCTCTCTCCCCCGCTCCCATCCCAAACCTTCTTCTCTCTCCCCTTCTGCTCCTGTCTCTTTCCAAACCCTTTTCTCCTTTCTCCGTTCAAAACTCTAACAAAAAAATTTCTTCTTCTCTCTCTTTCCCCTCTCTCCCAACTCTTACTAATCAAAATTCCATCCACAGTCGGCTGTTCCGCCAAACCCCAACTCTCACATTCTGTTTTCACTTGACACCAGGCTACCCCTACCGATGTAGTCATCAGGCCATACTATTAATCATCGCCACCACCACCATTGCTACTAACCGGCATCGCCATCCGTCACCACCATCACTACTAACCGGCATCGCCAACTTGCTGTTGCACCCAATCGACGCCACCGCCACCCACCGCTACTCACGTACAGCCAGAGATTCATCTTCTTCCTATTTATTCTATTTTTCATTTTTTTTCTATTTTTGTGTATGAATGTTGCTTTAGATAGGAAAAAAACTTTACTATTTTAAATGTTGCTATTTTGAATGCTTGGTCTAGGATTTTGAAATACTTGGTTACCCTCTACCCTCTTCTATGAAGATGCCTTTAACCCTTATGAAGGCACCTCCATAAAGATTATGAATAAGATCATGAATGAAGGCGCCTTTAACCCTCGAAGGTGCCTATAATAAACCTTTTCTATCTTATCCTGAAGGTATCCTAAAAGATGCCTAGAACCTACAACCTACAAGGCTTCATATCAAATGTTTTTTAATGGAAGGCGGAACTTAAGTTCATCCTTTGATGTGTATTCGTATATGTTCAGACTTTTTTTGTGCTGTCTTGCTATCATATATTATTCCTGCACTTTCATTAGACAAAATCCCTACAAGAAAATAAAAAAGAGTCTTGATACAATCTCAAAAAAAAAAATTAAGACCATAGTTATTGTTATTGTTTAGCTAGAAATAATACAACATAATAGATGCCTATATATTTATACAATGAATGTGAGTGTTGTTTTTCATACAAAGTTTCTTTCTTCCTTATACATGTGTTTGCATCTTGTTTTTATCAAAATTATTTATTTTTTTTTTATTTTCATAGTCTAATATATTAATTTTGGTAGTAGTAGTAGAATGATTTAATAAAACAGCTCATGGATTATTTTGCATGGTAATAGCAAAGGCTTTAAAAATAGATTTTTTTCACTCATGCTAGTCTATACATCTTTTTTAATGGAGTTAAAGCTTGATTTAGTAAGTATACATGTTAATAATGGATTAATTTATTAATATATTATTTATATTTTATTTTTATTAAGATGCAAATAATTTATAATTTATCTCTTGTAGATGGCTCCTCCAAAATCTTCAAAATCTTCTAAGAGCCAGGAGAGCTTTGAAGTTTTGAGGAAGCAAAAAAAAGCTCTTTCTCGATTAATCAATTGTAGATACTATCTTAGAAGATATATGGACTTTATCAGGGCTATTCAAGATCGGTTGATGGATGCCTATATTATATTAATACAGCGGATGCCTTTCTATTATATGCTGGATATCCCAGTTATCACACAGGAGCGGGCGGTTGTAGATCAACTCCTCTATTACTGGGATAACAAAGAATTTTATTTGGGAGGGCAGACATTAATCTTTCATGCTAAGGATGTCGCCTTTATTTTGAGGCTATATCTGAATTGGGTAGCCACTAATATGAAGAAGGCTCCACAAAGTATGGTTAGGATCATACATTTTGTAAAAAGGATAGTTAGGAGAGATGCATTGGAATATAAAATTAAGATATTATTATCTGATTCATCTTTCAATACCATCCGATCCATGGTACAGTTGCTTATTGCATATCTTTTAGGTACATTTTTATTTTTTTTATCGAATCTCAGCATTGCACCATGGATCTTCTCTACTATCGATCCCTTAGAGGAGATTGGCCGCTTTACATGGGCTAGAGCAGTCCAGGAGCATTTGATGTATTTCATTCCGACGACTGCAAAAAAAGTAAAAAAAAGGGAGAGAGGTGCGAAGCAGAGCATCGAGTATCTTAATGGTTGTGTTACTATTTTGATAGTAAGAAAAAAATATTAATTTATTATTTTTATTTATTTTATAGATATTTTTTTATATTTGTATATATGATTAATCATTCATGATTATTTATGATTATATTTTTTTTAGATTTGGCTTTTTGAAAGAATAGGGATAGTTAAACCATCTATTTTTGGCCGGCATCCTCAAATTTTAAACTGGGAGAAATCCTAATTCAGGAAACGGGCACACCTAGGAGAGGTCTTAAAAGGTCTAAAAGAAGGAGATGTATTATTATTTTGATGCTTGATATTAATTTTTTTATTTCGTAAGCTTAAAATTAAGGATTTAATTATTTTATCTTTATTTTTATTTTTAGATTGTACAAGCATCATCATCACCAAATGAGGTGTTATTTCTTGAAGCAAGACCTTCCATCTCATATGTAGATAGAGATGAAGGTGGAGTAAACAAGACGGATATGAAGAGAACTATATCTAGCAGGGCACATAACACTATCACGGTATTGGCTATATTATAATATTTTTTAAATTTATTATTAATATATTTAATTATTATATATTTATTTTTAGATGTAGGTCGTCCATAAATATCGACATGTCTATATGGAGGTCAAGAGGGCTAGAGATGACATCGAGAAAATAAAGCTCCGGAGGATCATTGTGGAAAAGGATAAGTTAATTTATGAGCTGCAGGTTGTATTAGAGAGCAAGAGAGGAAGGAAGGATATAGAAGGGAGCAGTTATGAGGTGGAGGGTAGCGGTCATGAGGTGACAACAGATGTATTGCTTATTGAGTTTGAGTTTGTAAATGTGGATAGCCCGATGGTACAGCATGTCGATCCATAATATACTGAAAGATGGGCTACGCAGCGGACAGTTTGGGGCTCCCATCTTTTACGCAGTCCTTTCATCCCCCTGCCTTCAAGTACTCTAGATTCCAAAAAAAAATCTAAGAAAAAGAATTAGTCCATCGTCCTTACCATCGTTGTGGTAAGGATAACGAAGTGGTAAGTAGAGTTATGATTTAGTAGAATATTTATACTTCATTTATATGTGAAGGACTCATTCGATATGCAGGGATTTTTGAAACTAGTCATGACTTTTCTAGATTGTGGCTCTTAGATGATGGAGAGCGTAAACAAGTCTTTGATTTTTTAGAACAAAAAATTGATCAGTATGTCATTCCATTATTTATAATAATTTTAATTTTTTAATTTATTTTTGATTTTGATATTAATTTTATCATATAGATCATTGATTTGGACTGATGGCATTAGCATCATCAATCGATTGCAGGTTTATGATATCCCATCTACTGAATTAGATAAATCAAATATTATAATTTTTATTTTTTATAATTTTTATTTTTTATAATGAATTATGCAAGTTATAGATGTGTTTTGGTCCCTCGTACAGCAACGATCATTGACTGATCCTTTAATTAATTTGCAGTCTATCTTTATATTACGATCCTTTTTTATGATAATTATTTTATATTCATCATGCAATATCATATATTTGTAGCAATATGTAGTCTAATATACATTTTAATACTTTACTTTTTCTAGAGTATGTTATTGGACACATGGAAGATTCCTAATAAAGCTATGCAAGACTTTATGCCTCGTTCATTAGCTAAAGTTAAGCAAATGTTCGTGCCCATATACTCATCGGCGCATTGGCACTTACTTATCATCGATATATAGAGCACATGTTTTAAACATTATATATTTGTGAGTGGTGCAGAGTATGGGGCCGTTGCTAGATGATTGGTGAGTAATAATTATATGTGTATACCTAATATATTTGTACCTTTATATTGGTAACAATATATTTGATTTTCAATATTATAATTGCAGGTGACTTAGTTCACTGAGATGGCATAAGTAAACTATTCTATTGATATGGGTAGACTACTTCATTTCGTTGATTATCCATAATAAAGTATCGAATAATTATTATAATGATTTATATTAAGGTACATCAGTGCCAATTAATCCTATATCATCGACTATTTATTTTATCATTGACCGTAGGCCTGATTGTGCCATCTACATCATACATTTTATGAAGAATTTGGTAATGGAATGGCAGACCATAATTGTAGATGCTCATGTGTCAGGATTACGTGCCAGATATGCAGTGCAAATAATCATAAAGGATCGGATGGGATCATTATAGCTTGATATATGTATGGGATTATATTTATAAAAAATTTATATTTTTATGTTATAAATTTGTACATGTAATAGGAGAATAAAAAAATATGTTTACTATAGTGAAACTATTATTGTTGTGTATATGTGTATGCAAATATTCAAATTGGTGGATATTCAGGTGAATATTATTGTGTATATAAATATTCAGTAACAGGTGACTGATGTTATGTGGGTATGTTCATGTTTCTTTTAATAGGTTGTTTATTAACATGTCTGATATGAATATTTATTCGGTGTAAGAATTATTCTATTGTGGATAATTTTATATTGAAGTTATTTTAGGTCAATTTTAACTTGATTATTTTTGTTCGTGCATTTAGAAAGAATAAATATGAATTGATAAATAGGTTCATAAATCCTAAATTTATAAAAAAAATATAAACTATAAATAATAAATAGCATAAAAATAAATAAATATTAAGTAATAAGTGTAAACTGATAATAAATAAGCCAAATAAATAGAAAATATGTAAAATAAATACAAATAGTAAATAATAAATATAAACTTTGGTTAAATAAATATAAACTATATGAAATAAGTAAGAACATCGAATAAATATAAAATACCAACGATAAATAGAAACTGTGCGGAATAAACATAAATAGAAAATAATAAACACAAACTCTATTGAAATAAACATAAATATTATGAAATAAATTTAGATCCATTTGATAAAAATAAAAAAAAATAAATACTAACTCTTAAAAAATATAAATAAATCTAAAATAAATATAAAAATTAAATAATAATATCAAATAAACATAAAATATCAATAATAAATAGAAACTATGAAGAATAAACATAAACAGAAAAACATAAACACAAACTCTATTGAAATGAACATAAACTTTATGAAATAAATATAAATTCAGATCCATCTAATAAAAAAGATAAATGCTAACTCTCCTAAAATAAATATAAAAATTAAATAATAATATTAAATAAATATAAAATACTAATAATAAATAGAAACTATGCATAATAAACATAAATAGAAAATAATAAACATAAATTCTATTGAAATAAATATAAACTTCATGGAATAAATATAAATTTGGATCATGATTCCAAATAAACATAAAAAAAATAAATGCAAACTCTATTCAAATAAACATAAATCAATCTAAAATAAATATTAAAACTAAATAATAATATCAAATAAACATAATAAATATAAACTATGCAGAATCAATATAAATAAAAAATAATAAACATAAAATTTATTAAAATAAATATAAATATTATGAAATAAATACAAACTTGGATCCATGATTTCAGATGGATAAAAAAAGATCAATGCTAATTATGCTCAAATAAATATAAAATACCAAGAATAAATATAAACCATGTAGGATAAATACAGACATGATATAATAAACACAAATTTTGTTGAAATAAATATATATATTATGGTATAAATTTAAATTTGGATTTATGATTTCAGATGGATAAAAAAAGAGAAATGCTAACTGTACTAAAATAAACATAAACAAACCTAAAATAAATAAAAAAATTAAATAATAAAGTTGAATAAGCACAAAATAGCAATAATAAGTACAAACTGTGCAGAATAAATACAAACTCTGTTGAACACAAACATTATAGAATAAAAAATAAAGTTATCCGAGATGGATAAAAAAAGATAAATGCTAACTCTACTAAAATAAATAAAAACTAATCTAAAATAAATATAAAAATTAAATAATAATATCAAATTAACATAAAATATCAATAATAAGCATAAACTATGCAGAATAAACATAAATGGTAAATAATAAACACAAACTCTGTTGATTACAAATATTATGGAATAAATATAAAGTTATTCCAAATGAATAAAAAAAAGATAAATGCTAACTCTACTAAAATAAATATAAATCAGTCTAAAATAAATATAAAAACTAAATAATAACTTTGAATAAACATAAAATACCAATAATAAGCACAAATAGAATAAACATAAATGATAAATAATAAATACAAACTCCTTTGAAATAAATACAAATATTATAGAATAAATATAAAGTTATCGTAGATAGATAAAAAAAAAGATAAATGCTTACTATGTTCTAATAAATATAAATTAATCTAAAATAAATATAAAAATTAAATAATAATATCGAATAAATATAAAATATCAAGAATGCAGGATAAATACAAACATGATATAATAAACACAAACTCTATTGAAATAAACATAAATATTATGGTATAAATTTAAAATTAGATCCATAATTTTATATGGATAAAAAAAGATAAATACTAATTATGCCCAAATAAACATAAATCAACCTAAAATAAATATAAAAATTAAATAATAACATCGAATAAATATAAAATATTAAGAATAAGTACAAACTATGTAGGATAAATATAAATAGGATATAATAAATATAAACTTTGTTGAAATAAATGTAAATATTATGTTATAAATTTAAAATTAAATCCATAATTTTAGATGGATAAAAAAAGATAAATACTAATACTATTACAAAAAGAGCCTACGGCAGCGCATACTATGGCAGCATTTCTCGAAACCATTGTAATAGAGTCTACGGCAGCGGTTAAAAAGAATTACTGCTATAGATCGATTTATGACAGCGATTATAAAAAATCACTGCCATAGGTCAATCTATGATAGTGGTTCTAAGTAACCGCTGCAATAGATTTGACCTATAGCAGCAGTTAACGACAACCGCTTAGCCTATGGTAGTGGCTCTTTGTAACCACTATAATAGATCTGATCTATAGCAGTAGTTAACGACAACCGTTGCTATAGATCGGACTTATAGTAGCAGTTAGAAAAATTACTGCTATAGGTCGGTCCTATAGCAGCGGTTTTTTTTAACCGCTGCTATAAGTCGATCTATGGCAGCGATTATTTGTAACTACTATCATATATTTTTTTCTTATTTTTTAAAAATATTATATAATTTTAAAATTTAATATTCATCTTCACCATTCATTATCTAAATAATTATCATTAGAGTATCATCGCAAAAGATCGTTTCGATCCGATGGCCCTAGTTTCATCGATCAGAAAAATTTGCTTGCGACGATCATTAACGACGATGCAATGATCTGATAGATGAAGACTTTCGATGAATTCGAAAACTTGTAATGATGATCTTGATTATGTTTGTAGCGTACTATCAAAACTTGTAATGATAAACGAGTGATTAAAGGACTAGATGGTGTCTGATTATGAGATACTTTTTTGTATAAATGATCTTGGCTACTACTTTAATTATTTTTTATGATGATGATTATAAAATTCAACTCGTGAGACTAAAAATGATCTAAAACTATATGTCGCCTGATAACCATTCTTAAACTCCGTTGGTTGTTATGCTCGTGCTTTTGCAATATCTGCTTAATATGAATAGTTCATACAAAAATAATTTAAATTTAACTATCATCGTCATATAAAATGATTAAAATTATAGCAAAGATCATTTAACTAAAAAATTATCTCATAATCAAACGTCGTTTAGCTCTTTGATCGCTTGTTTTTAATTTAACGATCGAAATCATTCCATACTATATTGACTGTGATAACGATATCCGATTGAAGTAAAATTTTGATAGTATGTTATAAATATCACTGAGATCATCATTGCAGATTTTTAGATTGATCGAAGATCTTCATCTATCAGATCATCGCATCATCATTCAGGATCGTCGAAATCAAATTTTTTTGATCGATGAAGCTAGGGCCATCGGATCGAGGCGATCTTTTATGATGACACTATAATGGTAATTATTTAGATAATGAACGATGAAGATAAGCACTAAATTTTAAAGTTATATATTATTTAAAAAAAATAAAAAAAATTTATTTCCAACCTACGATAGTGATTACTGAAAATCACTGCTATAGATCTATGGCAGCGGTTAGAAAACTACTACCGTAGATCTATTGCAACAGTTTCCAATAATCACTGCCATAGATCTATGATAGTGATTTAAAAATCGCTGTCATAGATTAGGTTAAAAATTTTTAAATTTTTCTTTCCTCCAATGTGCTCTCTCTCTCTCTCCCCACCTCTCCGTCGTCGATGAGACTCCACCTAATTTCTTCCCCCTCGACCGGCGCCGCCCTTCCTTCCCCCCCGACCGACCCCACCTCTCGGTGCCCCCCTCCTCCCCCTTCGCCTCCCCATCCTCGGTAGCCGCCGTCCCTTGCTTGTGCCATGCCACCCCCTCCCACTCGTCCTCCCCTTGTGCCGGCCCCTCCTCGGCGGTCTTTGCCCACGCCCCGCCCATCCAACCCCCCGCGTTGTCGTTCCATCTCCGACCGCCGTCGCCCGCTGCCCTCCCATCTCCGACCGCCCACCCCCTACCCTCTTCGATCACCGACCCCTGCCCTTCTCATCCCGACCGCTGCCGTCCAGCCCTTGCCCTCGCCATCCCCGACCGTCCACCCCCTATCCTATCCCCCCGACCGCCACTGCCCCTGCCCTCCCCATCCCCGACCGCCCGCCTTGCCCTCCCATCCGCACTGTCATCCCTGCCCTCCCTGGTCGCCGCTTCCTATCCTTCCATCCCTGGCCGCCACCGCCCACCCCTGCCCTCTCCATCCTCGACTGCCACCGCCCCCTACCCTCCCCATCCCCGGCTGCCCACCCTGCCCCCCCTCCCCTGGCCTCCCGTCACGGTGCCCCTCTAGGCCCCCTCTCCCTCTCTCTCCCCTCTCTCTTTCCTCTTTCTCTTTCCCTCTCTTCTCTCTCTATCTCACTATCTTGTTCTTATTTTGCAGGTTACCTCTAGCGCCATCGTTTTTCTCTAGCACCGTCACCGGTGACCCTCGGAGCTTTCGGTGCGACCCCCTATGTGCAGCCATAGGTATAATTTTTATTTTAATTTTATAGTATCATTTATTAATCACTGGACTAGACCTGTCAACAGATCGAGTTCGGATTAAAATCTGGATATTCAGATCTAGATCTGATTTTAATTATCGATACCAAACCCAAATCCAAATACCTAACAGATCTATACTTGAAGTACCAGATCCAGATCCTAATGGATCCTGAGTATCTGGACCCGATTTCGAAATCGAAAACTAAGAAAGGGAGAGGAAGAGAGGGAGGGTGAATTGGGTTGCTAATATTATTGTTCAACATGTTATATTTATTGCCCAGAGGTTGCAACCCAAGAAGAGGGGTGAATTAGGTTTCTAAAATAGAGATGGTTGGAGAGAGATTTTGAGACCTCTTGATTCTGAACGAGATATCTCATTGAAACTATGAGATCTCTTGAGAATCCTACGAGACTTCTCACTTTTAGAGCACAGAAACTGAGTTTCTATCTTCTGAGAACAATACATCTCGAGTTTAACTCGAAACCTCTTGAAACTATGCCAGAACTTCATTTGGGCATGCCAGTCCACTCGAGAGCTCTCGAAAAAATTTTAAGACATCTCAAAAACTACTCTAAGGCTATTTTGAGAAATTTTTATTACCAATCAAAGAGATTTATTTTTTATTTGAATTCTTCTTTATATCTTTCTTTTTTTGGTCAAAAAGCTCTCTTTCTTCTGATCTTCAAAAGCTTAAGAAAAATTTCTTCTTTAAGGATCTTGACTTGATGAATTTTTGTAGATCTTTTCTTGAAATAATTTTTTAATTTAAATACTTGGAAAGACCTATATCGACTCATGAAATATATGGTTAAATACTCAAACTCATATTGATTAACATTGCAGGTCACGATGGCACCAAAATACCATCTAGTTTTCACCTTCGCTGCTCGATGGACTACATGGAGCTTCGCATTTGAGCCATGCCGTGGGCCATGCCATGCCGTGTCGTGCTTTGGGCCATACCATGCCGGTAGGCCGTGCCATGCCATGCCGTGGGTCATGTCATGCCGATAGGCCATGCCGTACCATATCATGCCTTGGATCGTATCATGTCGGTAGGTCGTGCCGTGCTGGTAGACCGTGCCGTGCCATCCATGCTGGTCGCTAAGAGAACCCCCAATCGTTAGTAGAACCCTCGTCTTGTTGCTTTTGTTTATTGCATTGCATAGTGATAGACCCGTCAATTGATTAGTGTATATAATCTTTGGTATCCGTATATTTATATGTAATTGTACGGATGGTACCTTGGCATATCTTTGATTATTATTCAATATGCTATATTGGTTAATGTTCATTAATATTGTAGGTCATGATGGCATTGAAATGCCATCTAGCTTTCACCCCTATCCCTCGGTGGATTATGCGGAGTTCAGCATTTGAAGAATAATCGGAGCATACTCCATCCACCTCCATATTTGCATAACATATTTTCATTGTAGGTGCATCATCCAGTCGAATATTTCATGATTCCACACATATGGCGCATGTGTGGAACCGCCAGCATCAGGTGATGGTGCAGTATGATGCAGAGAAAAGGTCAGTAGGAGAGACAGCATAGGAGATGCATTTTTTTTTTGGAGTGCTTGTGAGGCGGTCGAACATTATTTTCGTAGAGCCTAAAGACTGACGATTGATGGATGCAGCTATCAGAAATCGAATGTGGGAGGAGATATTGGTAAGTGCATCTTAATTATATTTATGTATTTTACATATTTACACTATGTTTGATTAGAATAATTTTGTAACTATTTTTTGATAACTTTGTGCAGAAGAGGTACGACTTTTTTGATCACGAGAGGGCTTGAGATATCCGATTAAAGAAGATCGGAGAGTTGTACCGGAGCTACAAGATTAAGCTTCATAGAGGATGGCTCGAGAACTGACGAGATATTCCAAAAGAGCTTGTTCCTTGGATACAGGACTATCCTCTGAGTCAGTGAGAGAGGATGATTACATATTGGAGGATACATGAGTTCGAGATAAAATTACTAACTTTTAAATTTTTTAATATATTTAAAATTATATTTAAATATTTTTTAAATATTTATTATTTATTTAAATACTTATTAGGCTATCTTCCATCAGAATCGGGAGAATCGAATAGTTCAGGAGTATACACGCACTCTCGATCGTGAGTTTGTGGCTAGTTATGTGCATAAAGGGGTAATGAATTCTAAATATTACTAGATAAATTAAATTGATATTTTTTTTATATTTTTGATAAACTGATCCATTGTTATAGCTGATGAGAGATGAAGTGATGCCCAGCCGTAGTGAGATCTTCCAATCCAGCCGTATAGACAAGAAGGGCTGGTCGATGAACACCGCGATTGAAAAAATTTTTATAAGTATTAAATATATTAGTATATATAATTAGTATTATAATATTTTTTATAAAATTTTATTTAAATTTATAATTACAAGATTAGTTAGATATGCTCACGAGCAAGGGCCCGGATACCTCTGGCCTCCATGACCATTTGTCTCAGGTCTTGAGGTCTGAACACTCTTGGAGGATCCGATGCAGGACCGGACATACGCCGATCAGCTATGGGTCTGAGGTGAGTATTTTTTCATAGGCTTTCGATGTTGTCAATCAGGAGGAGCTTGAGGAGGCATTGGCATGGGTAGATCATATTGCGACATGGATAGATCGGGTTGAGGAGCGTGCATCTCATCTAAAGAGCATCGTGAGAGATATGGTGTCGATGCTCAGTGCACATTTTGAAGGTACTTTCATGAACTTTGAGGATATGTTGGCCCGCATTCTAGCTCTATCTCCTTCAGCTCCGTCTCCGGCTCCAGCTCCAGCTCGTGCTCCATCTTCTGATGATGACGATGATGTAGATTTTGGAGACTTTTGATGTATTTTTTTTAAAAAATATTATAATAAATTTTATTTATTATTAAAATTTTAGTATTTTAAAATATTTTTATGTTTATAATATTTTTTTGTGTTATATATCTCTACATTTATCAGGTAAATTATATAAAAAAATTAAAAATTTTATATTTTTTTAATTATTCAAAAGTTATAATAATGATTTTATAATCGCTGTCGTAGACGTGCTAATCACTACCGTAGGTAATATATCAACCGCTGTATTAGATCTATGACAGTGTCTACATAACCATTGTCATAGAGTCTATGGCAACGGTTCCATAACCACTGCCATAGATCAAGCTATGGCAGCAGTTTAGAAACCACTGTAATAGACGCCCTATGGCAACAGTTTTCAGAACTGCTGCAACAATCACTGTCATAGACATATGATGATGGTTGCAGTGGCAACGATTAGCTAACCATTATCATAATTTATAACAGTAATTTTTTGGACTATGACAGCGGTTACAAACCACTACCGTAGTCCTATTCTATAGCAATGTAACTATGCTCAAATAAATATAAATCAATCTAAAATAAATAAAAAATTAAATAATAACATCGAATAAATATAAAATATCAAGAATAATCATAAACTATGTAGGATAAGCATAAACAGATATAATAAATACAAACATAGTTAAAATAAATACAAACATTATGTTATAAATTTAAAATTGGATCCATGATTCCAGATGAATAAAAAAAGATAGATGCTAACTATGCTTAAATAGATATAAATCAACCTAAAATAAATATAAAAATTAAATAATAATATCAAATAAATATAAAATATTAAGAATAAGTACAAACTGTGTAGGATAAATACAAATATGATATAATAAACATAAACTCTATTGAAATAAACATAAATATTATGATATAAATTTAAAATTAGATTTATGATTCTAGATGGATAAAAAAAGATAAATACTAACTATGTTCAAATAAATATAAATCAACCTAAAATAAATATAAAAATTAAATAATAATATTAAATAAATATAAAATATCAAGAATAAGTACAAACTGTATAGGATAAATATAAACAAGATATAATAAATATAAACTCTATTGAAATAAATATAAATATCATAGTATAAATTTAAAATTAGATCCATGATTTCAGATGGATAAAAAAAATAAATGCTAACTATGCTCAAATAAACATAAATCAATCTAAAATAAATATAAAAACTAAATAATAATATTGAATAAATATAAAATATCAAGAATAAGCACAAACTGTGTAGGATAAACATAAATAGGATATAATAAATACAAACTCTATTGAAATAAATATAAATATTATGGTATAAATTTAAAATTGAATCCATGATTCCAGATGGATAAAAAAAGATAAATATTAACTATGCTCAAATAAATACAAATCAATCTAAAATAAATATAAAAACTAAAAAATAACATTGAATAAACACAACTCGAATCCATGATCCATATAAATAAGAAAGATAAATGGCTCAAAAAAATATAAATCAACCTAAAAATAAAAATTAGATAATAACATCAAATAATGTAAAATACTTAAAAATAGATACCAACTCTGTATAATAAATATAAACTCTATATAATAAACACAAACATATAGTAAACACAAACTCTATTGAAAAAACATAAATATCATGGAATAGATAACTTGGATCAAATTTTGTTGAAATATTATAGGTAATCACTACTAAAAATGATAAATACTAAAAAAATACAAACCATCCATTAAATAAAAAAATAAATAATAAATACTCTCTCAGATAAATACAAACTCAGCCCTGTAGAATGTTTAAATAAAAAACTGCTAAAATAAATATAAACATTACACAATAAATATAAAGAAGGATCCACGAATTGGTAATCCTAGATAAAAATAATAAAAAACTTGAAGAACACTTTCTATTCTTGAGCTTTTATCCTCTACACTGTCCAATAGATCATCTTCACATAGAAGTTTCAAAATTTATCCAAGCATATCAGCATCAAAATGAATTTTTCTTTGTTTACTATAGACGATATAGTATCATCCTCTCCAAATGAAATATTTTGATAAAATTCTCTTACTAATTCTATAAAAATAGGAGCTTCAACTGTGCAAATGAATTTCTATCCCATATCTCTAATAAATTTGCAATTTGAAATCCTTCAGAATCCAGAAAGTCCATATCTACGATGCGAGTAGAGAGAATATTTTTTGCACTTACTAGAGTTCTTACCAAAGTTCTTGGAGGAGGTGATGTAGCTGGACTTCTTGGAAGAGGTGATGTAGCTGAGCTTGCTCTTTCTTCTATTCCTCTTCTAGTTTCTCTACTTTCTTTGCTTGCTCTTTGACGTTGGGGAAGATGCATCTTTAGAGCTATATTTTGCGAAGGATAAAAGACATGAGAGAAGGTAGAGAGGAGGTGGAGAAAAAGTTTTGGATTTGAGAATTAAGATTTGAGTAGAGTAGCGACGGTGTGAGGAGAGATGAGCTAGGGATTTTGGGAGAGATGAAATAGGAAATGGGAAAGAAGGTGAAGGTTTGGTGTTTTAGGAGTGTCGATGCATTCAGTCGGTGATGCATTAATGGACCGTCGACCCTCTTGAACCCATTTTCAACCGTCCATGAACCAAACCTAAATCAGAAAGGCATATAAAGTGAAGGTGCTTTCATTCTTGATGTAGGCGCCTTTCATGCAAAAGAAGGTGCCTTCATGCCGGTTCGGACTGACTTCTATAATGGATTATGGTTCAATATTTTCATGGTTCACCTTAGCGGGTCGATTTTATGAATCACATGCAGTGACGTCTATAGAATCACGTGCACTACATTCGTACCTGACCTGAAGGCCCCTTCAGTTCATGAAGACTCTGAAGGCGACTTCATCGGCCATTATAGCAAGCAACAGATCCGAGCGGGTAGCGGGTCACTGTAGCGGGATTGGATCAGGATCTGTAGCGTGGCATGCCTAGATCGTACGGAACTGCCCCCGAAGGCGCCTTCATGAAAGGTGAAGGTGGGTCATTGTAGCGGGATCGGGTCAGGATCTGTAGCGTGGCATGCCTAGATCATGCGGAACCGCCCCCGAAGGTGCCTTCATGAAAGGTGAAGGCGCCTTCATTAAGGATGAAGGCGCCTTCATTAAGGATGAAGGTGCCTTCAAAGGTAGTGGTGCACTTCGAGAAGGTGAGGGGCGCAATAAGCCGATCTCCAGAGGAATGGTGAAGCCGATCCTGGTTCCTATAGCATGGCGGGTACCGTAGCATGTCATGCGATACCTAAACCGGTCTAAAGGTATCTTCATTAAGAATGAAGGCGCCTTCTTCCTTCCTTCATTCTTTTTCGGTCCGATCGCGATAGTGAGTCCTCTATCACTGCAGCGGGTCTACCACTGTAGCGAGTCCTTGTTCACTATAGCGGATCCGCCATGGTATCACGGTCATCGAACCCATGAAGTTGAAGGTTGAAGGTGCCTTCGTTACGAATGAAGGTGCCTTCACACATTGTGAAGGCGACTTCTTCGACGGGTAATGACATCGTGGGGTAGGTCACGGGTTTACTATAGGATCATGTGCGTCGAGTGATGAGTTCATTGCAGCATGGCATCATGCAAGATCTTTACACTATGTATCGTGCCTAAACCGCCTCTGAAGGCCTAGGCGCTTGAACCACCCTGAAGGCAAGGCGCCTTCACGCCTTTAGTGGACACTGCAAGGAGGGCAGAGGATTATTTATATCGAGTTTATATTTATTCTTGTTTATAATATCGAGTTTGTATTTATCTTCTAATACTTTAGAAAATAGTACATAGCATTATTTTTGAACCAAGTCCAGATGAACAAGGTTTGTGTTTATTATTTGAAGTTTATTATAAAGAATTTGTATGTGTTATCCTGAACCCATTTATATTTATTATTTTGAATTTATATTTATTTTTTGATATTTTATGCTTAATAGAACTTAGTGTTATTCTCATCTTATTACTCATATTAAAATGCTTAGATCATTTAATTTTTGAACCCCAATCTAGTTCTGTTTACTATCCAATAATAGGCAGTTTATTTTTACCATAATTTCACTAACTACCAGTTTGTGTCATCTTCATTATTTTGAATTTATGTTTATCCAATGCCAGGACTTAGTATTTATTATGAAGGATTCTAAGATTTACAATTTTGAACCATTCTATTTTTCTAGGATTTTTAGGATTTATATTTATTATTCAGAGTTTTTATTTATTATATGAGTTTTTGTTTATTATATCTAATTTATGTGTTTATCCTACCATAAGTTTTTAATAGACCAAGCAACTAGACAGTTTGTATTTATTATTTCGAGAGTTTATGTTTATCCTATCATAATTTAGATTTTTTTTCTATATATAAATTTATGATAAATTCAAATATCATCGTATCCATTGCAACAATCACAGACAACAAACTTGTATATATCAATATTGTTTTGTAGGAGCCATATATTCATTGTACAACCATATCTGTACATCCGATGGGACAAATCATATATATCATTTACAAATAATATCTATCAAACTTAAAATATAAAAGCTATCATCACAAAATTATAATCATGAATTCTAAAACATTGGTGAGCCTATATGATTGCCAAATTGCTCATCCTCAGATGAACTACTGATATATGCTTCAAAATCATCTACCTACACAAAATATAACCATCCATAAATCATAAAAAATATTTTTATTAAAATAAAATAAATATAAAATAAATATCAAGATGTGCTTTTTACTAACGTTTGTCTTACATGTTCAAATATTATGATCCTTTTGATGACATTTCTTGCATGTCCGCTGTTTCTTCACTGCAATCTCCATTGAATGCTTGAATCTACCGAGCTTTTTACGATCTTTATAATTAGAAATAGAAGGATCTTTAAGTATTGTAGAATTATCATTTATTTGGCTACATTGTGTCATAACTGTCATCTCATCTATTATACGTTTTTCTGCCCATAGGTTCTTTTTCAGTGAAGTAACTTTTTCAATGATGGAGTCCACATCATTTATTACAAGATCATATGTTTCATGGAATACACAGCTATCATTTACTAATTTCAAAAATTTTTTACATAACCCATTGAATCTTGAAGTCCTTGATGTCGTATCCTGAACTTCACAAACACCATGTGCCATATCAGTACCTCCTTTTTTGGCAGATTTTGTCCAGCGTTTTAATATGTAATGTGCAAGAATATGATGAATTTTTAAACTAATCAAAACTTTTAACATATGAGTACATAGAATACCGCTGAATTCAAACATTAGACATGAGCATGAAAATTTCTCCTCGGACATAATACATGTTACATAATTACTATTCTCTTTTGTGCATTTCTATTATAGCCCTCAATCTCAATTATATCATATAATTTATATTTCTCTACTTCCTCCATATCATACATGATCATCATTTTGAGTTGCTCTCTAAAAAGCTTAAAAATAGTTCTTGTATATACTTCAAGAGCATGTTTCTCGATTGGATATTTTGACCATAAACTTGGTTAAACATGGTGCATCCGAAAGTTCTTTTCATCCTCTTGATCATACCTACTCTCCAAGACTATCTCAAACCGAGTAACAAATCTGAACGCATTCATGGGATTGTCCATGTAACCCTTAAATAGTGAGTATATATTTTCACTACGCTGTGTTGTAGACATAGAAGTAAAGAATATCTAAAATATGTAGGCATCCATTAATCTCGTATAGTGAATAGATGATCAAGATAGGCATTAGACTCTAAGGAGTATTTTTCATAAATGCATCCCAACGATGCTCAAACTGTCCTAGAGAGATAGAAATATTGATACAATGATGAAGCTCTTCCTTCAGTCTATCTTTTATATTAAAAAGAATAGATAGACGTTCCTTGATATTCTTTAGTACATACCACTTACAAAATTGATGGATAATATTAGGAAAAACATGCTCAATTATCTTTTTCATTCCTGGATCTTGATCAGTTAATATGCATTTTGGATGCTTGCCATAATGTGCCACCAGAAAAGACTGAAATACCCAAATAAATGATTCAGTGCACTCATCTCGGACTAATGCACAACCAAATAGAATTGATTGCATATGATGATTGATACCAACAAATGGTGCAAAAGGCATGCTATATTTGTTCGTTATATTTGTACCATCAAATATCACCACATCACCAAAATATTGATAAGATAATCTTGACCTTCCATCAATCCAAAAAATATTTTGGATACTATTCTCGATATCTAACTGGAAAGCATAAAAGAAAATTAGATTCTCGACTTGCCGAGTTCGAAAATGATTAACTGTTGTTTGCAGATCAATATTGAATAATTATTTTTGGAGGTTGCTTCTAAGATTATTCAAATCTTATTTAGTAAAACTTACATTTCGTATACCTCCATGTAATTGTGAAATGGCACCCATAATTTGTTGAGTTGAAATATTTTGATCATGTAAAATTTCTATAAACTCCTTATCTTCTATGTTGATCTTTCTATATGATCGAAGGAAGCGAGTTTTTGATGGACTATGAATGAGCTCATGATTATGAATATCATGAAGCATTGTAATCTCTTATTTACCAACTTCAGTCTTTTTAATACGCATTTTTGCTTTACATCCTGTGCGAATACTTTATCCTTCTTTGTGTGGTGTTATAGCTACCGCATGATTTTGCTCATCAACTATAACATTAGTTTTAGGCTTATATAATCCTTCTTTACAACATGTAAATTCTTGTTTGCTGATCTCCTTACTTTTAGAGGATCGATAACATGATCCCTTCCGAATACCAAAATTTTTCTTATATGCATATTGATTATAGGCTTCCATTGCTTCTTCTTAAGTATTGAAGATCATGCCTTCATGCAATGCTAAACCTTCAGCATTTTCATTTTCTGGGCTCTGGCCAATATAATCTTCTCCCTCAGAAGCTCTCTCTATACGATCATTATTGTCATTAAGTGAAATATAATAATGTACATTGCTTTCTCTACTTACAAAAGTAGTTGGTGCGCTAAACATAGTTGTCATGTTGTTATCATTCATACTTTCCACATCCATAATTTGATTTAATTACTGATAATAAAATATAATTAATATAAGTGTCATTGAAATACATAGCTTAATTTTATTGACTGTGTTAAATATCAACAATTCAAAAATGCTTTAAAAATAGAAATAAAATTAGAGATATCTCATTAATTATTTATCATTCATCATTTATATCTTTTTAATAAATAAGTCATTTAATTTTGATACTGATAAAAACTTTACTTTCTTCTTGAAAATATTATTTTTTTAAAAAATATTTTATTAATTTAAATAATACATGAAAAATGTTATTAGTATTTTTATAATAATAAATTCTTATCCAATGAATAAAAATTAAAAATATAACTATCTACCATCAACCATTGAACGGTCTCTATAAAATTTCTATATTTTTATATCATAATTTTTTTAAATATCGCATATATATTTCATATATCCATTAAAATATTTTAGAAATAACAATAGTAAAAAGATAAAGAGAAAGCAAGGGAGGGAGAGAAGTAGTGCGGGTAAGGGATTCTCACCAGATGGAGAGTCTACGACGAGAAAGAGTCGACAACGTGTGTGCACTAAAGAGATTGCTGGCGATATGCTTGCGATGAAGATAACCGGCAACATAGTTGCATTGAAGAAAGTCGGCCACATGACTATGATAGAAAGAGAGCCGTCAAGTGTTTATGTCGAAAAGGGATTGGGAAGAAGTTTCTTCTGCCAGAAATAGAGGGAGAGAGAGAGAGAAAGAATGAGGATTTGCCAGCGAGAGAGGAAGGGAAGGATTTTATTTTAAATGGGAAGGTTTACTACCTCTCCTTTTCAGTCCCATCTCCATTAAAACAGCATCATAGCCTTAAGCAGAGAGAAGAGATGAGAAGAAGGCGACGACGTAAAGCCATTAAAGCATTTTCTTCTATTATTAAACAATGCTAGCTCGGCTAACGACTAGAGAAATGCTCTGTTTGTTATTAGAGATGTCTTGGAGATATGTGTCGATCCAACGATCTTGCATTCGATCAGATATGCACTGAACTTCGATCGATCGGAGCCTAGTCTATCTCTCTAAAATAGACTAGATTTTGATCGATCGGAGTTTCGTGCATATCCGATCAAATTTTTGATCGTTGGATCAACGTGCATCTCCAAACACCTCCTAAAAAGCAAATGATCTGTTAACCGAAAAAAAAATGAAGGCATCTTCTTTCCAAAAAGTATATATATATTTTTTAATTAAAAAAATTTACTTTTTTTCTTTTTTAATTAAAAAAACTAAAAAAAAGAAGGTGCCTTCTTTTGAAAGAAGGCGCTTTCTTTTTCTTAATGAAGATTTTTTTTCAAGATTTTTTTAAAATTTTTTTGGAGGTGAAATATACCTTAAAAAAATTAATTTTTTTTTAACTTTTTAATTTTTTTTTTCACCATGAAAAGCGCCTTCAGGGTGCATGAAGATGCCTTCCAGGCTAAAAAAATTTTAAAAAATATCTAAAAAATAATAAATATAATAAATATTAAAATAAATATAATTATAAAAAATAAATATTTAAATAAATATAAATTATTCTAAATAAATATAAAATTTTTATTTATTATATATTATTTATATTTATTTTATAAAGTTTATATTTATTTTAAATTATTTATATTTATTTGAATTAAAGGCATCCATATCGAGGATGTAGGTATCTTAAAAAGCTGAATAAATATAAATTATTCATAATAAATAAAAATTTTATAAAATAAATATAAATTTTATAAAATAAATATAAATAATATATAATAAATAAAAACTTTATATTTATTATTAAATATTAATATTTATTTAAAAAAATAAAATATTACGTCAACCATTTTTTCTTCATCGATTCCTGATTGCCCGCATTTACTTCAGGATTTGCCCCCTAGTTCACTTGCACCTGGTGCGTGCAATAATTTCTCGCTTCCTTAGGAGGAATTTTCATACTTTTCTCTGGGCTGTTTTAATGCTTGCCGTACACACGCTTCTTGGACGTCTCCTCCGTTACTGTACTATTTTGGGCTTTTTTGTGTTCACTGGGCTATAATCTATGTCTAGGGCCCAATATTCTGTCTGTAGTCCAAGTTAATTCTGTACATTCTCATTAGCTTATATTAATCTGAGTGATGCTTTGTGCACCCATGCGGTGCTGCAAAATTAACGTTAAACATGAAACACATCATTTAATCATCTCGAATCATATAAAAAAAAATAATAAATAATTTAATATTATTTATTTTTTTTAATCAAATTTTTTATGATAAAAATATACATTCGATCGTAGAATAACAAAAAAAATAGTATTAAACTTTTTAATACCATGTAACACAGCGGAGCAGTAAGTCTTAATAATGTAACAAAAAATTATAATAAATAATATAAAATTATATTAAGATATATAAAATTATATATATTATTTATATATATTAATTAGAAGTCATATAAAGCATCAGAAAGTCATAAATAATATCTATGATGTCATATATATTCACTAAAAATCATATATATTTTTTAAAATATCATATATATTTATAAAAAAATATATAAAATATTAAAAAATATATATATTTATAGAAAATTATATATATTTTTTAGAATATTATATATATTTATAAAAAATAATATAAGATATCAAAAAATTATATATATCATTCAGGATGTCATATATATTCATAAAAAGTCATATAAATTATTTAGAATATCATATATATTCATAAAAAATAATATAAAATTTTAAAAAATTATAAAAAATTATTCAAAAAAATTATAAATATTATTTAAAAGATTATAAATATTATTTTAGATGCTATAAAAAGTTATAAATATAGTTCAGGATCTCGTATATATTCATAAAAAATCATATGAGATAATATAGAAAAAAATATTTTTATTATAAAAAAATTTAATGAGATAAAAAATTAAATAATACTAAATATTTTACTATTATTATTTTCGTTACATGGTGCACATATTAATTTTATTATATCGTACATCATATGCAAGGATTTTCTCATATTAATCTAGTTTTATTATTTTTTTTAAAAAAAGCTCAATCTCATCCAAAACCCAAACTTTTTTTCTTCCCCCTGCAAGTCCAGCTCTCCGCAGTCTCAAAACACCGAACGCGCCCGCCTCTAGCCCGATTTGCTCGCCCATTCTCGCTTCTCCCGTTAGCTGCTTCGCGGCCCAACTCCATCAATAACAACCGTCACGTTTCGAGCAGTGCTTGGTGCGCCAGGCTCCGGGCCTATATCGATCCCTTAATTTCACTAATTTGATTGTGCCATATGTGATGGGCCTTTCCTAGGGAGCGTTTTGGTAGCACATTTGGGCTCCGTATCACGTGGACAGGACGGCAATCGTTTCTTATTTTTGCTAATTAGAAGTAGGTACAAAAAACGACAGGCTGTGATCGCCGTGGCCGGTGCAAGTGCTTTCCCTTCTCTCTCCTCTCCTTCCTCGCGAATTAATCCCGGCCGAGACAAACAAAGCAATCGGGGCGAGGCGAGATCTTCCCCGAATCCCAACCCCTAAGTAGGAGGAGTTGAAGGAGAAGGGAAGGGAAGGGAAGGGGGAAAGATGAGCGTAATCGATATATTGACGCGCGTCGACGCGATCTGCAAGAAATATGACAAGTACGACGTCGAGAAGCAGCGCGCTGAAAATGTCTCCGGCGATGACGCCTTCGCCCGCCTCTTCGCCGCCGTCGAGTCCGACATCGAAGCCGCCCTCGAGGTCCTCCTCCGCTTTCTCCCTTCTAGGGTTGTTTTTTTTTTTTTTTTCTGATCTTCGATTCGTGATGGATTATTCGGTGGATTTGTTCGTGTAGAAATCGGACATGGCGGCGCGGAAGAGAAGAACAGGGCGGCGGCGGTGGCGATGAATGCGGAGATCCGGCGCACCAAGGCCCGATTGATGGAGGAGGTGCCCAAATTGCAGAGATTGGCGCTCAAGAAGGTCGGCTCCTTTGTCGTTGTGATCTTTTCTTTTTATTAAAACAAAAATGATGCCATTGAATTGTATTTTTTTGGTCTGTTGAGGAACAATGCAGCCACTTTAAAAGTTGTGTTTTTTGGCGTTTCATTTGGCATTTGTGTTATTTTGAGGATTTTTCTTTTACATGCGAATTTGGTTCATTTATGCGATGGGTTGCATCTTGTGAAGTGAGGGGCGATGCTATGGCTTTTGGGGACATGCGAGTAATATGGTCTGATAGATTAGTGATTTCCTTTGTAATTCTCTAAAGCTTCGGATTTGATTTTAATTTGAGGCAAAAAAAAGGTCTAACCCTAAAAATATGCAAACTGGAGTCTTAGGATGTACGGTTAGAAGACATATAATGATATGTATAATATTAAAATTTTGACATTTTACCTAAAGGGTATATCAGTTGTTATATTTGTATTTTCATTTGTAACTAGTTTCTTGGACCACATTTGTGTTTAATTATTTGTTGTCAGCTTGTTCCAAGCAGAAGGCTCAGCGACTGATCATATCTAGGAGTGGAAAATCTACCTTAAATTGTTACTTGGTTATGTTGAGATTCGAGAGTTGCCAAGTGTTCAAAATAAGCTTTAATAGGGGTCAACAATGAAGAGACTAAGTTTTATGTTGTGTAAATGTTATGAGGTCAAGCTCTGATTGACACTCACAGGACCTTTACTGAGCCATAGAATTTGCAGATAGGAGACTGGGTGCATATGAAGAAAAATTAAGAAATTTAGTTAGATGGGAGATTAGGTATTGAAGGATGGGAAAGAAAAAGATTGCTCTATTGATCCTATTCTTGTGAATATGCTAATTTACTATCTGTATGCACATCTCCTTCTGGATTGATGGAAATAATTGAAGTAATGAACTCGCAGGATTTGTAATTGAAGAGGTATCAAATGTTTGAGCCTTGCTCAAATAATTGAAGAGTTGAAGTCCTCCTTGCAGGTTTTGTAATTTGTATAGGTTTAGTAGGAGCAGGGGTTAGGGTTCAGAATGAGAACTGAGAAGAGGTATCAAATATTTGAGCTTTGCCAAGACAGGTGGGTTTGGACGCATTATGATTCCATAGGCTTTTATAAAGAGATTATGAAAAGGAATTATAATGTAGCCATGTGTTTGGGGAGCTCTATCTAGTCTTGTTGAATCAACTACCACATTCCTTGATATTGGTACTGAATGTAAGTTGAAACCCTTTGACATTGGTGTTTGTTTCTTGACGGATAATGGAAATTTGATCCTTGTTGGTTAGCTGCTGTTTTAGTTAAATCTTGTTGAAGGTGCTCTTTTTGACCATCTTCTAGCTGGCTTTCACTACGATAATTGTGATTTCTGATTGCTATATAGATTGGTCTGGGCCTCTAAACTGACAAGAGCTTTAGGTGAACTAGACATGGTATTGCCTTAGAGATCTTGCGGAGTGCTATAAACTTGTTGCACCATTGATGCCATGAAATTCTATGAACTGTGACAGCGTTTGTCAAAAAAGAGTGGAGCACAAGTGTTTAAGCTCCCGGATTTGAAGGTCGCAATTCTCGAGCTTGAGTAATCAATTATACTCTTGTTGAGACAGAGGTTGATCCAGGGCAGTTTTGATTTCAGCCCAATACTTGCCCCTTTCCTTATCCAGAAGAAAGAGGCTATTTTCTTTTTTGAGGCTTTGAATTCTATGTCTTAGTGATGCCTCTAAGTTGGTATTGGGCTTAATGGCTGTGTGGTGCGAAGGTCCCTCTCCTTGCTCATAGCCAGAAACAGTTCTTTCTTTTTGATTTTACAGGATTAGCTTTTATGCATGGATGGATGCACAGAGGTAAAAGTTCCATTTAATATAGATGATTCACCCTAGGTGTGCTAGGGCACTTTTGACAGATTGTCATGTGTATGTGATAGGTATATGAAACCTGACACTGTTGGTGAAGCTAAATATCTTGTTTTATGCTTCGTTGAAGTTGGCAAACTGCTATCTCTAATCAATTGTCAGTTTGAAAATGGAATTCAAAATCTTGATGGTATAGAACTTCTAATTCTTTCTTAGTTCCACCATAGCTATTTTCAAATAAAAGAAGATAGAGTTAGCATCTTGTCCTTATCTCTTCTAAACTATTAACGCTCAAGTTCTTTATTGGTCGTATTGTCTAAACTGGTTTTTGGATCTTAGAAAAAGTAAATTTTTTGACTATTGCATGCATGATTGATGCCTAATTACCAAGTTATATATGTTGCTAGAAATTGAATCTAGTATGCTTACATATTGATATTAAATCTCAATATTTAGGAACATACAGAGTCAGTAATTGAATTGTCTGGGGGTTTGCATGTTCAACAACTATTACATGTTCATGTTATGTTATTTGTGCTTTGCTTATCAGGTTTGTCCTGATCGTGAAGACTTCAAGAAATTATATCTAGCAAAATAGCTGATGCATCTTACAACATCATTTTGTAGTTCCTTGATCTAATGTGAATTTATTACAGCTTAAAGGACTTTCAAAAGAAGAGCTTGCTGCACGGAGTGATTTGGTTCTTGCACTACCAGAGAGGATCCAGTCAATTCCAGATGGAAGCACCACTGGCACCAAACAAACCGGAGGCTGGACTGCTTCAGCTTCCCGCCAAGAAATTAAATTTGACTCAACTTCAGGTTATCAATTTTTGACTTACTAGAGGCAACTTGTATAATATCTTTGCAATTTTTTAGGTTAAAAAATGATGGTAGAGATCATGCCACTAAGTGACATTATACATAAATGTTTATGATGTTTTATATCTAGAACTTTGTGTTCATCTATTTAGTTTCTGCAAATATATCTTTTGTAGTTGTCAAGGTTGCCAGATGTCTTGCTGCCTGCAACATTACCTGCATATGTGACATGGGTGTCTAGCATCCAAGTGTTTAGAAGAATCTGATGCAGGGATACTTCGATATCTTATAGATATCTATGTAAACATATAGAATTATGAGCTAGATCTATGCTCCTTAAGTTCATTATTCATATAATTTGATAAAACAGTTACTAATTATTACATTAGAATTAAAGCTTTTCATATAAAAGTGTGACAAGTAGACATGTAATAATAATGGATGGTAATTTGATTGTATGAATTGTCAAGGAGTGTCATGAAATGTCTCAAGTGTCTTGAGTGTCTGGTACATCAAGAAACATAAAATTTGGAGTGTCCAAGTAACACTAATTAGCTGATCTTATTTGGTCCTCTAGGTGAGTATATACATAGAACTTCCAAAATGATCAGATTGGTTCCTGAGTTTCTATTCTAAACTTATATTTGCATGAACACACAATTGTTGGCAATCTCATTTTTGGTCACCAACACTGAAATCAGATTGGCTAATATTACTTTGAAATGGTCAGTCAACTATTTCTGACAACTCCCCCAAAAGCCATTCCCAAGCAGTGATAAAACCATGCAAGTACTTTGGAAGTAACAGTACATCATACACTGCAGTGGGCCTAGGTCTCGGATGGGACATGATATTGTAGCCAATTTGTTTACCAGTGATATTTGTGATATGCTAGATGTTGAAGGACTCTTAGTGCTATAGCACATGATGTAGCATATAAGCATATACTGATGAAGACAAACTCCGTGCTAGTTAACTAATTGTTTTATTAAAATTTGTTTGTGTTAGTTAGGAGATAATGTACTAAAATATCTTTTCCAGTTCATTCATTTTTCCTACATGAATTTTTCTGATTCCTTGTTAGCTCATGATGTGGCAATGGTATATCTATATGAAACCAGAAATACCAAAAAGAACCCTTGTTTTCTGTAAAGATGTCTAAGGGCAAAAAACTGAACAAGAATCATGACGAAGGCTTGTGATTGAAAAAAATAGTGTCAAATCTGTTGCATTTAATGAATAATTTGGTTTGTGATGGAAATAGAGATGGTCAGATACATTAGACATACTGTCATGAATATGTGATGCGGGACAAGGCTAACTAATCTAGACCTACTTAATCACTAAGGAGATCAGTGAGCAAAATTAATTAAAGTATAAAAATAGTAGAAAATTAAAGCAAGCAAGAAAACTAACTAAAGGGTTCAATCATGATTAAAGTCCAATTTAGGAAGTAACCTAGTCGGCACGCACAGACAAGAAATTTAAAAAGCAGGATCGTTGGTCGTTAAGGAACGACCGCTTGGCTAGGGCTAATTAACTCAATTAAATCAAATCTAAGAGAATAAAAGATAGGTAACTAGCATAAAAGAAATATAAACAGCATTGATTTAGAAATCCTAAACTAGTCTTTGCAGCGGTCTCACATTGCATGGGATGTTACGAGTTCTGGATGAGGAAGATCGGATCGAAGAGGATGAGATGACCGGCTACAAGTTCGCGGCAAGAAAGACCAACGTCCTCGGATTTGAAATCACCCAAATACAAGACAAGTCATTACAAAAAACACCCCAAAACATAATGAAATATTAGAAATATCCCAAAAAAAACATGAAGTCGGCAGCTGCTATCCAAGATTGCTTTGAGGGCCATGCTGCATCCACGATCGTGCAAATAGGGGTGGGAGTTTGGGAAACAGAGGGATTTGGAATCCGACGCTCGGATGGTGCTTGGAGGCGGCCGATGGGAATAGGCCTGTCGGGAAAGGGCACTGGTGACGGCGGTGGACGTTGGAGGCGGTGGACGTCGGAGGTGGTGGAGGGCGTCGATGGCGGTGGAGGTAGCTGCGATCGTCGTCAGGAGTGGGCTAGCAGGGATCGATGGTGATCTCGGAGCAGTTGGGCACCAGGGAGATGGCTTCGGTGGCGGCGAACGAAGATGGAGGTGGTGGTGGGTGTTGTCGAGAGCGGGGTTAGCTAGAATCGGGCCGGGGTGGTCGAAGGGCCGCAGTCCACCGTGGTCGGATGACTGGGAAAGAGAGGGGAGGCTGGGATCGTGGAGATGGCAGAGTCGGTTATTGGGAGGTTCGGAGAGTGGGGAAGGGGGTTTTGTCGAAACCCTCTCGGACGATTGGAGTTTGGGGTTGGTGTTGTCGATGGTGGAGGGGTGACGTAGGGTGGAGGGGTTTTGGGATAAGGTTGTGGATTGGTAAAGGAGAAGGGCAGCGCTCGCGATCGGTTGACGGTGGTGATGCAGATGATGGTAGCGGGTTGGGAAGCTAGAGGGTGGTGGGTGGTTTTGAGAAGCTGAGAACAAATGCGACTGGGGCTCTGGGAGCTTAGAGAAGTATCAGAGGAGAAACAAAGAAGAAGGAGCAGCAAGGAAGAAGATAGCTTAGAAGAGGAAAGGGAGAAGTAGAAGAAGAAGCCGAGAGGAAGGAGAAGAGTCAACACTCGGGAGGAAGAAGACACTGATTCTATTCAATTCCGTTCCTATCTGATTACAAAAACAACCCATTATATAATGGGCCTTAACAACCTTTAACAACCTCTAACAGACCTGTAACAAACTAAAGTATCCCTAATAAACTGATTCCAGCTCATGCTTTAAGATACGTGCATGAGCTGAAAATAAAAGAAAATGCACCCATTTATACACTCAGATACAATAATAATATAAAAAATATGTAATACATGTAAATCTGTATCGAAAATCGTGCTGGGTGATGTCCTCATCAATATGTAGTGGCCAGTGAGGAATTCTGTAGCTAGGTTCATTAGGCTAGTGACATGCTGACATCAACACTGCTATTTATATGTATGTCTATAGGGAGGCTGCCATGGATGGAAAGGAATTATTCATATTATTGCTGTTACTTGTCTTTCAGCTAACAAAGTGGATTATCAGATTTCACTATCTCACTCTTTAATGCTTATGGCTCTCAAATGCTCACTGACCTAAATAGAATTTCTACCATAAATGTCACACCCACTTTAGAATATTGCTTCTGCTTTGAACTTGCTCCATGGCACTTCCACAGTTCACCACCCCTTACCCCCTGCCCCCTTTTCTTCAAATCAATATTATTCCTTAGCTGCCAGGATCTATTATAATTTGTTGTTTCAACCATAATATTTCATTTTACAACTTATCATTTAATTCCTGTATTTTGTAAATCAAATAAGTAGATGTTCATTGTTTTATGATGCAAATTAGTCCATATTGTAAAGTTTGTACCTTTTCCTGCTCTCACATCAGCATCTGCTCCTATTGACGCTTCTAGTTGAGGCAGTTGAGTTGTATATGGGAGTGAAGGATCATTCCTGACCATTTTTTTTTTCAAATCAATGTAGATGGAAAATTTGAGAGTGAATACTTTCAGCAAACTGAAGAATCAAACCAATTCAGGCAAGAGTACGAGATGCGCAAAATGAAACAGGCAAATATTTTTCTGACAATACCTTATTTTATTATTGACTTCTGGTTTACAACTCTAACATGTTAAGTCAAACATTTTATATGATCCCAAAAGTTCATCTATTATGGTATGTCTAACAAGGTCTCTTCAAAATCTAATGAATTTGGGTCATAACTGGACAGATTTCCTAACATGCCTTCTTATGTGTTCTCCTTCATCTTACCCTTCCGTCTTTCTTAGAATTTTGTTCAATCCTCCCATTTTTCTTTCTCCTGGTGTTTGGATGCTATGCTTTTGACCTACCATCAGTTGTTCTACCCTCCTACTTCTTTGGGTTGACTCACAATACTGATGCAATGAAATTTCACTTCCATCAGTTTTTGAAATTTTGCCTCCCAATTCATTTGGCACACATACAGTATGCCCAGTCTTTCAAGTCATCCAATTCTATGCCAAACTTCAGACATCCCTTTTTGCTTTGTTGACCATTTAATTTCATTCATTGACTCAGGCATATTTACTATAGTCCCTTTTTTTTCTTTTTTGCCTTAGATTTCTTTTTCCTTTTTTCTTTTCAATTTTGCATAGCCCTGCCATGAATTCACATATTGGTGTATTTCACTATGACTGTTTTAATTTGGTCCTTCCTACATTTTTCATGTTGGCTTGATTATTCTTGACATGTCATTGAGCCCTCTGTGGTACCTTTTCCTCTCATCTTGGTTTTTCTGTGTTCTTTTTCTTGCTGATCTAATCATTTTTCTCTTTGAGTTGCTTCTTTACAAGCTGCATGCTTGGTGATCGTATTACGATTGGCCTTGTCTGACTTGCTGCTCCTTGGGATACAAGTATCACCATTCATTGTCTAACTTAGCTTTCCATTGACAACTCAACATTCTTGATAAAAGCATGTCACTTTCTGGGTTCAGATTGTTTATATTTTGCAGAATCATGATTCTTGGAGCACATCTTTGTCTAACAAGTATATAGTTTTCAGAATAACTTTCTGCTATAAAAATTTCCTTGCTAACAAGGTTGTTAATATCTTTATAGGATCAAGGTTTGGATATTATATCTGAAGGCTTGGATACACTGAAAAACATGGCCCATGATATGGATGAGGTTTGCTGTTGCTTGTTATATATGCTGGATAGTAGATATTATGAGAGATTTAGGATTGACCTCTTTAGTTTATCCATGCAGGAACTGGATAGACAAGTCCCCTTGATGGATGAGATTGACACGAAGGTTGGATACTCGGCCTTTACTAAAATAATATATTTTAGGAGCAAAACTTTGGCTTGGTTATGTATTGATTGGTATATGGACACATATTACAGGTGGACAAGGCGACTTCAGACCTTAAAAATACTAATGTGAGACTGAAGGAGACTGTTAACCAGGTATTCTTTATTCTCTTTCTAAATGGCATATACATCTTGTTAACGTGCAAGCTAATTAGATTTTGAATACTTCCAATTTAGCTTTAGTAAGTTTGCTTTTGAATTTGTTTCAGCTGAGATCCAGTCGCAATTTTTGCATTGATATCATCCTGCTGTGTATTGTTCTGGGCATTGCTGCTTATCTATACAAGTAAGTTTGTTTTGCACTTGATTTTCATTAATTGCACTTATGCTGAAAATACTTATTTATTGCAATTTTCTTCTGTTTAATCCCCAAAGAGAGGTTGGCTTATGACACTGGATATGTTTTTTTTGGTAGAAACCACACTAAGCGTTGATGCATGATATGATTAGTTTTTTTAATCATGTATAACTGTGTTTTTCTCCTTATCTCGATGTTTCTGTAGTTTGCATGATTGAAAATTTCATGTGGTATGTTTTGTTTGGCACCTCTATGGGTGTCTGCATAGCGAGGATACCTGGTGTTGGATCTTTTGAATAGGAATTGATGACATGAATATACATGCACATGCTTGTATTGTACACACATTTTATGCTTATGTGCTTCTTACAAATGATGGTAAAATATTGATCAAAAGAGAGATGGTGGATCACATCCAAGCCTATGGAGTAATTCAGTTGATGAAGTATATCTTATAGAAAGAATCTATGAGTTTATATGTCAAGAGGAACCATTAGTCAAAGTGTATATCAGCCATACTATTTTTCTTTTGTTTCACATTTTTTTTTTTGATGTTTTGTAATTATATTTGGTATTTTAGTGTGCTGGAGTAGAGTTGAAAGTTATCTAGCCATGATGCCACATGTAGATGCTGATATATCCAAACATTCTATACAAAACTCTTGTAATGATTTAGGATCTTACAAAAGAAAAGCTAATCAGAAGGCATTATTTGGGTTCATTGGCTTCGCATAAGTACCCAAGATCTTCATGGTGAATAACCAGTGCGGGACTAAATCCTTACCCCAAACGGCTAGCTAGAAGATATTATTTGGATTCCTTAACCTTGTACAAGTATCCATAATTTTCTGAGTGAATAATTAATATGGGACTAAATATATGCCTTATGGGTCCTCACAACTCTAAAGCATAAGAACCATCTAACTTGTAACTGAAAAAACACCTAACCTTTATCAGACATCCATAGGCCCTATACAAATCACATGGTTGCTTGTTTTTCTTTCTTATTAATATATTTTGAGTCTTGTGAAAGATAAGGAATTTCACATGCTTCTATTATTATTAAAAATAAGGAAAAGCCATGAAAACATGTTTTATTGATGTTTTATCATTAAAATCATATGGTGGTATTTCTCTATTTTTAATAAATAGTCATGTTAGCACAAACCCATTGATTTATGCTCCACATTCCATATATATCATACCTTGGGATTTTATTTTATGTGCAGACATCATCTTGTTATATATAGACATATCCTCTTATGTGAGCCTTCTCAAACAATGTTTTAGAAGCCATGTTTTAGAAGCCCTAGGTTTTTCTCATGGTCCTGCCTTCTCTAATCAGATCTAATCATTATCCTTCTAATATTCTCAACTTACATTTATGATTTGACACCGCTGTTAATTTTATAACTGTAATAAAAGTAGCCATCTATGGATCCTGGGAAGGTATTGATGCATCTATTTGGGGGCTGTATCTCGTGTAACAGCCCTATCACCAAATATACATTCGGTTGGAGGGGCATTTTTTGAGTTTTCAGTCCCTTCATATTTTGGACAAGGACAGGAGTGGAGGGGGAGTGGGTTAATCTATTTTTGAAATAGTTTGCATGCTAACATGCGGCATTATAGTTATAATGCTTGATTAAACTTCCTATTTTCATGTCAAGAAGTAATGCCTCCAAGTAGAATATGAGGAGGTGACTTCATATCTTAATTAATCATGGACAAAAAGCTTGGACGGAGAGTCTTCAATCTTTTCTTAGTGAAGCAGGCTATAGTATTTCTTGTACATCATCATACCAATGTTGGTGATTTATCCATCAAGCCATCATATGTGTCTGAATTCTGAAAGCCCTCCTTCCTTGGGTTAGAGCCAGGCCAGCTTTTTTCCATCAGGACACGTTTATGTAGAATCTTCAACCAATGTAGATAATGGCATAATTTGGATATTGTAATTATTTATTATTTTTTTTCTGGCATGTGCTTCCAGTAGAGATCATGTTTCAAAGGTATTATTTTTCCTCCGTTTAAAGAATTAAAAACAAAGGTATGAATGTACTTCATTTGTTAGGTCATTGATTTGATTTTCATGACTCTAGTACGTTGAGTTGGTGATTCCTTTCTTGGCTGTGGAATCAGAGGGAGGATATTACACTCTTTCAGTTAATACAGAGGACTATTACACTCTTCCAGTTAATACAGGAACTCTTTGTATGGATTACTCCAGTGAATTCTTTGAAAGAGTTCTAGTTGGTTATTTATTCAGATGGTAAAACAGAAGGTACAGGATCCAGTCTTGTCAAGAGATTTGCCCTACAATTGATTCCATAAACTCGGCACCATTTCTTTTTGATTTGGTCGAATTCAACTGTGTGTGATGATTGTTACCAAAAATACCCTGCATGATGATTATAAAAAATATTGTTTTGCATCCACTCTTTCTGCCATTGCGGTGCCCAAAAAAACTCTTCAGGACGCTTGGCCCCAAGACGTTTTTCTTTATTGTATCTCTTTTTTTTTTTTTTTTTGTTGCAGTGTGTTGAAGAAGTGAGATGCTTGAAAATTTGGTACCTGTGCTTGGTCTTGCGGCTGACCACGAGCATGTGTTTAATGGGACCAAGATGGGCTAATCCGTACACATGGAATCCTCCCCGTTCTTGCTATCACGTGTATTTGTTTTCAAACTAAGTTGAGACATATTTTAGTTTTCCGCCAGGATCTTCATGGCTTGTGTATTAAGAGCTTGAGTTTTGGTGCGTTTTACAGCCTAGAGATGGGATTTTTGTGACTTAATGACCAGCTGTCATCTTATGCATCTTCTAGCTTACAAAGGCGTATTAAACTTTTTGCTAAATGACCAGATGTCACCGACTAGCGTTAAGATAACTGCTTTTGTTTAAAATATGGTTCAACTCTGGCACCACCGGAAGAAATAAGTTGGAAATTTGGGTGTATTCATGATATCTCGGTCCCGAATGTCGGTCCCGAATGGGTTTTGGTGGTTAAGTTTAATAGATTTTCTAGTGACGTCTTTTCCCCTCCAATTCTCCTCTCTTTTTTTTTTTTTTTCTTTTTTTTTTTCTTTTTTTTTTTCTCTCTAAATTTTATTTTAATTGCTTGAAATCCATTGTCAACGATGGTGGTGTTTTGGATTTAACGAGGTGGGTTTATTCATAGCATTGCGGTTCATTTTTTTAATAAAATGGTTATAAATCAAGACCGGAGTTGATTCCAGAAAACAAGTCCAATGAAGATTTAGGTTTGAAAAAAATGCATGTCAGGACTTACCGAAGATTTTGAAAATTTTGCAATAAAACGGCAGTTGGTTTTACGATTTGCAATTTTTCTTTTAAAAAAGATTCTCATCATTAGATGAAAAATGTCCTTTGTTACCCTAGCATGCCCAACTCTAATGCACCTTTCTATTTGCCTAACGTAGGACGCACACAATTTTTATAGATTAATAAATATTTCTCTAAACAATTGAACAAGAATTTAGACAAAATTTTTTTTTGAAAAGATGATGCAAACATTGAACATTAATTGCATAAAATTTTCAATTAAAAATCTAAACATCCAAGATTCTGACCATAAGAACATCTCATTCTTTTGAATTTTTTTTTTAATTTTAAAATTTATTTTTAACAAATATCAGAGTCTTTAGGAATGGTTGAGATCCATCAAATTGATACTATAATTTAATCGTCAGCAGAAGGAAATGAAAATGGATTGGAATGGGAATCAAAATGTCCATATTTTTTAACGCATTAGGTTCGTAATTGAAATTAGAGTTGGAATGGGCTTTCAATACCGGAAGAGAGTAATGATTGGATTTTAAGTGATTAGGATATTTTCATTTCTAACCCCTTTTCTTCTCTTCCTTCGGAATTAGAATAAGAATTAGGTGCCCCAACTTAATAGTTGGAATGAAAGTCGCCCATTCACATTCCTATTCTAAAACCCAACCATCCTCGGCCATACATGTTCTAAAAGATTATTATAGAATTAATACCTACTTCTAGTATTGGAAGGAGCAGAGGGTTGAGTCCCCTTGCTCCCGCCAGCGACTCTTAAGGTCCTACACCTTAAGCCCTAGGCCCCTATCATCAAGGCATAAGGTACACTCGCTCCCCCTAACTCACTCTTCTTTCCCTGTTTTTAAAAGCAACTTGTCTGCAATGCCAAAAACGTATCCTTGTTTTGAACTAAATCATCTCTGGAGAACATGCACTAAAAGAATCCATGAATGAGTTCAATTCCTTCCGGGCATAATTTGCTTTCAGAATTGGAGCATTCCTCTTAATCTCTTTTATGAAATATTGATATTTATTAAATCGCAGCAGGTCATGGTTTTGTGCCATTGTGTGCATGTCTTTCTCGTTGAATCGGTCATACAAATTACTTTGTGCTCACTGCAGATCTGACATCATTGAAAACTTGGTGCAATATGAGTCTTGCTTTGTGGGGGTTGGTGGATGGGATGGAGTAGGAATTCGTGACACAGAAAGCACTTCTCATGCTGCAAATCTGATGGAAGAAAGCGATAGATTGCGTCATTTACAAAGAAATAGAGGGCATGAGCGCGGAAGACTTGTGTATCATAGAAAATCTAGTTTTATAATATGATTTGATCTTGGATGATATCAATGAAGATCTTTTGAACGCATCCAAAGAAGATCCAAGTATAAAATGGAAATTTCTTGTCAACTTTGGTCAGCAAAGATTAGATAAGGTCTAGTTTGCTGGTTATTCCTACATGGGTTATCCCCTTCCCCCTAAGATCCAATTAGACCTTTAACGCTTGGAAACGTATCACTGGGATTGGAATAGCTTCTCTAACATAAACTTAAGTACCGTAGAACTAAAGATACATCAACAAATATGAGAAACAGAAAGTGAACAGGAGAACTTTGCATATATATTAAGAGATAGAAGATGTAGTTATCTGAAATAGTATATTTGACATAATTTACTACCATGATGGAAGCCTAGTTGAAACGGGGCGCGTCCTTCCACCCAAGTGATCCAGATTCAAATTCCGTATTAAACGTGAGGCGACCTTCCTGGTGGCTTGAACACTGGAATTGGAAGGGATTCTGATCCTCTGACGGCTTGATGATGATGATGGTGTGACGTACTTATCATTAGTATCGAAGAATGAGTTAGATGATGAATCCCGTCGTTTTTGGCTTACCAAAAAAGAAGGCTGAATAATTTTGTCCCGTGAGTTCTCTTGCAAGGCATGAAGGGTACTTAGGTGCTGATTGGACTGGTTCTACGGATCCTTCGTTGGCTATTGTGTATCCATGATTCGAATTCACTAAGATGGAAGAATAAAACAAAAAAAAAGCGGGGTATGGCTGTAAATCGAACGAAGTTGAGGACCATCTTATGATTTGTTTTAAGTGCTATAAGACCAGTCCAATGAGAAGGGGTGATCCAAGTATGGGAACAGCATTTTTATTTTTTGTTTATTTTGGGTAGTGATCAAGTTGTGCTACGAGTACGAGAACTTGGAAAGAATAAAAAATCTTGCATCATCTAAGAAAAATGCATGTAATTGTTGATAGATTAACAAAGATTTAAGGTGGAGCTATATCATTACTAACTATTTCAAACTGGATGCAAGTTATATTTATAGTCCGTTAGTAAGGGAAATGTTGCAGATCAGCAGTTCAGACCTCATAGACCATCGAAAGCGGCAATTTCAGATAACAACTTCCCTTGAAAGAGAGAAAAAACTACTGGATGTCATTATCTGGCTAATTACCCATCCAAAAAGTCACTCACTCGGCAGACGAAGACGATGCGGCATTCTGTTTGGTCGCAAGTCGACCCAGCCCATGCTTTAAACTACTTTGCTTTGGCATGCATCGTTAATGATGTAATTTATGATGTGTTATTGAACATTCTATCCTACTGAAAAATAAAAATAAAAAAAATCTAAGCATATCGTGACAAAGTTTGCAGCAGTTCTAAATTTCTAATGAAAGAGAAATAGATGTGTGGGCTACCATAATATCATTATCCTCCGCATCTCCATCAAGTGCACCCATTTTAGATGTAAGAAATGTCAGAAATATACACACAGTTCTTTGAGTTTCGAGAGGAGCTGGTCCAAATACTTTACTATCAGTGGCGTATATATATATATATATATATATATATATATATATATATATATATTCCAGTTGAACTATCATGTGACCCCTTATGCCTATCAAAGCACAAGAGAGTACCTGAGAGAATAATCTCAAGAATGCACGTGCTAATTGGTGTAAGAAAGGTACCCAAAATATTTTGAACTTCAGAAAACAAGGCGAGTTTATCCAAACATTTTACTGCTAATGACACGGTCGAACCATTCTTTGACTCCTGGCTATATCAAGCTGCCTAAGAGAGTATGCTCAAGTATATGCATTCTTAAGATAAGAAAGGTACCTAAATATTTCAAACATTTTTACCATCGATGACACATTCTGGTTGTAACTATTCTGTGGCTTCAGAAAAAGTCACTTGTTAAATTTTTTACTAGTAAACTGGCCTTCCTAACTTACTGTTCAACTCTAACGCGAATATGTTTTTAGTTCTCTTTAAAATCACATTTGTTAAATAATTATATGTATATTATTTATATATATATTCCTCTTGAAGAAACTATATTTTAGTTGCTGAGGAAAATACCTTGAATTCTTCTATAATAAGTCCACAGCGAATTTCAAGATAACGAACGAAGTCCAACGAGTTCAAAAATAGTCCAAACAAAGATCAGACAAAGAAAATATACGTAAGAAAGCATGCGGAGCCGCCAAATGGGACCCACAAGTCGGTGCAGGCCGATGGGCTGCCATGGCCTAGCATGCGAGCATGCCGGCACAGTCCAGCGCATCGATCGACTTAGTGCAGGCGCACATTGGCACGGCCTAGTATGTGGTTGGGCCCAGTGCATGGGTGCGGCTCAGCACGAGCCGGCCAAGTGCGGTGAACCAGGGCATTTCATGCGGTCTTTGGTGGACTGGGAGCATTTTTCGTCCTGTTTCATATGATCTTTGGATTTCTTTGTGAACCGATACATGATCCGATGATGGCTGGAGCTTGCAGGCATGATTGAAAGTTGATCTAACGGATCAGAACTTATTAGAGATATAATCAGAGATTGTCTCCAAGTTGGACATGGACTGAGACCTTTAAAAGACCTGTAGCAAACCGAGAGTCGTGGGATGGTGGTTCGACTGAGATTTAAGATGGTCAGATGGTGCCAGTGGACAATAGAAGCAAAAAATTTCAGTCAGACAGTTAGGGAACGAATTGCCATCATTTCAAAGGATCTCCAAAAGAAAGCTTTGTAAGTATAGCTTCTAGTTGAGAGAATTGCATACGAGTATTGAGAGTGAATAATTTTCTCTTGTATCTACTTCTTTTTCATAGTAAAGTTTTGCATGTCTTGTAGAAGTGAGTCTTTGAACCGATTTACGTACTTGATTGTGTTCTTTTTATTTATTCTTTCTTCCTACTGTAATATTTTTGTACGAGATTTTTAATAATTTATATTAGAGTGAGTTGATACTACAATATTAGTTTGCATCTGTTGACGCAGAATCTGGTCGTCGTTAGAGTTCGTTGGAGTTGAGGCCGATGAGGTCGTCGCCGGGGACCTATAAAATAAAGTTCCATCCGGAGCCGGTGGGGGGTGGCTCCGACAGGACCCTCCGACGATCAAGTCAGCTCTGGCCAATAGGAATGGAGTGCTCGGAATGAGCTCCGAAGCTTGGAGAAGAAGAGGAGAGCTCAGAGATCAGAGTTAGCGTATCTGAATGGTCCTTTATAAGCGGAGCTTAATTGATGGTGATGGCCATACCGCCTGGTAGAGAGCCGTTGGGGCCGCATGGAGTTCGGTACGAAGAGGAAGGCATCGTCAGGCAGATAGTGACAGCCATATTGGCAGATCATGGGCCGCATGGGGCTGGTTACGGAGAGAGTGATGTCGTCAGTAGTGGCAGCCATATCGTTCGGTCTTGTCGCCTGTTGCAGACTGATGGCGACAGTTCGTCCAGAGGAGTTTGAACTTGTAGGAGAGTTCAGCTGAAGGGAAAGCTCGGGAGGAGCTCGGCCACAGAAGAGTTTGAAGGAGCTCGACCGATTGAAGGAACGACCGCTTGAGGAGTTCGGCTGAGGGATGACCGCTGAGGAGTTCGGGTGCTGGGGAATTCGGTAGGAGCTCGGCCGATGAGAAGTTTGGCTCCTGAAGAAATTCGATCGAAGAGAGAGCTTGGAGGAAGTTCGGCTCCCGTAGGTGCCAGGCCGACTGCCGGGAGGAGCTCGGCCGCTAAGTAGTTCAACCGATTGAAGGAGTTCGGTCCAGACGCTGGGAGTCCGAAGGAGCTCGATCGCTAAGTAGTTCGGCCGACTGAATGGGTTCGAAGAATCTCGGCCGCTGGGGATTCGGCTAAAGCCCGACTACTGGGAGCCCCAAGGAGCTCGGCCGCTAAGTAGTTCGACCGACTGTAAGGATTCGGCTAAGATCCATCCGCTGAAGCTCTTTCGTGGCTACTGATTGCATTAGGCTGAGCATCGAACTAGACTTTGACAGAAGTGGGATTTATCCCCAATACTAGCCCCCTCACTTCCGAGTTTGAGACTCGAAGGAAGGGAGTGCAGGAAAGACGACTGCCGAAGTCTTCTTCTGGGCTCCATGCTGGTTCAAATCGAAGCTCGGAGGAGATCTCATCTCCAGCTAAAGTTGATATTGAAGTTGAAGCCCGGAGTAGATTCCATCTCCAATTGAGGTTGAGGTAGGCCTCGTCCGCTGTGATCGAAGTCGGAGGTTGAGCTCCTTGGAGGCGATATTGTCTCCAGTAGCTGAGGTTAATACGGGTGCTCGGAAGGGATCTGATCGTAGGCCGAGGTTGTCTCGACCACTTGGGAGAGATCTTCTCTGGCCGAGGTTGAAGTTGAAGCTCTCCAACCGAGGTTGGCCCGCTCACTCGGAGGAGATCTTATGTCCTTTGGCCGAGGTTGATGCGAGCACTCGGGGGAGATCTTATCTTCTGCAGTCGAGATTGCCTCGGGGGAGATCTCATCTATAGTCGAGGTTGTCCACGGTCGCTCGGAAGAGATCTTATCTCTAGCCGAGGTTGACTCTGTCGCTCGGGAGAGATCTTATCTCTGATCGAGGTTGTCAACGGTCGCTCGGGAGAGATCTTATCTCTAACCGAGGTTGACTCGGTCGCTCGCGTTAGGACGAGGTTCTCCTCCTTCTGTTCCTAACGAGCTGTGGGGGTACATTTGGACCGTCCGTCCGTCTTCCTCCATCTTGTTCTTGTGAACGAGGCCTTCGACTTTGCTCGCATTAGGACGAGGTTCTCCTCCTATTCCTAACGGACTGTGGGGGCACATTACGGACCGTCGTCCACCTCTCTCCCCCATCTCATCCTTTGTGAATGAGGCCTTCGACTTTGCTCGCATTAAGACGAGGTTCTCCTCCTGTTCCTAACGGACTGTGGGGGTACATTCGGACCGTCGTCTGTCTCTTCCCATCTCATCTAAGGTGAACGAGGCCTTCGACTTTGCTCGCGTTAGGACGAGATTCTCCTCCTATTCCTAACCAACTATGGGGGCACATACGGACCATCGTCCGTGCCTCTTCTCCTGTCTCGTCCTTTGTGAACGAGGCCTTTGACTTTGGAGAGGTCTTATCTTTAGTCGAGGTTGACATCAATCGCTCGGGAGAGATCTTATCTCTAGCCGAGGTTATCATAGATCGCTCGGAAGAGATCTTATCTCTGACCGAGGTTGAAGGTCTTTGACCTGCTCGTGTTAGGACGAAGTTCTCCTCCGAAGAAAAGTTATGGGCAGCACATCCCCGTTTCAGGATCGTGGGAGCATTATTCCTCTCAGTTCCCTCGGGCAGTAAGTTCCGTCCGGACGACCTCCTCTATCTCATGCTGGCCTCCTCAATTTGGAGCATGCTTCTCTTGGCTTTGATGCTAGGAGGTGATGAATCGCCGATGTACCAAGCTCCTCCCGGGAGTGATGTTGATGACGCCGCGAGGCTGCCGACCTTCTTATCATTTCTGGCTATGGCGGCACCCTTGACCGATCTTCTCCTACTTCAGGTGGCGTCGAAGGAATTTACCCAGCCATCCCTTTCTGACGTGCTCCTCAATTTCGTCTCAGAGCTGCATGTGTTCTGTTGGGGCTTCCTCGGTGGTGAGCTCGAGGGTGAGCTCGAGGAAGAACTTCATGCCCCTTTGTCGGGGCTTCCTTGGAGTCATACTCGAGAGGGAGTTCGGCCTCGCTTGCCCTGGGGCGGTCGTGAGCGCGGCCGAACTTCATCTCGCCTTCTGTGAAATTTTTGTAGGGGGCTTCCTTGGTGACATACTCGAGCGGGAGTTTGGCCTCGCTTGCAACAAACTTCATTCCAATGATGAGGTTTGAGGGGAAGAATTCAACCTTGCTTGCACCGAACTTCATTCTGATGATGAGCTTTGAGGTGGAGTTCGGCCTCACTTGCACCGAACTTTATTCCGATGATGAGCTTCGAGGTGGAGTTCGGTCTCACTTGCGTCGAATCTCAATCCGATGATGAGCTTCGAGGTGGGGTTCAGCCTCATTCGCGCCGAACTTCATTCCGATGATGAGGTTTGAGGGGGGGAGTTTGGCCTTGCTAGCACCTAACTTTCTGCTTCTTTTGTCTGGACTTCCTTGATGACGAGCTCGAGAGGGAGCTCGGCTTTGCTCGCACCAAACTTCATTCCACTTCTCTGCTCGTGCCGAACTTCATTCTGCTTTTCCGCGAAATCCTCCATGGGAGAACTTCCTGCTTCTTCTGCCGAACTTCATTCCGCTTTTCTGCGAGCCTCTCCACTTTACTCGCGCCGAATTTCATTCCGCTTTTCCACAAAACCCTCCATGGGAGAACTTCTTGCTTCTTTTGTCCAGACTTCCTTGACGATGAGCTCGAGGGGGAGCTCGGCTTTCCCGCATCGAACTTCATTCTGCTTCCCTGCTCGCATCGAACTTCCACCGAAGTTCATTCCGCCCTCCTTGTGAAATCTTTTGCGGAAGAACTTTTGCTCTCCATTTTTTCTTCCTAAGGGCGATTGGTATGCCCAAATGCTCTTTTGTAAGACCGATTCCTCGTGTCCTCATGGCATGTTTGCTGACAAAATTTTCGCTAGAGGTTGTTGCACGGCCTGTATCATCTTAGTGGGGCCACGAATCCGACCAGCAGGTTGAACTGCTCAACGTCTGTGGTTGCTTCGGATGGAGCCTGCTGCCGGGGCTGAAGCAGGAACAGACGGATCGCGGGATTGGGCCGCGGAGGCCGTCGAGCGTCGAGTTGAAGCTCTCCTGAGGGGCATTTTTTCTTCGAAAGAGAAAAGAAAGATCTTCGGAGAGGAAAGAGAAAAATCATCGTCGACCACTCCTTTAAGAATAAGGGAACCTCAGAGGTTTGGGGTAGGTCCTCCTTCTAGCGCCAATCTGTTGACGCAGAATCTGATCATCGTTGGAGTCCGCTGGAGTTGAGGCCAATGAGGTCGCCGCCGGAGACCTACAAAATAAAGTTCCATCCGGAGCCGATGGGGGGTGGCTCCGGCAGAACCCTCCGATGATTAAGTCAGCTCTGGCCAACAGGAATGGAGTACTCGAAATGAGTTCCAGAGCTTGGAGAAGAAGAGGAGAGCTTAGAGATCAGAGAGATCAGAGTTAGCGTATCTGGAGGGTCCTTTATAGGCAGAGCTTAATTGATGGTGACGGCCATACCGTCTGGTAGAGAGCCGTTGGGGCCGTATAGAGTTCGGTACGAAGAGGAAGGCATCGTCAGGCGGATAGTGACAGCCATACTGGCAGGTCATGGGCCGTATGGGGCTGGTTACGGAGAAAGTGGTGTCGTCAGTAGTGGCGGTCATATCGTTCGGTCTTGTCGTCTGTTGCAGACTGATGGCGACAGTTTGTTCAAAAGAGTTTGGACTTATAGGAGAGTTCGACTGAAGGAAAAGCTCAGGAGGAGCTCGACCAGCTGAAGGGATGGCCGCTTGAAGAGTTCGATCGAGGGATGACCGCTGAGGAGTTCAGGCACTGGAGAATTCGGTAGGAGCTCAGCCGGTGAGAAGTCTGGCCCCCGAAGAAATTCGGTCGAAGAAGAAGCTTGGAGGGAGTTCGGCTCCCGTAGGTGCCTGGCCGACTGCTGGGAGGAGCTCGGCCGCTAAGTAGTTTGACTGGCTAAAGGAGTTCGGTTTGGATGCTGGGAGTCCGAAGGAGCTCGACTGCTGAGGAGTCCGAAGGAGCTCGACCGTTAAGTAGATCGATCGGCTGAATGGATTCGAAGAAGCTCGGCCGTTGGGGGTTCGGCTACTGGAAGCTCTAAGGAGCTCGGCCGCTAAGTAGTTCGATTGGCTGTAAGGATTCGGATAAGATCCATCCGCTGAAGCTCTTCCATGACTATTGATTGCATTAGACTGAGCATCGAATTAGACTTCGATAGAAGCGGAGTTTATCTCCAATAGCATTAATATTTTTTTATATGTTTCTAATCATAATAACTATTAAAAATGATCAACAATATCTTTGAAAGATAAGAAAGGAGCATCTTGGAAGAGTAATAAGTGCTATGGAGACCTTGCCAGAAGGAAGATTTAGTGCAAGTAGAAGGCCAGCAAGTGCAAAACCATTCATTCTTTTTGATAAAAAAATAATAATAATGCTGGTTTGTTTTTAGCAGATCCGATGGAGTTTTCTTAGCGAGAGGCATCTATCCTATATTAATCATCAAAGCTGACCGTTTATCTTTAAAGGTTTTTTTTTTTTTTAAAATAATTATTTTATTATTATCTTACCTTTCTTCCTTTTCTTTTAATAAGGATCTGAAAGGATTCAAGTATCAACTTTTGTAGTCTCCGAGTGGTGTGGTTTCCTTCTAGACTCTAGTAGAAATGAAAGGATAATGAGTTTTTTATTGCATCATTGTCTCTGGAATTTTCACTTCCTCTTCCTTGCAGGCTAAAATCTCTATCTGCCACTTGTTTTCTATATCGTACACAATAGCTGGAAGGACAGGTCCCACTATGCTTTGAACTTGAGTTCAAGGAGGCAATTTCCACGGCCCATCACCACTTGCAACTCAAACCTTGGAGCAAGTCCCTTTACACACACAAACCTCCACCAAAACCGTGGTCGCTGGGTTAAGGGATAGCATCATCGTACCCCCACTAGATAGCACACACGTCTCCTTTTCCTGGTCCTTTAATTGCTTCCACTACCCTAAGGCCTAAAGAGAGGGGCAAAGCTCCCATGGTTTCAGGGCGTTCACATCATCACCTTGGCCATTTCTCGATGGCTTACCTCACACCACACGTCACGCCATTCTTCGTTCTCGTTCTCCAAGAGCAACGGCATTCTTCTCCTTCTTCTTCCTTTTTTTTTTTTTTTTTAACGTTTGACGATGGATTGTCGTCTTTGCAATGACCTAGAAACCGTGACTTTTGCTCAAACAAAAATATCATGTAGTGTAATAACAGCATCAATGATGTTTTTGGAGGCCCTCCATGCACAATGTCATCCGTGCATGCAAAGTTGGCATTTAAATGGTGGTTATCATTTAATTGTTATTTCGTGATGATAAACATTAATTACATAGCAGGAAGTTCGGAATGGCGATGGTATATTCACTGTAGATGACAAATATCATATTATATTAACTTTTTTTTAAAATAAATCTCGAGGTTTTGATGGGAAAATAATATATATAGCTTTGATTTTCATTAATTTTTATAGAAATGTCTATAACCACTGCGATCACGTTTCTCAAAAAAAAAAATGAATGGAAGCCATTACTCCTATCATATCATGTAGCCGATTGCAGTAATACCACAAGGGCAGTTTTAAGTTAGAGTAAATTATAAAGGCTTTTTCAAAATTCATATTTATTATACTTATATCTAATAATTTATAAAATTTATACTTATAATTATTTATATTAATAATATTAGTAAAATCATTTATTTCATATTTGATCATTTTGGTCATTTTTAAAATTTTTTCTGATATATTATTTGGATTTTATTTAAGATTAACAGTTTGACTAGCTTTCTGTTAAACTATAGATTAATGTGTTGGATAAAAATAAATTTTCATAAAGGGTAGAATTTTCAAACATTTGATATAAGCATAATTTATCTCTAATCTTGAAAAGATATTTTATAATTTATTTTTTAAGTTATAACAGAACAATGGCATCACCGAAACTTTATTGCTTATGACCCCTTATCATCGTCATTGTTTTCTTGCACCATGATCATCCCATTTATGTTTCTTGTAGTGGCTTGTTTTGCTTAGCTGTGTGGTGGCAGCAGATGGTGACTTTGTTGGGCCTTCCGTGGACCAGGGGAAAACGGCAGCTTTGGCTTTCTTGGGGAACATTTTAACTACATATAGAATGCTTCCATCTTTACATATAATTAGAGTCATGTTTTAATAATTTATTTGCTTATAAATGATTTAGCAAATAATGCTAAAAAGTTTTTTTATAAAAACATGAAAACTTGATACACAAACAGTTGAATTTATAATTTCCAAGTTAGAATTACATTTAAAGATGAAAATAGTATAGATATTATCCATTTGGATCCATTTTCATATTTAAATCAATGGATAGAAATTTGAGAATCTAATTAATATTCGTATTCATATCCATAAAAAAAAAAATATGAATATGGATAGACAACTATCCGATCCGTATCCAAATATTCAAATTTATATATAATCTTATATAATATTTATTATTTTTTTAAAAAAATATATAATCATATAAATATATTATTAATTTAATTTATTATATATTTAATAATATTTTTAATTCTATAATCATAAAATTTAATTATCTAAATTATATTCATAATTATATCTATATTTTTGGTATCTGAATAATATTAAAATAAATATAAATATGATTTTTTACATTCAAATAATATTTATATTTATATTTATATTTATTAAATAAAATAAATATATTAATATTAAATGATCTAATTTTAGCTTTAATTGCATTGATACGTAGAGATTTTTTTTTTATGATGAATATCCAAAATTTTAATCCGATTCAATGGAGGTGATTTTTTTTTTCCCCCCTTGAAATGTTGCAAAAGTTACGATAATATTATAACAGTAACAGCATTTACCTTCTAAAATCGTCAAACTCCAAGCGTCACCCCGCCTCCACCGTCCTCTCTTTTCCCGTTCAACGAACCATCTCTTTCTCGTTCCACGACTCTTAACAACCATTCAACGTTTCGAGCCATATCGGTCGCTCTCATGCCTCATGTCCAACTTTAATTTGCATTAAATATGGCGTGTTTGTCCCACCATGGGTTACATGTACTACGTACGAGGCACGTCAGGCCCGTGGGAGGACTGCCCACGGCTATTCCCCTGTTCTGCACCAAATTATAAATTAAAAAAATTATCAATATTGGACGGGAAACATCTAGATAGGGTTGGCAGGTAGGTCGTATCAAACGAGATAGAGATCGAATTGGATATTTAATAAATAAAAAATTCATCCGTTCGGATCCAACTTTTTCTATTAAATGGATAAAAATTCATATCAAAGCTTGACCATTTTATTAAATAAATAATTTAGCTCAATTTATAAATTCTAATGATTGAAGCAAGCTAATCGGATTAAATGGTAGAGCGGTGCCCTCCTTAATTTAGATTTTAAAATTTTAATTAATCATCAAAATATAATTTTTATTTAATATAACTTAACTATCTATTTAAATTTGCACATTATTAATAAAATAAAATAATAGATTAAAAATATTTTTAATTGAATGAGTTTGAATTATTGTTGTATTTTTTAGATAAAAAAATTTATTTTTTTTCACAAAAAATTACTATTTGATCATCTTTAGTATATATCTTAAAGCTCAAAATCTTCGAGGAGCACACCCCTCCTCCCCAAAATTATTCATCCATTAGCATGGATCTCCATGGAAGTAGTGGAGAGAAGAATCAGATCTCAAAGCCTTTTAAATGATGTGACATAGATGACCCAATCAGATGTGGGATGGCTAGAGATGAAAAAGATGGTGAGGAGCTCCCACCTTTAAGAGGTGGACCTAAAAGTCCTTTAGCCAGAGGGTGTCAACGAAGAGCAAATCTATGTGCTCCCCCAACTTCTATCTCCCTTCCCCCCTTCTCTTCACCTCCCCCTCTCACCACTGTCCCTTCCATCTCCGCTGACACCTATTTCATCCGCCTCCTTTCTACCCCTATCAGCTATACCATCGTCCCCAACCTCTGCCCCATTATCTAACTCCCCGGTTCAAGCTTGGTTAGAAAGCATGCACCTAGCTATATAGCACCATTTCCTTAGTCCAGGGAGTTTGATCTATCTATCACTTTTCTGGCAGCAAATGATCATCCAGATCAATCTTGATACATATTTCTTCTGTATCATATTATCCACTATATAAATATTAAAGTACTCCATTCTTTATCATTCACTTATCTATATAGATTTTGAAGTGCTTCATTCTCTATCCTTCATTCTACATATATCTTAAAGTGCTTATATTTTATCATTCATCCATCTATTTATATAAATTTTAAAATATTTTATTTTTATTATTTATCTACTTGCATAGATTGTCAAGTGCCTTATCTATTATCATTCATCTGCCCCACTATACCTTCAAGAGCTCTGTCCATTATCATTCATCCATGTATATAGATTTCAAAATATTTTATGCTCTTCTATTTATTCGGCCAAACATATCTCAAGGCACTAGAGGATGATTCATTATTTTATTTTATTTTATTTTTTTTATTTTTTTGATTATCTTTGAAGCAATAGCTCTCTCATAAGTTAATGAAAAGAATGTTTTGAAGTTCTATTATATATATATAAAATAATATTCTATGAATGAGTATTATGATATTGTTATCTCAGCATCTCAGATGATTTTAATTATACCATATGGATTATTATTATATTATCTATAATAATTTAAAATATTATTTTTAAATAATAAAAAAAAATAATATTTTAAAATTTTAAAAAATATTTTAAAAATAAAAATAAAAAATAAAAAATAAAATAAAAATAATATTTTTTAAAAATACTAATTTATTATTATTTTAAAAGATGACATTTTATTTTTTAATTTTAAAAATAATAATATACTAATTTATCTATTATATATATATAAAATAATACTCTATGAAGGAGTATTATGATGTTGCCATCTCAGCATCTTAAATAATTTTAGTTATGCCATGTAGATTATTATTTTATTATTTATAATAATTTAAATATTATTTTTAAAAATAAAAGTAAGAAAAAGATAAGAGATAAAAAAATATTTTTAAAAAATTATTATTTTAAAAAAATAAAATTTTATAAAAATAATAATAATATTTTTTAAAATACTAATTTATCTATTATTTTAAAAAGATAGCATAATATTTTTTAATTTTAAAAATAATAACATACTAATTTATTTTTCTAAAAATAATAGTTTTATTATTTTTTAAAAAATAATATATTTTGATATTTGAACTGATCCATCGGATCGGATTAGATCAAATTTAATAAATTATTTATAAATAGAGTATGATACTTCATCAATTTGAAAGCCAAATCTTTGTATTTAATAGTCTCCAAAAGTTTAAAGAATATATAAGAAAAAGTAAGGGAGCACGAGTGCGATTGGAATCGGCATTTATCAAGATGACACCAGCGGACGTCGAGAAGATATGAGAATAAGAAAGAAAAAAAAATAAAATAAAATATTATTTTATAAAAAGAAAGAAAAAAAGAAAAGTAAAAGAAAAGAAGAAAGAGTTTCCCTTTCTTTCTTCAGTGGTAGTGGTAGTGTCGGTGGTAACAGTACCAATAAGAATGTTGGGGAGTATCAGACATGAAGAAGGTATGAGAAGAAGAAAGAGGATGGAGGTGCGATTGAAATCGAGATCAACGTTTGTCGAAAGAGAAGAAGAGTCATGGTAGAACGATAGGAGATGCAGCAGTATCGACGAGCACATAGAAGATATGAAAATAAAAAAATATAAAATAAAATATTATTTTATAAAATAATAAAAAATATATTATATATTTAATAAATAAAATAAAATAAAATAAAATAAAATATTAAAAAATAAAAAAAATTATTATTAAAATATTTAATAATTATAAATTATTATTATTATCTATCCTGCGTAATATATGAGTCTTTGATTAGTTTTATAAATATTTTATTATCACGTTACCATCATGATAACTATTTGTAACGAAAATAGATGAACATGCCACGTTGCAGTGAAAATTAAGTTCAGAGGGTTATTTCAGTAATTTTATTTTATAATTTTTGAGAAACCACCGGCTCTCCTGAGATCCATGGCTTGGTTTCCGCTGCAAGTTAAGTGGGCCCCGTAGCCCCATCATTCTCTCCGCCGCTAGATTTAGATTTTATTGCATGATGTTGACAACTGGACGTCTAATATCGGCCCCAAAACAAGAAACCAGTACTTAATTTTGGTGATATAATTATTGACGGTAGCACATATTTTTCCTCTTGGTCGGAAGAAAAGGACTAATGTTGACGTGATGTTATCAAACCCATGTTAGGCTCACTCCATTGGTGAGCTCTTTGGCGCAATTTTAGCGGAGATTTTTACGGGAGATGATAATGTCATTTGATTGTTTTTTTTTTTTGGGTAGAACGATATCGTTTGATAGTTTACTTACAATAAAGAAAGTATTAATATGATTTGGTGGCAAAAATATACCGTAACTACTTGATCCTCTTAGCAACAATGGACCAAAATTTCGTAAACAAAATTTTGATATTATTATTATTACCATCATCCAATAAAGGATAGATGAAGATTTTTCAATGACTCTTATAAAAGATAATAATAAGAAGATTTGATAATATTTTTTTTTTAAAAATATATTGATTAATTTCTATAATTAAATATCTTATTTAAAAAATTATTTTGATCCAACCTATATGAATCGATAAAAAAAGATAAATCTTCCATGCTACAACAGATCTGGCTCTATATTGATAGAGTAAATAAGTTTACCAATTCTTTGAAATCTCTTTCCTAATTCGATCATGATATGATGTGCTTTTTAGTAAAATTCAGTCAGATCTTATACTTTTGTTATTTTAGAATCTTGACTTTATTTGCATATGGTGAATAGAATATTGAGTACGCTAAACATATGAATCCAAGTTGCACAATTGGGTGTATTTAATATCCTCACGAAAGCACTTCATGTGGTAGTGGTAGTAAAACCTTATACAAGTACATCACTGTCATATTATTTTATAAGTTATATTGGAGATCTGGATTTAACCTGTGCCTTCACCAAGACTGAAAGGCTTGGATTATTTGGAAAAAGCCATCCATATCATGTAATAAAGATCCTCTAGCAGGTAGCTGAATCCACTCTCTGGGCCGCATACTTCCCGTCGGAAGGAAAAAGGAAAAAAAAAGGAGATGGACCGGGACGAGCTTGTCTTCCCATGCGGAGACCTTTGGAAATTTTAAACGTCCGAGAACCTGCATCCCGTTCCAAACGGATGCCCATCCCATCCATCCACATCATAAGCAATCGACGTGCGACCCCCATCTCCGTTTTTTTATTGGAAAGCAAATTCTCATCCTCATCCAAGCCTGCGCCCCCGTAAGATATTATATTTTTTTCTTAGATTACCGTGGATAGGGAGACATTTAGAACTCCACGCAGCTTGGTAACACATCCCACCCGAGCCACGCAGCTGTTTAGGACAAAAAGCAATATTACCGATGCATGCTATATAGGATGGCAATCAAATCAAATACTAATACACAGACATATATATATATATATATATATATATATATATATATATATATATATATATATATATATATATATATATATATATATATATATATATATATATATATATATATCAAATATAGATACAAATTAGATATTAAAATTATAGATATAAATTTAATAATAAATTTTATAATTATATAATTAAATATATTATTAAATAGATAGTATTATGGTGGTAATAAAATATCTTAGATCGATTGATATATCCGAGAGGCACCTCAACTTAGCCTATCCTAACAAGCAATTATGGATCAAAATATTACTATAATATCTTCTAAATAGATGACTAATGTCGGAGAACCGATCTGATACAATATTTATGAAAACATCCCGACTAGCACCTATCATTTATATATATATATATATATATAAGCAATATTACCGATGCATGCTATATAGGATGGCAATCAAATCAAATACTAATACACACACACATATATATATATATATCAAATATAGATATAAATTAAATATTAAAATTATAGATATAAATTTGATAATAAATTTTATAATTATATAATTAAATATATTATTAAATAGATAGTATTACGATGGTAATAAAATACCTCAGATCGATTGATATACCCCAGAGGCACCTCAGCTCAGCCTATCCTGACGAGCAATTATGGATCAAGATATTACTATAATATTCTCTAAATAGATGACTAATGCCGGAGAGCCGATCTGACCCAATATTTATGAAAACATCCCGACTAGCACCTATCATTTATATATATATATATATATATATATCAAAATATGGATACAAATTAAATATTAAAATTATAGATATAAATTTGATAATAAATTTTATAATTACATAATTAAATATATTATCAAATAGATAGTATTACGGTGGTAATAAAATGCCTCAGATCGATTGATATACCCCAGAGGCACCTCAGCTCAGCCTATCCTGACGAGCAATTATGGATCAGGACATTACTATAATATTCTCTAAATAGATGACTAATACCGGAGGACCGATCTGACCCAATATTTATGGAAACATCCCGACTAACATCTATCATTTTTAAATCGCTTCGAATAAAGAAAATCTCCCATGGATTGATCGTAGTACAACTATAATCAGGTTATAAACAGACTGTCACCTACTCGTCCAAAACTATCGACGATAAATTAGAAATCCTAATCATACCAGCAATCGTCATTTCGTTTAAAAGATTCCCAGAAATCTTGCCACGATGAGATTAATGGTCCAAAATCAGCGGAATGGCATAACCATTATGTAAAATTTTTTTCATAAATACCATGAATCTCGAGGATCCAAGTAAGTAAGAAATCTCTCTCAAAAGAAATTAGCTCCTGCTTATTTCTGATTTGAACGTCGGAGGTCCTCACCGAAGATAAAATTTTTCGATCTGAACTTTATTTTGTAGGTTCTCAAGCTTATCTGGACGGAGCCAATCCTCCAATTCTAAAGTCGACGATTCTCAGTAGTAATAGATTGGTGCTAGAGGAAGGCCGGCTAAACTTTTAGCCTACCATAATTTCTATAAAAAGCTGATCGTCCGATCTTTAAAGATCAAATCAATCCACAATAAATAACAATGGCTCCGAAAAAGATATCGTCCCATCTCAACGACGTCGTTGAGGCCACCACCTCACAACAACCGAACTTGAGGGTTGATGATCACATTCAGCCTCCTACGATGGAAGTCTCTCCACCCATCCAGTCGGCCCATATCACCATGGACCAATTCAACTTACTCCTTCAATAGATCCACTCCCTGACAACCGCTGTCCAAGCGATCCAAATGGTAATCGTGCCTTCCTTAATAGCACCGCAGCCAAATTTAACTGCTCCTACTCCACCCTCAACGATGCAATCGATGCCTCCGGCGGTCCCACTTGTGCCACCAATGGTGGCGCCGATCTAGCCGCCGGCATCCTTTCAGCAAGTTGCATCCACACAGCCACCTCCACAAAATTCCAAGCGGGGGTGACTCCGTCCATGATCTCTTAGCCAGCAATCAGGGCACGATTCTACTCCCAGCCATCGTTCTCCCCAACAGTCCGAGGCCCTCACCGATCGAGACTTGATGATTGAAAGAAAGCTTTGGAAGTTTGATAACAAACTCGAAGCTCTGAATAAGGCCTCCTCTTCTCGACCATTTGACGGTCTCAGCGGCAAGCCTTCATTCGATGAGAGGATCCTACGGGAATTGCCGCCTCTTAGATTCAAGTTGTCTCAGCTCAAGACCTACGGCGGGACTGCTGATTCCATCGATCACATTGAAACTTTCAAGATAACTTTGCTCTTTCAAAAAGCATCGGATGTTACTCTCTGTTGGGCGTTCTCCACCACTCTTAATGGGACAACCCAGCAATGGTATGCAAATTTGAAGCCTGGCTCGATTCATTCTTTTGATGAGCTGAGTCAGTCTCTGACATCGTATTTTGTCAGCAGCTGCAGGCAGCAGAAATGATCCGACTATCTATACACTATTCATTAGAGGGATGGTGAGTCGATCTACAGCCATCTGAGCCATTTCAATACAGCTATCCTGAAAGTCTACAATCTTGATCAGTCGATCGTGATGTCCGCTTTTATGGCTGGATTGCAGAGAAATGACCTGAAGAGATCATTGGTGAAGTCTTATCCAAAGGACTTCAATGGTATGTTGGAGAAAGAGAGGAAATATACCAATGTCGAAAAAGCCTTCGCCGAAATCTCTCCCGTCAATGGTGATCAGATGGGGTCGAATAAGGAGTGCCTTCCCTCGAAAAGGAAGTCCTACCGACAGCGCTCCCGCTCTCCACCTAGAAAGAATAAAGGTGGAAGCTCCTTTTGGAACTACCGATCTCCTAGCCCACTAAGGTGTGATCAACAACGGTCTTCTCTAAGTCGTTTCAATAACTATATGCCCTTGAACGTCATCCGAAGAGAAGTTTTGATGCAGATCCAAGACCAACTCCCCTAACCTCTGAAGATGCGGACCGGCCTGAAACGTCGAGATACTATGAGGTTCTGCTTCTATCATCGTGACCACGGTCATGACACTGAAGACCGTCGTCTCTTTCGTGATGCCATTGAAAGGTTAATTCGGAAAGATAGGCTCGAACGTTTCGATCATGGAAGAACCCCACCGCGACAGCCCCAGTCAAGGGCTTGCTAGCTACCTCCTCAGCTGCAACGACAAATCCCAATGCCCGTGTAGGAGGAAAGAGACTGACGGTAGTTGAGGAGCGACCTCATCATGGAGAAATCCATATGATTACCGGGGGTCGTCTGAAGTGGCAGCATCAAAGAAGCCTAGACGTGATGATAGACCTCAACAATAAATAATTTTTATTGAGCAGGATGCAAAGGGTGTACAACAACCACACAATGATGCTATGGTTATTTCTTTAAATATTTCTGATTTCAATGTACACCGCATACTTATCGATAATGGAAGCTCAGTTGATATTTTATACTTTTCTGCCTTTCTTCTTATAGGACTTTCTTCTGATCGGTTAATTCCATTTGACGTATCGATCCAAGAATTTTTTGGCAGTACTATAACACCGTAAGGAATGATCAATCTACCTATAACCGTGGGCACTCCATCTCAACAAGTGACCATACAAGTGGACTTCCTTCTCGTCAAACTTTCCTCTACCTATAATGTTATCCTCGGAAGACCAAGTTTGTGAAAACTTAGGGTTGTCATATTCTGCTATCATCTCTTGGTCAAATTTTCGATAGCTCATGGTATGGAAAAGATTTGGATCAACCAGACCATCACCCAACAGTGCTTTGTTGTTAAGCTTTAAATAGAGGACTCTGCAGAAAACCAACCAAAGTTTTCAATAGGGTTGGATGCACGTGACGATCTCACAGAAAATCAAGTCCAACCATCTAATGATCTTTAGGATATACCACTGGAGAAGGAGAATCCCTAGCGGACTGTAAAAATTGGATCTTGCCTTGATCAGGTAATAAAACACCAATTGATCGATCTTTTGCAGGCAAATGCGGACTTTTTCACTTGGTCAGTCACTGATATGCTAGGGATTGACTCATCGGTAATAGCCTATTACTTGAAGGTGGACCCGACTTATCGTCCAGTAAAGCAGAAAAAGCGAAGCTTCGCCCCTAAATGCCAAAAGGCAATTGCTAAGGAGGTGGACAAATTGATGAAGACTGGTTTCATTCGGAAAGCTATGTACCCAGACTGGTTGGCAAATACTGTTATGGTAAAGAAAGCAAACGAAAAGTGGCGTATGTACATCAACTTCACCAATCTAAATAAAGCCTGCCCTAAAGATAGCTATCCATTATCGTGAATTGACCAACTGATTGATGCCGTTTCTGGGCATAAACTTCTCAACTTCATGGATGCCTTCTTTAGTTACAACCAAATCCGAATGGTCCCGAAAGATGAGGAGAAAATGGCCTTTATTACTAACCGTGAGCTCTACTGTTATAGGATGATGACTTTCGGACTCAAAAATGCATGGGCCACTATCAAAGGCTGGTTAATAAGATTTTCAAAGATCAAATTGGCAAGAACATGGAGGCTTATATCGATGATATACTGGTGAAAAGTCGATCGATATCGGATCACGTGTATGACCTCCATGAAACATTCGATACACTTCAACGATACTAAATAAAATTGAATCTCATGAAGTGTGTTTTCGGAGTCACTACCGGTAAGTTCCTCGATTTCATGATTTTTTGTAGAAGAATCGAGGTGAATCCAGATAAGATTAAGGCGATCCCGCAAATGTCACCCTCAAAGATTATAAAGAAGGTATAGAGCTTGACTGAAAAAATTGCCTCTCCTAATTATTTTATTTTCAGGTCAGCTGAAAGATGTCTCCCATTCTTCCAAACACTCAAGCGACCGATGGATTTTCAATAAACTCTAGAGTGCCAGGAGGCCTTCGAGGAGCTGAAAAGATATCTTAGTTCTCCGCCTCTGCTCACCAAACCATTACCAAGTGAGGAGTTTTATCTCTACCTTACTGCATCGTCCATGGCAATCAGCACGGTCCTTGTTTGGGAAGAGGGACAAATCCAGAAGCCTATATATTACATTAGCAAGATCCTCCACGATGCGAAGACTCGATATGCAAAGTTAGAAAAGATGATTTTTGCACTAGTTATTGCCGTAAGAAAACTCCAATCCTACTTTCAAGCTTATATTGTGATAGTGCTCATGGACCAGCCTTTGAAGTCAGTATTGCATCAACCGAATTCTTCCGAATGGATAGCAAAATGAGTTTTGGAGCTCTCAAAGTTGGATATTCACTATCGATCGAGACCATCCATTAAGGCCCAAATTTTGGCCAATTTTATCCTCGAATGTACAATATCGAGTGAGGAGACCCTAGAAGAAAATCCGACGACTAGATATTAAGACCCTGCAAGCTTACAAAGCAATGAAGATTCAAAGCCGAATTAGGGAGATCCGAATGAAACATGGGTATTGCACATTAATGGCTTCTCGAACTCAACTAGATCAGGAGCTGAAATTATCTTTTTTAGTCCAGATGGGGACGTGGCAGCATACACTATCCACTTCGAATTTTCAGCTACCAATAATGAGGCAAAATACGAAGCCCTGATCGTTGGATTGAGAATTGCTCAGCAAATTAGAGCTCAATGCCTAAAAGTGTACGGCGATTCCTAGCTTGTGGTGGGGCAAATAAAAAAAGAATATGAAGCTCGAAAGAAAAATATGAGAAAATACCTCCAAAAGATAAAAGATTTAACCTTATGCTTCAAATATTTTAACATCCAACAGGTCCTCCAGACGTAAAACATTAAGGCGGACACTTTATTAAAGCTTGCATCTTTGCTACTTACCGATCTGAGGAGAGAAACCTATTTCGAAGTTCTAAAAATTTCGAGTTTAGAAAAGCCTCACATAATTCAGCAAATCAATGAAGACCCCAGCTGGATAGACCCCATCAAAAAATTCTTAAAGATAGGAGAAACACCACCAGATCAAAAAGAAGCTCAAAAGGTTAGGAATCAAGTAGTCCGATATATATTGCTCGACAATGACCTACACAAGCGATCTTTCTCCTTGCCAGTTTTGAGATGTTTGTGCCCTTTGGAGGCTAATTACGCTATGCGGGAGGTTCATGAAGGAATTTATGAAAATCATCTTGGGAGTTGATTCTTATCTTATAAAATTCTTCGGCAAGGATATTACTAGCCCACAATGCAACAGGACACTCAAAATTTTATCCAGAGATGTGAACAATATCAACGCAATGACTGGATTCAGCATCAGCCCGCATCTCTCCTGACTTCCATTGAATCCCCTTGGCCTTTCGTTCGATAGGAATTGGACATTTTAGGCCTATTTTCTTGAGCTTTTGGCTAGCAAAAATTTCTACTCGTAGCTATTGACTATTTTACCAAGTGGGTAGAAGTCGAGCCCTTAGCTCAGATCACAAAGATGAATATCTGAAATTTTATTTGAAAATCAATCATTTGCCGCATGAACTCTCGAAAGTATTGATTTCAGACAATAGAAGATAGTTCAATGATTCCCAGCTAAAAGACTTCTATGAAGATCACGAGATAGAGTAGCGCTTCATTTCAGTAGACCATCCATAAGCAAACAGAGAAGTAGAAGTGACCAACATAACCCTTCTTCACGATCTCAAAGCTAGATTAGACTGAACTAGGGGTCGGAGGCAGAAAAACTCTACTACGTTTTGCGGGCCTATCGATCCACTCAAAGGCTCCCAATAGGCGAAACATCCTTCAATTTGGCATTTGGCACTGAGGCCATCATACCTATAGAATTCGGGCTCCCCTCCATCAGAATCGAAGAATATGATGAGGACAATAATCCAATTTGGCTCAGAGCCAATCTTGATCTGATCGAAAAAATTAGAGAACGAGCAGTGGTGAGGATGACCGCATATCGATAGAAGATCGCCAGATATTATAGTTTCCGCATCAAGATAAAAAAATTTTGAGCCGATGACCTTATCCTATGGATAGTAGAAGTATCCAAGCCAACGGAGTAAGAAAAGCTTTCACCCAACTGGGAAGGGCCCTATTAGATTGATTAAGTTGTGCGAATAGGGACTTAACGACTAAAATAACTCAATAGAACCCTCCTTCCTAGACCATGGAATTCAGCTAATCTTCGGATATACTACCAATGAAATAAATAAATGAGTGGCTTTTCAAGTTCAACTATTTTCTTTGTCAGACAAATATTTGCACAGCTATCGAGTTGGAAAAAAAAGTCAAATAAATTTTTTTATTCGAGATACTCAATAGCGAATTTCTCAGATCGAAATCGCTTTGCATAAAATTTTTTTGTTCGAAATACTCAACAGCGAGTTCCTCATGTTCGGGATACTAAACAGCGAGTTTTTCCAGATCGAAACTACTTTGGATAAAATCTCTTTATTCGGGATACTCAACAGCGAGTTTCTTAGATCAGAACCACTTCGAATAAATCTTTTTATTTAGGATACTCAAAAGCGAGTTCCTCAGATCGAAATCACTTTGGATAAAATTTTTTTATTTGGGATACTCAACAATGAGTTTCTCAAATCAAAATCACTTCAGATAAAATCTCTTTGTTTAGGATATTCAACAGCGAGTTTCTCAAATCGAAATCACTTCGAATAAAATTTCTTTGTTCGGGATACTCAACAGCGAGTTTTTCAGATCGAAATCGCTTCGGATAAATTTTTTTTGTTCGAGATACTCAACAGTGAGTTTCTCAGATCAAAACCATTTCGAATAAAATTTTTTTATTCAAGATATTTAATAATGAGTTCCTCAGATTGGAACCATCTCAAATCTATTTGGTTAAAGAAATCCACATGGGTTCAAGGTCCCTTTGATCGGGATAGTTAACAATATAGACAGAATAGAAATAAAATGCAAGATGAAGAAAATAAAATATATTTTATTTTATAAAAAAAAAAATTATTACAAGAGCAATGATCCAATTGCTTTTACAAAAAGCAACAATGAACAACTTGGATGGAATTATAAAAGCATAACTCCGATGCGAAGACACGGTCAAAAAGCCTGGTGAAACTGAGGCCGTCGATATGTAGAAGAAGCTCCTCTGAAGACTTGAGGCTTTGGGATCCCATAAAGGATATCTATGTTTGTGGAGGTGCAAGATCCAAGGTGATAAACTTTCCATCGATGCTGAAGTCAGATACTTTTGAAGTCCATGACTATACGATCTAGCCTCGGAGTCTCTTCTAGCTGCTCGGACATACGCCCTCCATACTATGGAGGTGGCACAATTTCAAACAGCACCATCTGAGCTGCCAAAAAGTGGCAATGATGGAGAATCCGATGGGATTGAGATAGAGATTTCTTAGAATCCAACTCTATCCTAGACTCAGAATAAAGAACTCTTCCATCGAATGCCGATGCATGATAGACAACCCAAGTAAAGCTTCTTAATATGACTTCGAAGAACTCCTTCAGTGCCTCAGTCATAGCTTCTTGGAATATAATGGCCGAGGGAGCCTTTGTAGCATAAGATTTAAACTTCAGATGCTCGAATGGCGACTTGACCCCTTTCTGCTTCCCTATAAGGATTACACAACCGCAGGCCTCTTTGAGTAAGTCACGAAATCCTATCCTTTCAGAGCCAAAGAACCATGACAAAGCTCTCAGGACTGAGCGAAAGACCATCCCCTACGAGTGAAGCAAGATGACAAAGGTCTCAAGATCGAGAGCGGAAGTATCTGGATGATAAAGTCCTTATCGTTGACACTCCCAAGTTGATCGAGATCAACCAACACTCCTCTGTCTCCTCGGTTGGATAACTACCTCTATCGAGAGACGAAGAAACTTCGTCTTCTTATGGGAGATAGAACCAATTTACGGACATTCCTTTGAAAGATAAAGAATGTTACAGATGGAGCAACTAGCGAATGGGATGTCACTATAAATAGACGAATCTACCATAATTACGAATGTCCAATCTTGCCGCATGCAAATCGGAGAGTGGGCATATCTGCCGCCCTATGACTAAGTATCGAATTTCGAGTCAAATTCATAGATACATCACTTCCATAACCATGTGCATTTAATAACACACATGGAAGATTGGGCACGTCCCATCAAATACGCGCACAAAATGAAAAGATCAGCTTTGTAGGTTCAAGAGCTGAGGTTAGGAAGTACAAAAATATACGAGCCGAAGAAATAACTCCTCAGATCAAAATAAAATAAAAAGAACAAAGCAAAATAAGAAAGTCAATGAGAACAAAAGAAAGAAATTTTATTTATAAAAAGTCTTTTTACAAAAACTCCTGAAGAGCTGAACAGAACAAAGATTCAAGACAAGTTGTCCGAAGGAATATCCAAGAAGCTTAAATCCAACTCAGGATATTTTAAAGCTATTTCCTCACGGACAACACGTTTTTCTTCATCATAGGCGTCCAGTACAAAAGAGGCCTTCTCCTCCCTGAATTCATTAGACGTCCTAAAATTGTCAATCACCTTCAAGACCTTTTTCTCGATCGCTTTTGCCAAGAATAAAGCCTCCATCTTGGATGCTTCAGTCTTGATGACTCAATCCCTCAGTTCTACGATCTCGGGCTCCAAGGCCCTATTAATACTGGTTAAGCAGACATTCTCTTTCATAAATTTCTTCAATGCCGTCTCGGCACCCAGAACTTTCTTCTCGATCTCTTCAGCTTTGTCCAAAGTCTCCATATTCTCTTTGGACAGCTGATCTTTTACCTTCTGGAGGATCGTGCTTTGAATCTCAAGTTCCATAGTCCTTTTGGAAAGGTCAATGACATTCTCTATGAACCCATTTAATTAATGGGCAAGCTATAGAGGCATTGCATGAGGTTCATAAGAATAAGTTCTAAAGCAATGAAACAAAAATAAAAAGATCAACAATCTATGACCTTGGCTTATCTGGACAAAGCAATCTAGAGCTTTTTTCCTCCTCATCTTTAGAGGATTAACCAGTATCTCGGACGCATCAGCTGAAAAAAGAAAATTCGAGAATGCTTCATAGGCTAGCTTATAATCATGTAAGGCCAAACCATCATAGTAGACTTCGGCTGGTGTAGTCCTAAAAATATTTGTCTCCTCAGAAATTCTTGGCTCATCTAGTGGAGCCTTCAATTTTGCCACCGTACGAGTGTTCAAAGCATCGACATCCCTGACAGAAAGTATTTCAGATGTTGTAGGCTCATTGGCTCCCTTTCTCTTGAATAATTCCTCCTCTAGAAAAGGCTCGGGGACATCAGAAGCCAGTAAGCCTAAAATGGTCTCGCTAAATAAATATTCATGAAAGCCTCATGACCCTCCTTTGAAACTGAAGGCTCCAAGTAATGCAGAACCTGGATGATCTGGAAGTCCTCAACTCTGAGAAGACTAGGCTCCTCGACTACAGGAGATTATTGCGCTGGGAGAGGTTCAATTCGAATACGGGCAGACCTCTCACTGGCTATATGAATCTTTCTTTTACGACGATCTTTCAGAACCCCAGCTTTAAGAGGACTCTGATCGATTTTTGAAATTCAAAACATTGACCATCTAGCACCAAGTCTACATACTTGAAAATTTTGTTGATATAAAAGAAAACAAACATATACCGAAAGAGTTGAATCGGTTGATCCCAATATTGAATAGAATCAGCTCGGATAGCAACTCCTTCAACTCTAAAACTCATAACTTCGCAGGATCTTCAGATCCTGCTCTAAACACGGACCAAGCGGTGGGTCCTTCAATAAATTCTCCTACAGCTCTCCCTAATCGATGAAATCCCAGTCTTCTCCTGAGGTTCAAGAAATAAACAAAAATTGGGTCTTCCATCGATGAACGGTGGAAGGATCACCCCGAATCAAAAGAGGGACGCTTTTTCTCAATCTGAGGATCACATACCATCAGTCGTGAGCCCCAAGATGCCTTTTCATCATAAAATAGTAATGGAAGAGCGTTATAGTCGGCTCTACCCTGGTTAGAAGGCATGCCATAGTGAAGTCGCAAATATGGCGCCACGAGTTTGGCACCATTAAACAAAGCGACATCTCCAGAAAGCAAAAAAGAGTGATAAAAAAGAGATAAAAGGAAAATCTCAATTCTGTCCAGAAACACTCCTCGTACACTTTGATCCGACCAAGAGGAGGGCTACAGACCTGCTCCTGCGGTTTGAAAACTTCGAATGAGTTGAAACTCTGAAGGAAAGTTGAACTGATCATGAATTAGTATCAGATCATCCTCCATTACCTCCGATCGAAAGGCCAAAGGGGCAAACTCGAAATCTCCGGATTGGACCATTTTTGCAAGAGAAAAAAAAATAGACAAAAATCCACATCCAGAAGAAGATGACAAGATTCAACCCTCATTCCATCTGGGTCTTATATAGAACTGGCAGAGATTCAATTGATTTATCTTCTCAGAATATTAAATGTGTGGTGAAGATCGATGCAATGTGAACATGTGACGGCTGGCAATTAGATGCGACATTTATCATCGATATGATAAATTAGTACAAAAAGTCAAAATCGTGCTCTGCTCCACTCATGAGGCAACGTATGAAGATGTGCTACAGTAATCGATACATGAATGGCGATTTTAATTCCATCCCTTCTGGCTTCCTACGAATCGCTGGATGGATAGGCCAAGGACTAGAAGATAATTGGTTGAGCAGGAAAATGGATTTGACAACCCAAAACATCTCAAAAAGATAAGAAAAGAATAAGAAAGAAACTGCTTTGGTGAAAAAATATTTCTTTCATATATGAAGCATTCATACAAAATTTTGGTACAAAAAAAAAGAGAAGAAAAGCGTATGTGCACGAGGATGTCATTAGGAGCTCCTCGATAATTCACCTCAAAAAGATCCTCCTTCTGATTTTAGATTGAGCTCTCTACGCATCAAAATTTGTCTTATCTCCTTTGATAGCAAGATCAGACATATTTGAGAATTCGCTGATGCAAATACGAATCATAGACTGTAGGTTAACATCCGACCAATCCGTATGCAAGGACTCAGTAGCTCCATCAGGAAGATGAGGCAAAACTATTCCTTTGCACTCGTTAAAACCTGCATAAAAGCCCATCTTATAAGCCTTAATAATAGAATTTGTCCCAGCTTTTCTTAATCTTTCGAGTGAATTTTTTAATATCTGAGGTTTAGTTGGAGACCTCCAAGCTGTAGATCCTCCCACGAAGGAGGAAACTTGGGACCTCCGTGGAGCTTCCTTCATGTGGTGACCTCTGTTTGAAGTCCTAAGTCTCTTAGTCAGTCGATCATCAGAATCTCGGAGAAGTATGGTCTCAGACGAAGATCCATCCCTTTCAACCAAGGTCCTCCTCAGGCGCCTGATGACATCATGGGCTCGACGACATTCTCGATCAGCTTCTAACCTCTGCTTTTCAAGGATCTCAATCCTACGGCAAGCTCTACTGAACTCATTGTCCTTTCGATCGATTACTTTCTGAGCTTCAAAAAGGGCTTTCTCGGAGTAGTTGATCTCCCTAATTAGATTAGCATTAGCAGCTTTCTCTTGCTCAAGACAATATTTGAGCTTTTCGAGCTCGTTCTTCACTTCTACAAGTTCCAAAGGTGAAAATCTGGAAGCAGCTCCAGTGAAACCCATCAAATAATGACTGAGTGAAGCCAAAGAGTTGAAAGCCCCAGATACCTGATGTTGGACATCTTCGCCTTCTAAAGTGAGTCTATCTATAGAAGGAAGATGCCTCCTCAAGAAATCGACGGTGACTCTCAAATTATTTACAGTAGAAAAAGAGGAAGGAACCGACGACATTTACAGCACCCCCTCTTAGATCCTCATCGAAAAAATATCTAGGCTAGGAATCTCTGCCCTCTGCGGTTCGACAGCCCCAACCGCATCGATCGAGTTGAAGGTGCCGAAAGCCTTAATGGCTCCTCCTTCCAACTTTTTAGGAAGATTTGCTTCCATCTGTGAGACAACGCACACCAAAAAGAAAATGGGGATGACCTTCATGGAAGTTTCCACTATTGCTTTTGTCATCGCCTCCGCATTTCTCCCTCATTGAATCCACTAGCTTGATCCTAACATTGCCCATCAAGTTTTGTAATTCACTCCTTGACAAGGACCTATCCCCTTCTCCATCATCTGGAATAGGAGGGGGAGATGTTAAAGGAGTCTTCGAAACTTCAGCAGAGGAACTCTTAGAAGTCTGGGGTTGAGCGAGCGAAATCTTGGCTCACAACCTTTGAGCCAATAGCCTCTTCAATGTCACAGCCATCTGAGAATCTATTTGGAGCAAAAAGCCTAATAAGACAGCTTCGAAAGAAGGGATGCGAAAAATAGAAGTTTCATATTCAGAAATGCTCTTCGTTCTCTAGTTATCCTCTCCACATGCTTTATAGTAAAAAGGAAGAAGACAAGCAGACACTTGTTATTAAATGTGTCTTTTTTTATCGATGAACGGAATGGGTCTTTCAATCATAACTACTCTCGTCCCAAGGAATAGCAACAGCAATGACCAAATGTTGGTGTGCAACTGCAGATGGAAAAGTAACTCATCTGATTCGAGGTGCTATCTATGGTTAGTCCTTTCGTCTGATCCTCAGACTCAGCATTAGGAGGATAGTGTTATGGTGGTAATAAAATACCTCAGATCGACTGATATACCCTAGAGGCACCTCAACTCAGCCTATCCTGATGAGAGCTTATGGATTAGGATATTACTATAATATCCTCTGAATAGATGACTAATGTCGGAGGGTCGACCTGACCCAATATTTACGAAAACAACCCTGCTAGCACTTATCATTTTTAAATCACCTCAGATAAAGAAAGTCCCCCATGGATTGACCACGGTACAACTATAATCAGGTTGTAGACAAGCTGTCACCTACTCGTCCAAAATCATTGACGATAAATTGAGAATCTTAATCACACCAGCAACCATCATTCTATTCAAAAGGTTCTCAAAAATTTTGCCATGATCCAAAATCAGCGAAATGGCCTAACTATCGTGTAAAATTTTTTTCACAAATATCATGAACTCCGAGGATCCAAGTAAGCAAGAAACTTCTCTCAAAAGAAATTAGCTCATGCTTGTTTCTGACTTGAGCATTAGAGGGTTCTTATCGAAGATAAAATCCTCCGATCCGAACTTTATTTTGTAGATTCTCAAGCTTGTCTGTATGGAGCCAATCCTCCAATTCTGAAGTTAATGATTCTCAGCAGTAACATATAATAAATCTTTAAATTTTCTATATGATTATATATTTTTTATAAGATTTATAAGTTCTATACAAAATTAAATAAAATTATAAATAAAATTAAAAATTTAAATATAGATTAGATAATTAATTATCTATATTCATATTTATTTTTTTTAATGAATATGAATATCGATATGGATATTAATGCTCAAGTTTCTATCCATATTTGGATAAATTTGGATATGAAAATAGATCTAAATTGATATATCCAATCTACTTTCACCTCTAATATTAAATTTCAACCATCCTTAAAATATAATATAATAAATTATGATAAACAACTCTAATACTTAATTAAATACAATTTTATTGATTTCTTCATATATAATAATTGAATAAATTATAACAAATAGAAATTTATTTACCAAATTTTGATGATGATAAATTTTAATAATCATCAAGCATATTAATACTAATATTATAGATATCCCATTTTAATACTGTTAGGATATATCCATCAGCTGTGAAAAATGGATCACCTACCCGAGATCACCTGTAGGAGATATAGCACCACTTTATTGCTGCGAAAAGATAAAGAAAGACAAACAAATACAACTATATATATGGTTCGGCCGAAGTGCCTATATCTATAGGACATGCAATGCTTTACTATTGAGAAAAAATAACAAAAAAGATACAATCTCAATTCATAAATCCTCTCTCAATCCAAAAGCACTTATCCATATAATGCTTTCAAAGTAATCCCAAGAAGATCCTCCTCACAGATCTATCAGTCCAAGATCTTCGACATCCTTGGACACTCTATGAGACTCTCAGACTCTACAGCACGCCCCAGCCTTTGTCCCTAGGCAACCCCGTCATTATAGGACACCCCCAATTTTCTTGATGCTCCTGATGCTCCTTGAGGCCTCCTGGCTCTCCCTGAGATCTGCTCTCGATCTTCCTGAAATATTCCTAATATTCTCTGCTGAGATACCTCTCTCGACTGCTGCATCGTCGAGCCTCTCTCAGCCCCCGTGCCTCTAGGGAACTGCTACTGTAACAATCCAGTGCTCCCTGCCTCGTCTCTACGCCGTCTGAGAGATTTTTCCGAGACTCTCTTGATTCCTCAAGCGATTAGGTCTCTTATAAGTCCTAATCAACTAAGTAGCCATCCAATCAACTCCCACATGCTTTTCTGACCACTGGATAGCGCAATAGCTCCATGGATCTGTGAATAGAGATCTGATTCATGAGTTAGGGGCCACAGACCCCATGGAAATGCCTCAGCATGCGTGTCCGTGCATGCTCGCCCGTATTGTTTGCCACCATCGAGCCAGCTCTATCAGGAGTCGAGCTGGCTCGACTGCATCTTACCCGAGCACTGCTTCTGTTTGCCTAAGAGGGCTGGCTCGAATCCTTCCCAAGCCAGCTCGATCTCAACTCGAGTCGGCTCGATTGCATATCCAAGACAACCCACCTGTGTGTTGGCCGATCTTTCTTGTGGCTGCTAAATCTCATTTTGGGCTTATTATGGATCGAATCTCGAGATGCTAAATTCCAATAATCTCCATATTGGCTCGATATTCAACCCCATCTCAAATCTGAGAGCTTTTGGTATGATACCGCTTCCATGTCCTTGGGCTACCGCCTGCTGCTTATGGATTGGCAAACATGGATGTTGAGTCAGATCGCTTGATCCCAAACTGAGTTTCGTGCTCGATTTATTTTCACTTGGAGCTCCACCTTGCACTGAGCTCCATCTGGGATCATCTATGATAGATGGCTTTTTCTTACACATGAAAGCATCCACCTTGATTGCACCCTTCTTCTAACTTGATCACTATTGCAGCAACCTCTAGTACAACCTGACTCCTCCTGGCTTTGATACCGTCAACTGTGGAACATGGATCACCCACTCAACATCACTCTGTAGGAGATATGGCACCATTTTATTGCTACAAAAAGATAGAGAAAGACAAACAAATACAACCATATACGTGGTTCGATCCAAGTACCTACATTCATGGGACATGCAATGCTTCACTACTGGAAAAAAATAACAGAGAAGATACAATCTCAACTCACAAACCCTCTCTCTCAATTCAAAAGCACTCACCTATATAATGCTCTTAAATAATCTCAAGAAGTTCCTCCTCATAGATCTATCAGTCTAGGATCCTCGATATCTCTAGATACTTTATGAGACTCTCAGTCTCTACATCAAGCCCCAGCCTCTATTCCTAGGCAACCCTATCGTTTCAAAAAACTCCCGACTTTCTAGATGCTTTTGGCACTCCCTGAGACCTCCTGAGTCTTCCTGAGATTTGCTCCTGATCTTCTTGAGATGCTCTTGATACTCTCTGCTGAAATACCTTCTTCGACTACTGTACCACCGAGCCTCTCTCAACCCCCGAGCCTTTAGGGAATTTCTATTACAGCACTTCAGTGCTCCATGCCTCGTCTCTATGCCATATAAGAGATTTTTTCAAGACTCTTGATTCCCCAGGCCGCCACATGAGAGATTTTTTTCGAGACTCTCTCGATTCCTCACGTCGTTAGGCCTTCTTATAAGTCCTAATTAACCCAATAGGCATCCAATTAGCTCTCGCGTGCTCTCCTAATCGTTGGATAGAGCTGCATGAATATATTGCTCCATGAGTCAGAAGCTATAGACCCCATAAAAATGCCTCAACACACATGTCCGCACGTACTCACCCCGCTATTCGCTACCATCGAGTCGGCTCCATTAGAAATCAAACTAGCTCGACTGCATCTCATCCGAACACTACTCTACCTACCTAAAAAAATTGGCTCAAATACTCCCTAAATCAGCTCGATCTTAGAATGAGTCGATTTGATTAAATATCCGAACCAACCCGTCTATGTAACTCCTAAATTTCGTCCTTCACTTATTATGAACCAAATCTTAAAATATTACCAATAAATATCGATATTATTGATACCACTATTCAACCATGCACAAATTAAATATAAATATAAACATAATTTATGAAATAAATATCTTAATTATTCTTTATTAATCATATTTTTTTTTAATTTATACATTTATCTACTTGCAAGGACATCTTAACCAACGATAGTATATTTAATTATTAATATAAAAAATTTCATATATTTTTTTTAAGAATAATATATTTAATTATTAGTATAACTGCTTGCTGTAAGCATATTTGATGCATGTTTGAAATCGAATAGAATGAATTGGAATAAAAAACTTAATAAAAACAAGATAAACTTTAAATACTAAAAAAATAAATTTTAAAAATTATAATACTTTTATTTACCTTTAAAATTTGTAATAAAAATCACTCGTTTTCGTTCCGTAGCTCAACTCCGTCCAGCGAAACATACAATTTATCAAGGAAAAAAAAGATAACACGGCTCGCATATCATACACTGTTAAACAGCATAACCATGCAGATGAGAAAATTACAAACTCTTCTTATCGGAAAAAGAAAAATTTACAAGCTCGGGGCAATAACTGAACACCAAATTCATCGTATTTACATTTTGATTAGAGATTTTGGACAACGGAATTAACTTGCAAGAAAAGATAAAAAAAAATCAGCCAAAAAAAAAAAATCTAAACACAAATGATCAAGCCACATTTTGTCTCTCTCTCTTCAGCATCAGCAACTTCTCAAGCGCACAGAAATCAGGAGTCATTCTTCTAACCAATTCTTTTCCATGACAATCCAAAACAGAATACCAGTTCTTCCAGATTTTTTCTGCATCACATTTACGCAGCATCAGATTCTTTTACTCTACCCTTTTTGGATGAAATTAACAATTATGAAATAAATCAGTCAGCCAAATCCCTAACAACCTCTCTCTCTCTCTCTCTCTCTCTCTCTCTCTCATCTCCTTTTTTTTTTTTTTTTTTTTTTTTTTTTGAGGTGGGGGAGGGGGTCTGTTTTATTTTGCCCTCCGCCGCCGGATAAGTACCCATCTAGCCATTATTTCACCAACTCCGAAATCCATCCCAAATCCGGCAACCCCATGGCAGCGCTGCCGACTCCGCCGGCATCCGAACACCCCTCCACGGACTCCTCTTTCCCCAAACTCTCGAACAACTTACCCCTTGTTCCCCTCCCGAACTCCCCCGCCGCCTCCTTCCCCCTCCCATGCCCTCCACCACTCGCCGCCGTCGGCGTTGCCGGCAAGCTAACAAACCCCGCCCTGAACGCCCCTACACCCCTCGGCGAACAAAACCCACCATCACTCCCCATCCCAACACCCCAAGAACACGGCACCGACTTGCTCAGCTGCAGCTTCCTCATCCCCACCAGGACCTCGTTCACCGCCTCCGCCCCCACCGGCGACACCGGCGGCGACTCTGACGTCGGCGACATGGAGGTCGATATCAGAGTCGACCTCGGCGAGGTGATCAGATTCTTGGACCGCCGAGCCGGCGCTCCATCGTACGACTCCAGGGCGGTCTGCGGCGGTGACCGGGGGCTCTGGGGGAGGAAGCGAAGCTGGGCGGGGGTGTGCGCGAAGAAGCAGACACGCCGGCGGCAGGCGGTGCCGTCCTTGCAGGGCTGGGTCCGATAGCGCGCCGGATGGAGCCAGCTCTCGAACACCCCGTGTGCGAGGTCGCAGGCGTCGCCGCGCTCGCAGCGGCTGGTCTTCCGGAACTCAGGACAGGCGTCGCCGGAGTAGTGGAAGCGGCGGGGATCCCGGCGGCGGGCCTTCTCGCCAGGGTGGGCGTAGGGGCACTCCGTCCAGTCGTGCGACCGCCCCCGCGGGCACCGCCGGACCTTGAACTCGTACATCCGGAACTCGTCGCAGGAGAACGCGTCCACCGCCAAGTCCAGCGGCTCCTCCGAGGCTTCCAATGACTCGTTGTTCGACGGGAGGAAACGCTGCAGCGCGGCGAGCACCTCCTCGCCGGTGACGCCGCTGACGGGGAGGGAGAGCTGCATCCCGGCCATCGGATCATCGGATACAGCCCACGGAGGGACCTGGACCGTCGGATTGCGACGATTTCCTTCTCCGAGTACCATCTCGTTTTGCCTCTGTCGTTTTCTGTGCTTCGTCCTGGGGATTTTTGCAACCGGGGTCAGACACGGGGAGAATATATACCCCAAGGCTTGGGAATTGGGAGTTGGGACTGATGAAAACTTAACCGGGGTTGGGAAACCGGGGTTAGGGTGCGGGCGCCGTTGGTTTGTGGGGAATCGGATGGCGGTATTGTGGGGAAACGGGATCCCGCAGCGGGAGATCCCGGGTGAGATATTTTTGGTCTGAGGATAGGGACGAGCTGGTGGCGAGCAGGTGGAAGGCAAGGAAAGGGCGCCGTACATGCAAAAATAGCAAGGTGGCTCCAAGAGGATGCTACGCTTGGACTCAGATTTAATGTTAAAACCAGCGTATAATCTGGAAGATACGGAGAATAATGATGATTGATAAAATTAATAAAAAAGATAATAATAAATATTTAATACAATACAACTATAATTTTTATTTTAAAGTAGGATCACGATAAAAAATATGCAATAAAAATTAATAAAATTAGTGGAATCTAATGAATTGGATAGCACTAGAAAAAAATATATTTTTTATTAACATCAATATTTATTAAGAAAATATGGTTATTAATAATATCATTAATATATGTATTAATTCAATAGTACTAAAAAAGATATTTTATGTAATATGATTTAATAAGCTCATTAAATTTTTATTGATAATATTATATTATTATATTTTGATGAAGAGTCATTAAAAAAATATTTTTTTAAAATAAAATATATTAATAATATTATTAATATGAGTATTTATGCAGTAAATGGAGTGCTCCACGTAAATAGAGCCTCCATTTTAGTAGGCCCATCTCTCTCTTTCTCTCTCTCTATATATAAAGATAGATTGAGTTTCGATCGGAGTCTAGTACATATCCGATTGGAATCTCGATCGTTTAATCAGTGCACATCTCCACGTCAAAAAAAATAGGTACCTAAAAAGTATACCTTCGGCTGGAAAAAATAGGCGCCCGATGTCTATACTGAAAAAAAAAAAACACCTACGGGCACTCTTAAGGCACCTACAGGCGCCTTCACGCAAATTTTTTTCTTTAGATAGACACTTTTTTTCTTTTTTCAGCTTGAACGCACCTACAGGGCTGAAAAAGCACCGTCTGAAAAAAAAATCGAAGCCTATTTTTTTTTCTTTTTTTTTAAAAATTTTTTAGGTTTTTTTTTCAAGATCTAGAGATGATTGAAAGCGCCTTCATGTGCCTCCAGGCAAGAAAAAAATAAAAAAACTAAAAAAAAGTTGGAAAAATAGATCAAGCCTTTTTTTTTGGGGGGGGGCGTAAGCGCGTCTATTTTTTCAACCCTCAAGATGCATCTTTTCAGACATGCTTATTTGGAGATGCATGCTGATCTAATGGCCGGAGATCCAATGGGATATGGACTGGGATCCGATCGACTAGAGCCCAATCCATATATATATATATATGAAGGAACAAGATCTAGGGTTTCACAGGTAGATCTTGAAACTTTTTCAAGATCTTGCAGTAGAAGACTTAAATAAATCTAAAATTTATTTAAATAATTATGTAAATACCTAGATCTCAGATCTATTATATGATTAAGGCATAATATTAAATTAAAAATTAAAATCAAATAAGAAAAAAAAAGGTTGATCAAATCAACCTAGATCTATACTATATCAAATGCAGGTATAAAGTTTATAGATCAGATCTATTATCTGAGCAAGTTTAGATGTTCTAACTTACTGATCCGGACTTGAGGATGAAGTCACGAGCCGCACACGCATTCGGTCTCTAGGATTTGTCCACATGAGCCTACGATCTCTGATCTAAAGTCTGATTCAAGAAATCAGCACAGTATACTAGTACTGTGCTGATCCTTTTTCGACGGTCGATTCGATGCTTTCTTTTTCAAAATTTGGACTTTTCAAAATATAAGAAGGAAGATGAGAGTTTGCTGATCTGAGACTCTCTCAAAAAAACTCAAAAGAAAGGAGGAGAGATTGAAAATAAAATAGCCCTAAAAGAAGATCCTCTTCTTTTTCTCTTTTCTCTCACCTAGACACCTAGTTTAGTGCCTATGGAACCCCGACGCCCAAGGATCCTCTTCCTCTAATTTTTGCACGCCCTAAATCTCTCCCAAAGCTCTATATTTCATGAAAAAATCAGAATAAAATTCATCCAATAAATAAAAAAAAAGAAGAATCCAAGTTAGGTCAAATTTTTAGACTAGGAATATCCAAACATGGAAAGTTGTTGAAGCGCCCAAGATGACGCCTCCTCCATAATTTTTGACGTGGACCAGTAAGAGAGGACACACAAAAAAGAAGATTATTTTCATAGAATAAAAGAAAAATTAATTAAAAGAGGGGATGGCACTCAAAGAAAGATGTTTTGGTCAATAAGAATTCTATTTCATAGAATCTTAAGCAAAACCAATACCTCCTTTGACTTGGTATTCCACCTAACTTTCAAATATGACTTGGAGGAAGAGAGGAGATGTGGAAATCAGGAAGAAAGAGATTTTTCACCAAAAATACCTAAAAAATAGATATGAGGGGCATTGGGACCAAGGTGATGCAAGGAGATAAGGAGTTCTAGTCACAATAGGACTCCTATTTTGACTTAGTCAAACAAAATCTTTTAATCAAATAAAATCAAGATTAAATCAACCTAATTAAATAAGGCCCTAACCCATTTAAGAACTTAATTAAATTAGATTAAATCAGATTTAATTTTGATTTATTTTTAATTAAATTAAAAAATTGGGTTAATCTGAGTCCTAGTTAGACTAGGACTAGTTCTTCCTTGCACTTAGCTTATCCAATAAATCAATTGGACTTGATCCAATCAAGCCCAAACTAAATCTAATTAAATTATATTTAACTAGACTTAATCTCATCCTATTGGCTTAATCAAATTAAGTCAATTAGTAATTCAATTACAAATCGATCCTCCTGCAATACTTGTACTAGGTTAAACACCAATCGTATTGATTATTTAATCTTACAACGATTCTTAATCATTGATCAACTATTCGATCAGATCGTAAGCTCTAATGTGTGTGACCTCATAGGTCTGAACCTAAGTCGATAGTATAGAAATAAATTTCTATACCAATCAAAATGATCATCTAGCCATGATACACGATGGCCAGATAGATCGAAGGTGTAGAACACCATCCTTAGAATCCATACGGATATAGTTTCTATATAATTCATCCTCTTGACCATAATGCCCTTAGGAGACATCAAAGTTCAACTATCAACTCTGATCAAGTTGTCCACATTATATTTCAAAATACCAAATACATCTGATCGATTATCCTGGCCAAGATTTTGCTATATTGAAATACAGTGATACATTCTTCTCCAACTCTTGGAGTGGTTAATTCCATCTTGATCATACTTCAACTTCATAAGTACTTGACTATACCCAGAAGCCTTTCATTACTGAATTAGAAATTCAGTTAGTCTGGTATCAAAGCATAGTACGTTGCTTGCAAGTCACTGAGATGAACTCAGATCTAAGGGATACTTATACCTATATCCCATCAAAGACATTCTTGACAGTAGAATGCTCTGAAGTTGATCACGTTCAATGATGATGTATCCATACATTTTACCTGTATGTCATACTAGTGTCTCTACATATCTTGGTTAAGAGAACAACCAACCTATATGGCATATAGCGATCTATGCTCGATTGATGCTGTCATCCTAATTAACAGCCTATCATTTGATCGTGAATAAATTTAAAGACTAATCGATAAATTCTCTCTTTATCGAAACTAAATAGTCCTAAGGACTTCATCACAACAATGAAGTTCATTAGAAGATGTAAACTTATGATGAAAAAAGATGTCAAAATATTTTTTATTGATTAATAAATCAATTATAATATCTCAACCATCAATAGGCTAACGATTGGCTTTGAGACATAATTTTTAATAACTTTCACTTATCCTAAAGCCACTCGGCATAGTATCTAATATCCATCTTCGACTTATGGTTATCGAACTTCTTGATTGCCAGGACTTTAGTGAAGGGATCGACTAGGTTCTTTTTTCCATCAATCTTCTGAAGGTTGACGTCACCACGATCCACGATCTCACGGATCAAATAAAAGCGGTGCAGAATATGCTTTGTTCGTCGGTGTGCCTTCGATTTCTTTGCTTGAGCTATGGTGCCAGTACTATCATAGTAGAGCAAGACTGGACTATCAATGGAAGGTGCTACTCCGAGCTCAGTGATGAATTTTCTTAGCCACATAGCTTTCTTGGCTGCATCTGATGCTGTCATGTACTCTGCTTCGTAAACAAAGTCAGCCACTGTATACTACTTGAAACTTTTTCAGCAGATGGCTCCACCATTTAGAGTAAAGATATACCTCGATATACTTTTACTATCATCATAGTTAGATTGAAAGCTGGAGTTTGTAAACCATACAAACTTCAGATCTGACTCACCATAAACCAACCATTGATCCTTAGTATTTTTTAAATACTTAAGGATGGTTTTAACCATCTTCCAGTGATTTTCTTTAGAATCAGACTGATATCTACTCACTCTCCTAGTGAGTATGTCACGTCTGATCTCATACATATCATTGTATATATAATGGATCCCACTATCGAAGCATATAAAATTCTACTCATACGCTCTCTTTCTTCAAGAGTTGTCGGATAATTCTACTTAAAGAGAAAAATTTTTTGACCTATCGAAAGATAGTCCTTTTTGGAATTCTCCATGCTGAACCTCTTCAACATAGTTTCTATGGACGTGGATTGGGATATACTAAGCATTCTTTTAGATCTATCTCTATAGATCTTCATCCCTAGGATGTAGGATGTTTCACCCAAGTCCTTCATGGAGAACTATGATGACAACTAGACTTTTATTTTTTATAGTATGAAAATGTCATTCCTGATTAAGAGAATATCGTCCACGTACAAAATAAGAAATACCATTGCTGGACCATTTACCCATTTGTAAATGCAGAGTTCTTCTCCATTCCTAACGAAGCCATATATTTTGATCGCTTTATCAAAATGCATGTACCAACTTTGAGATACCTACTTCAATCCATAAATGGATCTCTGAAACTTGCACACCTTGGACTCATCTATAAATGTGAACCCTTCAGATTATATCATATACACCTCTTTGGTCAGCTTTTCATTTAGGAAAGCTATCTTCACATCCATCTACCAAATCTCATAGTCTAGATGGGCAGCAATGACAAGCATGATCCGAATGGATTTGAGCATTACTACAGAAAAGAACGTCTTGTCATAGTCAATACCATAACGTTGATGATACCCCTTGACAATCAGACGGACTTTATAGGTCTCCATCTTTTCGTCTGCACTCTTCTTTCTTTTGAAGACCCATTTACATCCAATGGGTTTAACATCTTCAGGTGAGTCAACTAATGTCCATACATCATTAATCTTCATGGAATCCATTTCAGATCTCATGGCTTCTAGACATTTTTTAGAGTCGGATCTCTACATCACATCCATATAAGTGATCGGATCCTCATTATTCTCATTGAGTTCGATAGGATCACCATGCTAAACCAAGAATCCATAGTATCTATCCAGATGGTGGGGTATTCTATCGGATTGCCTTTGTGACATAGAATCTGGTCATCATCCGGTCCAGCTGGAGCGGAGGTAGACGAGGTCACCACCAAAACCTGCAAAATAAAATTCCGTCTGGAGCCAATGGGGGGTGACTCCGGCAAGACCCTCTGACGATCAAGTCAGCTCTGGCCAACAGGAATGAAGTGCTCGAAAATGAGTTCCGCGGAGTTTAGAGGAGGAGAGGAGAGCTTAGAGCTTAGAGTTAGCATATCTGGAGGATCCTTTTTATAGGTGAAGCTTGATGGTAACAGCTGCACCTGCTTGATGGTGGGCCACTCGAGACTGCACCTAGTTTGATGCGGAGAGGATGGTATCGTCAAGTCGAAAGTGACAGCCATACCGTCCGACGGTGGTGGACTACTCGAGGTCTGGCAGAGCCGTCTGTAGCATCGCCTGTGGTAGACTGATGGTGATCGTTCGTCTAGCTTTCAGAAAGCAGGCATTGATTGATGGACTTTAACATATATCGATTTCAAAGGAGTTCGGACTCCTGAAGAGGAAGCTTGGAAGGAGTTCGACTCCCATAGGCGTTTGGCTGGAGGTGTGCGGCTAAGACTCGATCGCTGGAGAGTTCGGAAGGAGCTCAACCGATCGAAGAGGATGTTTCGGAGGAGTTCGACTCCTGAAGAAGTTCGGCTGAAGGGGATGTCTGGGAGGAGTCCGGCTCCTGATGAAGTCCGATCGAAGGGAAAGCTTGGAGGGAGTTCGGCTCCCGCAAGCGTCTGACTGGAAGGGCGCGAAGAGAGTTCGACTCTTACGGGAGTCCGACTGAAGCTCGATCGCTGAGGAGTTTGACTAAAGCCCGACCATTGGAAGTCTGAAGGAGCTCGATCGCTAAGCAGTTCGACCGACTGTAGGAGTTCAACCAAGATCCATCCGCTGAAGCTCTTCCGTGGCTATCGACCGTGTCAGGCTAAGCACCGAACTGAACTTCGACAAGAGCGGGGTTTATCCCCAACAATAGTCTCCCCATTTTTGAGTTCGAAACTCGAAAGAATGGAGTGCAGAAAAAGCGACTGCCGAAGTCCTCTTCTGGGCTCCGTGCTGGTTCAGGTTGAAGCTCAGGAGAGGTCTCATCTCTAGCCAAAGTTGAAGTAGATCTCATCTCCTGCGGTCAAGGTCGGAGGTTGAGCTCCTCGGAGATAGTCTTCAGCGTCCGAGGCTGATTCGGGGGAGATCTCCTCTCCTACAGCTGAGGTTGATACGGACGCTCAGGAGAGATTCGATCTAAGGGTGAGGTTGTCCCCGATCTTATCTTTGGCCGAGGCTATCTCGGTCGCTTGGGAGAGATCTTATCTCTAATCGAGGTTGTCACGGTCGCTCAAGAGAGATCTTATCTCTGGCCGAGGTTGATGCGGTCGAGTTTGCCTCGGGAGAGATCTTATCTCCTACGGTCGAGTTTGCCTCGGGGGAGATCTTATCTCCTGCAGTCGAAGTTTGCCTGGACCCTCGGTGAGATGTTATCTTCCGCAGCCGAGATTACCTTAGGAGAGATCTTATCTCCTACAGTCGAAGTTGGCCCGGAACCTCGGGGAGATGTTATCTCCCACGGCCGAGATTACCTTGGGGGAGATCTTATCTCCTGCAGCCGAAGTTGGCTCAAAACCTCAGAGGAGATCTTATCTTCCGCGGCTGAGGTTGCCTCGGGGGAGATCTTATCTCCTGCAGCTGAGGTTGATGCGGACGCTCGGAGGAGATCTTATCTCCTGCAGCTGAGATTGATGCGGATGCTCGGAGGAGATCTTATCTCCTACGATCGAGTTTGCCTTGGAAGAGATCTTATCTCCTACAGTCGAAGTTGGCTCGAACCCTCGAGGGAGATCTCATCTCCCACGGTCGAGGTTGCCTCGGGGGAGATCTTATCTCCTGCAGTCGAGGTTGATGCGGGCGCTCAGGGGAGATCTTATCTCTTGTAGCCGAGTTTGCCTTGGGGGAGATCTTATCTCCTGCATTCGAAGTTGGCTCGGACCCTCGGAGGAGATCTTATCTCCTGCGGTCGAGGTTGCCTCAGGAAAGATCTTATCTCCTACAGTCGAGATTGATGCGGACGCTCGAGGGAGGTTTTATCTCCTACGATCGAGTTTGCCTTGAAAAAGATCTTATCTCCTGCAGCCGAAGTTGGCCCAAACCCTTGGGGAGATCTTATCTCCCACGGTCAAGGTTGCCTCGGGGGAGATCTTATCTCCTACAGTCGAGTTTGCCTCGGAGGAGATCTTATCTCCTACAGCCAAAGTTGGTCCGAACCCTCGGGGGAGATCTTATCTCCCACGGTTGAGGTTGCCTCAGGGGAGATCTTATCTCCTGCAGCCGAGATTGATGCGGACGCTTGGGGGAGATCTTATCTCCTACAATCGAGTTTGCCTCGGAGAAGATCTTATCTCCTACAGCCGAAGTTGGCCTGGACCCTCAGGAGAGATCTTATCTCCTACGGTCGAGGTTGCCTTAGGAGAGATCTTATCTCCTACAGTCGAGGTTGATGCGGATGCTTGAGAGAGATCTTATCTCTTGCAGTCGAGTTTGCCTCGGGGGAGATCTTATCTCCTGCAGCCGAAGTTGGCCCGGTCCCTTGGGGGAGATCTTATCTCCAGTGATCGAGGTTGCCTCGGGGGAGATCTTATCTTTTGTAGTCGAAGTTGGCTCAGACCCTCCGGAGAGATCTTATCTCCCATGGCCGAGGTTGAAGATTTTTGACCTACTCGTGATAGGATGAGATTCTCCTCTTGTTCTTAATACGGTAACTATTGACTGCTTCTTTCCTGTCATTACATAATTTTTGCACTCAAAAATAATATTATTGAATGAAAAGAATTTTATCGAGCAAAAGTTACTGACAGCACATCCCCATTTTAGGATCATGGGGGCATTGTTCCTCTGGGTTCCCTTGGGCAGTAATGTCCGGGTCGGACGACCTCCTCTATCTCGTGCTGGCCTTCTCAATTTGGAGCAAGTTTCTCTTGGCTTTGTCGCTGAGAGATGGTGAATCATCAATGTACCATGCTCTTCCCAGGGATAACGTTGATGACATCGTGAGGCGACCGACCTTCTTATCGTTTCTGATTACTGCAGCGCTCTTGGCCGATCTTCTCCTGCTTCAGGCTAGCGTCGGAGGAATTTATCCAACCATCCCTTTCTGATGAGCTCCTCAATTTCGTCTTGGAGCTGAATGTATTCCTCAGTGTCGTGGCCATGGTCGCGATGGTAGGGGCATTATTTGCTTCGATCGTGCATGTTTGGGAGAGGCCGTAGTCCTTCTGGTCTTGGTAGATGGTTCTTAACTTTCATGAGAATTTGAGTTCGAGGAGCGTTGAAGGAGGCATAGTCGCAGAACTTTTCGGGAGGAGGACTTCTTCGCGCCCTTCTGTCAGGGCTTCCTTGGTGGCGTGCTCGAGGAGTTTGAGCCTTATTTGCGCTGGGAAGGTCGTGAGCGCGGACGAACTTCCTATGAAATCTTCTATGGAAGAACTTCATGCTTCTTAGTCGGGACTTCCTTGACGACGAGCTCGAGGGAGAGCTCGGCCTAGCTTGCCCGAACTTCATTTCACCTTCTGTGAATTCTTTGTACGGGCTTTCTTGAAGACATACTCGAGGGGGAGTTCGGCCTCGCTTGTACTGGGGTGGTCATGAGCGCGATCGAACTTCATTCCACCTCCTGTGAAATCTTTGTAGAGGATTTTCTTGATGACATATATGTGAGGGAGAGTTTGGCCTTACTTGCATCGAACTTCACTCCGCCCTCCTGTGAAGCTTTCATCGGAAGAACTTCATGCCCTTTTGTTAGGGCTTCCTTGACGGCGAGCTCGAGGGAGAGTTTGGCGGCCTCACTCATGCCAAACTTTATTCTGCCCTCTTGTGAAACCTTCATCGGAGCTTCCTTGATGATGGGCTCGAAGGAGAGTTCGGCCTCGCTTGCGCTGGGAGGTCGTGAACACGGTCGAACTTCGTTCTGCCTTCTTATGAGACCTTCTGCGGGAGAACTTCTGCTCTTCATTTCTTCTTCCTAAGGGCGATTGGTATGCCCAAATGCACTTCCTTAAGATCGGTTCCTCGCATCCTCATGGTGGGTTTGCCGGCAAAAGTCTCCATCGAAAGTTGTCGCTTGGCCTGCATCATCTCGACGGGGCCACGAACGTCGATCAGTAGGTCAAACTGCTCCATATCTGCGGTGGCTTCGGATGGAACCTGGGCTACTGAGGCTGAAATGAGAGTAGATGGACCTGGCACGGAGGTCGTCAATCGTCGAGTCAAAGCTCTCCTGGGAGGCATTTTCTTTTCGAAAAAAAATTCTAGAGAGAAAGAAGAGAGATCTCTGGAGAGAGAAGGGAGAAATCATCGCCGAGCACTTCTTTAAAAATAAGAAAACCTCGAAGGTTCAGGCCCCTCCTTCTAGCGCCAATCTATTGACATGGAATTTGATCATCGTCAGATCCAGCTGGAGCGGAGGTGGATGAGGTCGCCATCAAGACCTACAAAATAAAGTCCCGTCCAGAGCCAATGGGGGGTGGCTCCGATAGGACCCTCCGACGATCAAGTCAGCTCTAGCCAACAAGAATGGAGTACTCGAGAATGAGTTCTGCAGAGTTTAGAAGAGGAGAGGAGAGCTTAGAGCTTAGAGTTAGCGTATCTGGAATATTCTTTTTATAGACGAAGCTTGATGGTGACAGCTGCAGCTGCTTGGTGGCGGACCGCTAGAGGCTGCACCAGATTTGATGTGGAGAGGATGGTATTGTCAGGTCGAAAGCGATAGCCATATCGTTTGATAGTGGTGGGCTACTCGAGGTCTGACGGAGCCACCTGTAGCATCACCTATGGTAGACTAATGGTGATCGTTCGTCCAGCTTTCAGAAAGCAGGCATTGATTGATGGATTTCGACATATAATGATTCCAAAGGAGTTCGAACTCCTGAAGAGAAAGCTTGGAAGGAGTTCGGCTCTCGTAGGCGTCTGACTGGAGGTGTGCGGCTAAGGCTCAATCGTTGGAGAGTTCGGAAGGAGCTCGACCGACCGAAGGAGATGTCCGAGAGGAGTTCGGCTCTTGAAGATGTTCGACTGAAGGGTATGTCTAGGAAGAATCTGGCTCTTGAAGACGTCCGATCGAAGGGAAAGCTTGGAGGAAGTTCGGCTCCCGCAGGCATCTGGCTGAAAGGGTGTGGAGAGAGTTCGGCTCTTGCGGAAGTCCGACTGAAGCTCGACCGCTGAGGAGTTCGGCTCTTGTGGAGAGAGTTCGACTCTTATCTTCTACAGCCAAAGTTGGTCCGCACCCTCGGGGGAGATCTTATCTCCTGCGATCGAGGTTGCCTTGAGGGAGATCTTAACTCCTACAACCGAGGTTGATGCGGATGCTCGGGGGAGATCTTATCTTCTACGGTCGAGTTTGCCTCAGAGGAGATCTTATCTTCTGCAATCGAAGTTGGCTCGGACCCTCGAGAGAGATCTTATCTTTCGCGGTCGAGATTGAAGGTCTTTGACCTGCTCATGATAAGACAAGATTCTCCTTCTGTTTCTAACACGGCAACTATTAACTGCTTCTTCCCTATCATCACATAATTTTTGCATCCAAAAATAATATTATTGAATGGGAAGAACTTTATCGAGGGAAAGTTACTGATAGCACATCCTCATTTCAGGGTCGTGGGGATGTTGTTCCTCCGGGTTTCCTTGGGCAGCAAGGCTCGGGCCGGATGACCTTCTCTATCTCGTGCTGGCCTTCTCAATTTAAAGCAAGCGTCCCTTGACTTTATCGCTGGAAGATAATGAATCGCCGATGTACCAAGCTCCTCCTAGGGGTAACGTTGATGATGCCATAAGGCGGCCGACCTCCTTGTCGTTTTTGGCTACTACAGCACCCTTGGCCGATCTTCTCCTGCTTCAGGCTGACGTCGAAGGAATTTATCCATCTGTCCCTTTCTGACGAGCTTCTCAATTTCATCTCGGAGCTAAATGTATTCCTTAGTGTCGTGGCCGTGGTCGCGATGGTAGGGGTATTACTTACTTCGATCGCGCATGTTTGGGAGAGGCCGTAGTCCTTCTAGTCTTGGCAGCTGATTCTTAACTTTCGTGAGAATTTGAATTCGAGGAGCGTTAAGGAGGGCGTAGTCACGAAACCTCTCGGGAGGAGGACTTCTTCGCGCCCTTCTGTCGGAGCTTTCTTGGTGGTGAGCTCAAGGAGTTTGGGCCTTGTTTGTGCTGGGGAGGTCATAAGTACGGTCGAACTTTCTATGAAATCTTCTGCGGAAGAACTTCATGCTTCTTAGTCGGGACTTTCTTGATGACAAGCTCAAAGGGAAGCTCGGTCTGGCTTGCCCAAACTTCATTCCACCTTCTATGAATTCTTTGTACGGGCTTTCTTAAAGACATACTCGAGGGAGAGTTCGGCCTCGCTTACGCTAGGATGGTCGTGAGCACGGTCAAACTTTATTCCACCTCCTGTGAAATCTTTGTAGGAAATTTCCTTGATGATACATACTCAAGGGGGAGTTCGACCTTACTTGCGCCAAACTTCACTCCACCCTCCGTGAAGCTTTCATCGGGAGAGCTTCATGCCCCTTTATCGGGGCTTCCTTGATGGCGAGCTCAAGGGGGAGTTCGGCGGCCTCGCTCATGTCGAACTTCATTCCGCGCTCTTGTGAAACCTTCATCGGAGCTTCCTCGATGGTGGGCTCGAGGGAGAGTTTGGCCTCGCTTGCGCTGGAAGATCGTGAATGCGGTCGAACTTCGTTTTGCCTTCTTGTGAGACCTTCTACAGGAAAACTTCTGCTCTCCATTTTTTCTTTCTAAGGGCGATTGGTATGCCCAAATGCTCTTCCTTAAGGCCGGTTCTTCGCATCCTCATAGCGGGTTTGCTGGCAAAGTCTCCATCGGATGTTGTCGCATGGCCTGCATCATCTCGGTAGGGCCACGAATCTTACTAGCAGGTTGAACTGCTCCACATCTGCGGTGGCTTCGGATGGAACCTGGGCTACCAGGGCTGAAATGAGAGTAGATGGACTTGGCGTGGAGGCAGTCGATCATCAAGTCAAAGCTCTCCTGAGAGGCATTTTTTTTTGGAAAAGAACTCTAGAGAGAAAGAAGAGAGATCTCCGAAGAGGGAAGGGAGAAATCATCGTCGAGCACTTCTTTAAGAATAAGAGAACCTCAGAGGTTCAGGCCCCTCCTTCTAGCACCAATCTATTGACGCAAAATCCAATCGTCGTTGGATCCAGCTGGAGCAAAGGTAGACGAGGTCGCCGTTAGGACCTGCAAAATAAAGTTTCATCCAGAGCCGATGGAGGGTAGCTCCAATAGGACCCTCCGACGATCAAGTCAGCTCTGGCCAATAAGAATGGAGTGCTCGAAAATGAGTTCCACAGAGTTTAGAGGCAGAGAGGAGAGCTTAGAGCTTATAGTTAGCGTATCTGGAGGATCCTTTTTATAGGCGGAGCTTGATGGTGATAGTTGCAGCTGCTTGGTGGCGGGCCGCTCGAGGCTGCATCGGGTTTGATGCAGAGAGGATGGTATCGTCAGGTCGAAAGCGATAGCCATTCCGTCCGATAGTGGTGGGCTGCTCGAGGTCTGGCGGAGCCACCTATAGTATCATCTATGGCAGACTGATGGTGACCGTTCGTCCAGCTTTCAGAAAGTAGGCATTGATTGATGGACTTCAGCATATATCGATTCTAAAGAAGTTCAGACTCCTAAAAAGGAAGCTTGGAAGAAGTTTGGCTTCCGTAGGCGTCTGGCTGGAGGTGTGCCACTAAGGCTCGATCGCTGGGGAGTTCGAAAGGAGCTCGGCCGATCGAAGAAAATGTCTAGGAGGAGTTTGGCTCCTAAAGAAGTCCGACCGAAGGAGAAGCTTGGTGGAAGTTTGGCTCCCACAGGCATCTGGCTAGAAGGGCATGGAGAGAGTTCGGCTCTTGCGGGAGTTCGACTGAAGCTCAGTCGTTGAGGAGTTTGACTAAAGCCCGACCGCTAGAAGTTCGAAGGAGCTCGACCGCTAAGCAGTTCGACCGACTGTAGGAGTTCGACCAAGACCCATCCACTTAAGCTCTTCCATGGCTACCGACCGCATCAGACTGAGCATCGAACTGGACTTCGATAGGAGCGGAGTTTATCCCCAACAAAAGTTTCCCCACTCTCGAGTTTAAAACTCGAAGGAAGAGAGTGCAAAAAAGACGACTGCCGAAGTCCTCTTCTGTGCTTCGTGCTGGTTTAGATTGAAGCTTAGAGAAGGTCTCATCTCCAGCCAAAGTTGAAGTAGATCTCGTCTCCTGCAGTCGAGGTCGGAGGTTGAGCTCCTCGAGGATAGTCTTCAGCATCCGAGACTGATTCGGAGGAGATCTCCTCTCCTACAGTTGAGATTGATACGAGCGCTCAGGTGAGATCCGATCTTAGGGCGAGGTTGTCCCCGATCGTATCTCTGGCTGAGATTGTCTCGATCGCTCGGGAGATATCCTATCTCTGGCCGACATTATCGCGGTCGCTTGGGAGAGATCTTATCTTTTGCCGAGGTTGATGCGGGCACTCGAGGGAGATCTTATCTTCTGCGGCTGAGTTTGCCTCGGGGGAGATCTTATCTCCTATAGCCGAAGTTGGCCCAGACCCTCGGGAAGATGTTATCTTCCACGGCCGAGGTTGCCTCAAGGGAGATCTTATCTCCCACAATCGAGGTTGCTTCGGGGGAGATCTTAACTCTTGCAGTCGAGGTTGATGCGGGCACTCGGGGAAGATCTTTTCTCTTGCGGCCGAGTTTGCCTCGGAGGAGATCTTATCTCCTAAAACCGAAGTTGGCCCGGACCCTCGGGGGAGATCTTATCTCTCACGACCGAGGTTGCTTTGAGGAAGATCTTATCTCCTACAGTCGAAGTTGATGCAGGCACTCGGGGAGATCTTATCTCCTACAACCGAAGTTGGCCCGGACCCTCGAAGGAGATCTTATCTTCTGTAGTCGAAATTGGCCCAGACCCTCGAGGAAGATCTTATCTCCTACGGCCGAGATTTTCTCGGAGGAGATCTTACCTCCTGTAGCCGAGGTTGATGCGAGCGCTCGGAGGAGATCTTATCTCCTACGCTCGAGTTTGCCTCGAGGGAGGTCTTATCTCCTGCAGCCGAAGTTGGCCCGGACCCTCGAGAGAGATCTTATCTCCTACGGTCGAGGTTGCCTCGGAGGAGATCTTATCTCCTACAGTCGAGATTGATGCGGACGCTCGGGGGAGATGTTATCTCCTACAGTCGAGTTTGCCTTGGAGAAGATCTTATCTCCTACAGCCGAAGTTGGCCCAGACCCTCGGGGTAGATCTTATCTCCCACGGTCGAGGTTGATGCGGGCGCTCGAGGGAGATCTTATCTTCTGTAGTCGAGTTCGCCTCGGTGGAGATCTTATCTCCTGCAACCGAAGTTGGCTCGGACCCTCGGAGGAGATCTTATCTTCCATGGCCGAGGTTGCCTCGGAGGAAATTTTATCTCCTACAGCCGAGGTTGATGCAGACGCTCGGGGGAGATCTTATCTCCTACAGTCGAGTTTGCCTCAGGGGAGATCTTATCTCCTACAGCCAAAGTTGGCCCGGACCCTCGAGGGGGTTCTTATCTCCCACGGCCGAGGTTGCCTCGAAGGAGATCTTATCTTCTACAGCCGAGGTTGATGCGGATGCTCGAGGAAGATCTTATCTCCTACAGTCGAGTTTGCCTCGGAGAAAAATCTCCAAAGGAGATCTTATCTCCTACGGCTGAGGTTGCCTCGGAAGAGATCTTATCTCCTGCAGCCAAGGTTGATGCGGGTGCTCGGAGGAGATCTTATCTCCTACAGCCGAGTTTACCTCAGGAGAGATCTTATCTCCTGCACCCATAGTTGGCCCGGACCCTCGAGGGAGATCTTATCTCCTGCAGTCGAGATTGCCTCGAGAGAGATCTTATCTCCTGCAGTCGAGGTTGATGCAGGCGCTTGGGGGAGATCTTATCTTCTGCGGTCGAGTTTGCCTCAGAGGAGATCTTATCTCCTACGGCCAAAGTTGGTCCGAACCCTCGGAAGAGATCTTATCTCCCATGGTCGAGGTTGAAGGTCTTTGACCTGCTCATGATAGGACGAGGTTCTCCTCCTATTTCTAACACGATAATTATTGACTGCTTCTTTTCTATCAACACATAGTTTTTGTATCCAAAAATAATATTATTGAATGGAAAAAATTTTATCGAGGAAAAGTTACCGGCAGCACATCTCCGTTTCAGGGTCGTGGGGACGTTGTTCCTCCGGGTTTCCTTGGGCAGCAAGACCCGGGCCGGATGACCTCCTCTATCTCATGCTGGCCTTCTCAATTTGGAGCAAGCTTTTCTTGACTTTGTCGCTGAAAGATGATGAATCGCCGATGTACCAAGCTCCTCCTAGGGGTAACGTTGATGACGCCATGAGGTGGCCGACCTCCTTGTCATTTTTGGCTACTGCAGCACCCTTAGCCGATTTTCTCCTGCTTCAGACTGGCGTCGGAGGAATTTACCCAGCCATCCCTTTCTAACGAGCTCCTCAATTTCATCTCGAAGCTAAATATATTCCTCAGTATCGTGACCGTGGTCGCGATGGTAGGGGCATTACTTGCTTCGATCGCACATGTTTGGGAGAGACCATAGTCCTTTTGATTTTGGCAGCTGGTTCTTAACTTTCGTGAGAATTTAAGTTCGAGGAGCATTGAGGGGGGCATAGTCGTGGAACCTCTCAAGAGGAGGACTTCTTTGTGCCCTTCTATCGGGGCTTCCTTGGTGGTGAGCTCGAGGAGTTTGGGCCTTGTTTGCACTGGGGAGGTCATGAGCACGGTCGAACTTCCTGTGAAACCTTATGCGGAAGAACTTCATGCTTCTTAGTTGAAACTTTCTTGATGACGAGCTCGAGGGGGAGCTCAGCCTGACTTGCCCAAACTTCATTCCACCTTCTGTGAATTCTTTGTACGGGCATCCTTGAAGACATACTCGAGGGAGAGTTCGGCCTCGCTTGCGCTGGGGTGATCGTGAGCATGGCCGAACTTCATTCCACCTCCTATGAAATCTTTGTAGGGGGTTTCCTTGATGACATATACTCAAGGAGGAGTTCGGCCTTACTTGCACCAAACTTCACTCCGCCCTCCTGTGAAGCTTTCATCGGAAGAACTTCATGCCCCTTTGTCGGAGCTTTCTTGATGGCGAGCTCGAGGGGGAGTTCGGTGGCCTCGCTCACGTCGAACTTCATTCCGCTCTCTTGTGAAACCTTCATCGGAGCGTCCTTGATGGCGGGCTCGAGGGAGAGTTTGGCCTCGCTTGTGCTGGAAGGTCGTGAATGCAACCGAACTTCGTTCCGCCTTCTTGTGAGACCTTTTGCGGAGAAACTTTTGCTCTCCATTTCTTTTTTCTAAGGGCGATTAGTATGCCCAAATGCTCTTCCTTAAGGCTGGTTCCTCGCATCCTCATGGTGGATTTGCTGGCAAAGTCTCCACTGAAGGTTGTCGCATGATCTGCATCATCTCGGTTGGGCCACGAATCCGATCAGTAGGTTGAACTGCTCCACATCTATGGTGGCTTCGGATGAAACCTGGGTTGCCTGGGCTGAAATAAAAGCAGATGGACCTAGCGCGGAGGCCGTTGATCATCAAGTCAAAGCTCTCCTAGGAGGTATTTTCTCTTCGAGAAAGAATTCTAGAGAGGAAGAAGAGAGATCTCCGGAGAGAAAAGGAAAAAATCATCGTCGAGCACTCCTTTAAGACCAAAAAAATCTTGGAGGTTCAGGACCCTCCTTCTAGCGCCAATCTGTTGATGCAGAATCTGATCATCGTCGAATCCAACTGGAGCGAAGATGGATGAGGTCACCGTCGGGACCTGCAAAATAAAATTTCATCTGAAATCGATGGGGGGTGGCTCCAGCAGGACCCTCCGACAATCAAGTCAGCCCTGGCCAATAGGAATGGAGTTCTCAAAAATGAGTTCCACGGAGTTTAGAGGAGGAGAGGAGAGCTTAGAGCTTAGAGTTAGCGTATCTGGAGTATCTTTTTTATAGGCGAAGCTTGATGGTGACAGCTGTAGCTGCTTGGTGGTGGACCGTTCGAGGCTGCACCAAATTTGATGCAGAGATGATGGTATCGTCAGGTCGAAAGCGACAGCCATAATGTCTGACAGTGGTGGGCTGCTCGAGATCTAGCGGAGCGGCCTGTAGCATCGTCTGTGGTAGACTGATGGTGACTATTCATCCAGCTTTCAGAAAGCAGGCATTGATTGGTGGACTTCGGCATATATCGATTCCAAAGAAGTTCGGACTCTTGAAGAGGAAGCTTGGAAGGAGTTCGGCTTCCGTAGGCGTCTGACTGGAGGTGTGCGGCTAAGGCTCGATCGCTGGAAAGTTCGGAAGGGGCTCGATCGATCGAAGGAGATGTCTGAGAGGAGTTCGACTCCTGAAGAAGTCCAACCGAAGAAGATGTCTGGGAGGAGTCCAGCTCCTAAAGAAGTTCGATCGAAGGGAAAGCTTGGAGGGAGTTTGGTTCCCGCAGGCATCTAGCTGGAAGGGCGCAGAGAGAGTTCGGCTCTTACAGAAGTCCGACTGAAGCTCGATCGTTGAGGAGTTCGGCTAAAGTCCGACCGCTAGAAGTTCGAAGAAGCTCGGCTGCTAAGCAATTTAGTCGGCTGTAGGAGTTCGGCCAAGATCCTCCGCTGAAGCTCTTCCGTGGCTATCGATGGCGTCAGACTAAGCACCAAACTGGACTTCGATAGCAGCGGGATTTATCCCCAATAGCCTTAATGGTGTGGATTCACTAGGCTTCGGATCTGATCTGATCAAATTCGACTTAGGTTCAACATTCTATGTCGGACTTTCTACCTATTGAACTTTATTAAGTTCAACCTTAAAGGCAATAATTCCTTCATCAAAGAACTTCTTTTTCAAAAAGATTATCCTAAGACTAACGAATACCTTTTATTCATCAGCATGATAGAAATAGTATCCTTTGGTCTCTTTTGGATATCCTATTAATACACTTATCAGACCTAGGTCTGAGTTTATCTGTAACTAACTGTTTGACATAAATCGGGCACTCCCAAATTCTAAGGTGTGAAATTGCTAGCTTACGCCCTGTCCATATCTTAGATGGGGTTTTAACTACAAACTTACACTACTATAAAAAGAATTTATCGCAGTGCATACTATGGCAGTGATTTTCAAAACTACTGTCATAGATTCTATGATAGTGATTTTCGTTAATCACTATTATAGGTTGGATCTATAGCAGCAATTTTTGTAACCTTTGCTATAGGTCCAACCTATAGCAGCGGTTACAAAAAACTACTGCCATAGGTCAATCTATAGCAGCGGTTCATTGTATATTAAATCTATCGGAATCAATTTGACCTCAAATAAGTTCTTCTTGGTGAGGAGTTTGGATAATGGAGGGGGGATGCAATTGAAAAGCCGAGCTACGATCTCTTCCTCAGTGTCAGATAATATTGGAGCTCTGATTGCCAACCTCTGGGGTCGACCCCATAGTATATTGAAGCTTCTAGGGATGCTCGATTGAGATGAAAAATAAGCACTCCTTTCAATTTTGCACTGAGGAAGGAGCACCTCGAAAGAGATGACGTTCCTTTCGAGAAAAAGCGTACCACTATTCGACCTCTATAGGATGCTCCTTCAACGTGAAGCAAGTCCGAAAGAGGCGGAAGGTAGGTTCGATCCTGAGGAGAAGACAACAGGTGAAAAACCTAAGACCTGTCACTAGGAGTTCGACGCTAAGCTACAAAAACTTATCCTGTACAAGTTCAAAAACTTAAACATCAAGAAATGAAATGGTAGCCTAAGCCGGTCTTTAAAGATTCCTCGTAAATACCTACTTGGCCTTGACGAGGAAGAGCTATCTGATCCTCGTGGTTGGCAATCTCTAGCCTAAAGTTGGTTGGGATCTAGTACTTTTACCTAATTAGTTCCAAGTCCTTGGAGATGAGGATAGAGTTCACCCTAAATGGACTGTAGTCCAGAATTTTCTATTCTTTGGATCTTTTCGAAGAACCAGCTACTTCGGACTCGTGGTCTACATCTCCTAAGTAATCACCCATGCCCTAAGTGGATGGGGACGAACTTGACTCACTCATCGTAGATAATGAAAAACTAACCTAGGAAAGTGTTGCAGTCGAGAAAGACGAGGATGAGGATGGGGTCGACACGTGGTTGGCTTCAACCGAGCAACTCCCTTACAGGCGCAAAATGATAGAGCTCTCCCTTTAGCAATAGCAATAGCAAAAAATTAAGATTACAACAATCTTTATTTATAGAAAATCTAGATGGTTCCGAGCTATTGTCGATTTGTTAACCCTTCTGGATCTTTGACAAGTGGCGACCACTGATTAGCCCAAATGAACAATCGTAGATCAGATCGATGGATGGTTAGATCCAAAGATTGATGGTCTTCTACAAGTTATTCAAGATATCGATCTTCAGCACATGGTGGCAAAATATTTTTTTTATAATGATTGACCTCAACCTTGAGTGAATACTCCCTTCGGTCGACCAATTTTAGCTCGACCTAGCAAGTGGGGGGCATTTGTTGTGGATTGCATATTACTCATCCTTGGCCATAAGTTTGTTGTCTCCAGTCGATCTACAAGAAAACCTGGCATAAGCTATGAAGACCAATGGTTTGATAGATCGTCCATTGACGATCTATCATTGCTCATTCATCTCCGACCAATCTCCAGGGATCCAAGTCGAACAAAATCTCTAACTAATTAATCTCGCCTACGGGCGATGTGTCATAGTTCATTATATGATAAACTACTTGTTTACTGGTGACTTGCTATAGGTCGTATATGATCGACTGATCTCGAAGAACGGTTACCTATTATAGATCGTAAAGTGCTAAACTATTGTAGTTCGTCCATGGATGAGCTATCTTCATTTTTCTAGAATGATCTTCTCAGAGATAACTAGTGATGATCTATCTATCTACTAGCAACCTATCTATCATAGATCATGCAATGCCGACCACTTTTAGATGATTGAGGTCGAATGCTCGTTCTGCGGGCTCCAGAATATCAGTTTTGTATTACCTATTATAGATCGTCTATTACCGAGCTATCTCCACCTTCACTGGATCTGTCTCCTCTCTAAATTGGGAAAGTTCATATAAGAAAGGAGTGCTCTGCAATCCAGCCTCTTAGAAAATGAAATACACCTTCTGAATCAATCTGGTGTGATAGATTTGGAAGGTCGTCAGAGTCCGAGATAGATATGGCTCTAATTCTTTCTCTATAAATAAAAGAGATTAGGAACCCTCAAGGTACGCATTCGATTCGATGCTTTCTCCTCTCATTATTTTTTATCTCTTAACTTGAGCATCTGAAGGTTTTCACCAGAGAACATCCCGATGAGAACTTCTTTGTAGGTGATCGGACGGGGCTCTAGCTGTCATTTTTCCTCAGCCGCACGTTCATCGACGACTGACCTCAGGCAAAAAAATTGGGAGCAACAATATCAATGATAGGCGGTGTTATATTTGGTTCTCTCCAGCAAAAGGCAATGGAGTAGTTTATGGTGACTCAAAAGCATAAGCAATCCAGCAGAGGTGACAAGCGACTAAGTACTACGAAATATATAAGTCGCATTATCAAAAGTCACCATGATCAAAATGCAACCAAAATGCCTTTAGTGATAAGCTTTTTATATGTTATCCAAGCGATACGGTCATCATCACATACATGAGATTGCACATTGCGAGGCTTTTCTCATAACCCAACCTCAGCAAATGGAGGTAGGGCTAAAACCGAATCAGATATGGATAGGATGCCATCGTATCCATATCAATATTTATTTTGTCTAACAAATACAAATATGGATACATATATTATTCAGATGCAAGAATTTATATCTATATTTATTTTAAACGAATACGAATAAAATTTGGATATTGAAAGTATAAATATAATAATGGATATAACTTTGATAATTAAACTTTAAGACTATAGAATCAAATATGTTACTAAATAAATGATAGATCAAATTAATAATGTATTTATATGATTATATTTTTTTAAAAAATAATAAATATTATATAAAATTATATAGGATTACATATAGATTCGAATATTCGGATACAGATCGGATAGTTATCTATCCATATTTATATTCATTTTATGGATATGGATATCAGTTGAACTTTTAAATTTTTATCAATATTCGGATTGATTCGGATATGAAAATGAATCCCAATGGATAATATCCATACTATTTTCATCCCTAGATGAAGGGCCTTTAGCTAGCATAGTCCTTAGACTTGCATGCAAACTAAAAAGCCAAAAACATTAATTCCAAGATGATATGAACCACCTGTGTTAGTCTAAGCCGAATGGACATTCTTAACCTCTTGTTGATGATTTGGCTCTTTTCTGTGGTCATCTACCATTTGCAAAGCTTTCCTAATCATCCAGAAGGATCGTCCATGCTTCCTGCTAGCCAAAATATGTAAATTCTTATTTTCTCATACTTGCAAAAATATTTCATCAAAAATTGAAAGAAATTTATCTCGTGTTTGTAGTTAACTAGCCATCCTCCTCTCACCTATAACTTTCAGGATCCTTTTGCAATGTGCTGTTGGCACTATAGAGTCCAATACGGCACTCGATTGCAGCCATTAAAAAATTGACGATCATTAAATAAAATACATTACGTGTGATATCTGAAGGCATCTTATTTGATTTGATGGCCGTCCATCCGGCCATCAAGCGCTGTATAAAATTCTATAGTACAAACAACAGAGGATCCATGCTCCTGGGAATAGGTATCGGTACTCCAGTTCTGTGTTGCATACCTACATTCAAAAAAGATATCATTAATAGTTCACGATAGAGATTACGTGTAGGGCATAGCCATCCGGTCAAGGGATTAATGTCAAGGGAGCTTCTTTTTTTTTTTTTTTTTTTTGGTACGTAGCACAAAGAAGACGCCAGAAAGTAGGGCCAATGGTCTTTACGTCCGAATTGCCCTTGTGAGCTCATCTCCATTCTCAAAATATGGGGGGGGGGGGGGGGGGGGGGGGGGGGGGGGGGGGGGGGGGGGGGGGGGGGGGGGGGGGGGGGGGGGGGGGGGGGGGGGGGGGGGGGGGGGGGGGGGGGGGGGGGGGGGGGGGGGGGGGGGGGGGGGCGGGGGGGGGGGGGGGGGGGGGGGGGGGGGGGGGGGGGGGGGGGGGGGGGGGGGGGGCAAAGTGTAAATCACAATAAAATGACAAAAGCCTACAAATTATGTAAAAAAAAAAAAACTACACGTCATCCATTCTACTAAGTAGCTTCCCAACGTCTCAACTCTTTTTGCATGCGTCCATTCACCGACGGCAATGCAATAATAATAATAATAATTAATAAATAAAATTTTTGAATACTAAAAATAATGCATCCTATGTAAATTTTTTTTAATTATGAATCATTATTAATTAATTATTTTATTTATTTTATTAAAAATAAACTGATTATATGATTCGAATTAATAGACATTCTTATGAGTCCAACATTATTTATGACCCTTTTGTTTTGGACTGGATGCACCTTATATTAAATTGGTATGGTTAGGATGGTACACTATAGGCTTTAGCCTGATATGAGTTCATGATGAATGGATCTATTAGAATTTTATTTTATTTAGCTAGGTCTTCTCTCTACTTCCTATAAATACCGTGAGACTAGTTCTCTGACTTATCCCATCGAATAGCCGCTTGTTGAGAGAAAGCTGGTAGAGAAAGATCTGATTCTGATATTCGTCTGAGCATCCACTGCTGTTGTTTTTGTAAATCAATGGCGAACCCAGGTACGCATCTATTTTTTGTATTTTAATCTTCTACATAGATTCATGGAAATCATCTATATATGGTATCAGAGCTAATTGTAGAGGATTAGAATCAAAACAAAAGAAAAGAAAAGGGAGGACGGATCTCCTAAAACTATGCCCTCTCATCTCTTTCTGCTTGCCAGCCAGATCTTTCTCTGGCCGAATTAACGACGGCCGTCGTCGGGACCAATCGGTAGATCCTCCACCAAAATCCCATGAGGATCTAAACCAAAAAAAAAAAAAATTTTCTCCTTCCATGCTGCGATCGGCAACCATCTTTTGGCCGGCAGCGCCATTAGGGGGTCCGGCATCGACCCCGATGGGCGGTAGCACCGATTGCCAGGTTTCTCTTCCCCAGCTTCAACCAAATAAAAAACAAAATAAAGGGGTGAGAGATGCGGCGGTTTCCACCGTCAAGTTCTCCTTCTCGTCCTCCCGTGCATGACCTGTAGCTGCCATAAGATTAGTGGCCGCATCAAGGGGACCGGCAGCAGCCCCGACGGTAGGGAGCGCCGACCACCGGACTTTTTCTTCCCAATTTTTTTAAAGAAACAAAAAAAAGGAAGAAGGAAAGGAGGAGACTGTCGGCTTCTCCCATGATGTGTGCTCCTCCTCTCCCATGGGCGATCGGCATCGGCAACCAATCGGCATGGCCGAAGAGGGGACGACGGTCGTCCTCCCATCGACCGCCGACTTAAACAAAAAAAAAAACAACGAAGAAAAGAATAAGAGGGGCGGCGGTCAAGCTGTCGCACCCTCCTCCCTCTTCCACGTCGATGGGAACCTCGTCGGCAGCTGGTGGTCTACCAATTGAAGCTTCTCCAACAGCCGCCCGATCGGAGTTGAGGCAGAGAGGAGGTGCCGATGAGCCCTCCTCTCCGCTGCCCAAAACCAAAAAGAAAAGGAAAAACTTGAGAGAGAAGAAGATCCAAATGGATTTTGGGTTTAAATTTTGGATCCAAACCTGGTTTGGTGTATAAGCCACTATGTTGCAATTTTACATTTTAGTTCCTATAAATATAAAAATTTAATTTTAGTCCAAAAAAAATTATGGTTTAGTCCCTATAATTATAAAAATTTGATTTTAGTCCAATAAATTATGTTTTAGTCCTTTTATTGTAATTTATTGTGAAAACCTCTATTTTGCAATTAAGATCCTGTTGAAGGTTATTAGTTGTATTAGTCCTTCAAAATTTTAATTTGCTTTCTAAAAATTTTATTTCTGATCATGCTCTTCAGAAAATTAAAATCTAACATTATTTTAACATGATATATATCTTTTTGAACTGTACAAATATGTTATTGTTACTTTGGAATGTAATATTATATTGTGTTATGATTAATGGGATGCATGTTGTTAAGTATCCCATACTGGACTTGATTATTTTGGATATTTAATTTTCTATATGAATAATTTTATAGATTAGCATAAATATTTATCAGCAAAATAATTTATTTATATTAGTTCATGAAATTTTTTATCATTAGAGGAATATTTTTTAGTTGTGACATACAATCACCTGTCTAAAGGGGGTTATTGTGTGTTTTAACTAGAAATCATGTGAATTATTATGTCGCGAGGGTACTCTGACTTTCGAAATCTATCTGTCCAAAGGGGATAGATTTTTGAATGCTATGGTATTTCTTTTATGGCCTCGTGTAAAGAGCTCTTATGCATATTGCATGTTCTGCCCAAAGAGAAACATGTGATATAGTGTTTGGACTCTTGTTCATAGTTTATGTCATTATATAGCTGAATTATTGGTAAATGCCCATTATCTAATATTTGACATTCCTATTATTTATTTGTACAGTCTTTTTTGGTGTTAATAAAAATAATATCATCGTTGAAGTCTTGATCGGATCAAATTATAAGAGATGGAAACAAGATATGGAATTTACTCTAGGGATTGCAGATATTGATCTGGCATTGCGTGAGGATAAACCTGATGATCTTAATGACCAAAGTACATCAGAATAGAAGAATTCTTTTGCTAAGTGAAAAAAATCTAATAGGCTTAGCTTAATTACTATTAAGAGGTCAGTTTCTTAGCATCTTTTGAGCAATCTACCAAAGACCAATAGTACTAAGAAACTATTTAATGCTATAGGACAGAGATACCTTGTATCTGAAAATATCGAGTCTGGATGTCTGATGAAAGAGTTGACAACCATGAGATATAACAATGTTAGGGGTGTCAGGGAATATATTCTAAAATGGTTCACCTCCAAACCAAACTTAAGGATCTGAAAATTGAATTACCTGACTTCTTTCTAATGCCTCATGCTTTGAATTTTTTATCTGCTGAATTCTTTCATATCAAAACTGCCTATAATACTCTAAATGAAACTTAGAATATTAATGAGTTGATCACTAAATATATTGCTAAGGAAGAGAAACTAAAGAAAGAAAAGAGTGAGATTGCCCTACTTTTCTTCCAACTCAAATCCTATTCTGGCAAAGGTTTTATGAAGAAGAAAAGGAATAAACCTGCTGCTCCTAAACAGTCTCAAGATGTTAAAGGACATGGTAACAATCCTGATCAGAATTATTTTGTAGGAGGTCCTAAAGCTACCATTAGAAAGGGTATCAAGTATTTTCATTATAAAAGTAAAGGCCACATAAGAAGTCAATGCTACAAATTCAAGTCTTGGTTAGAAAAGAAACAAAAATAAGAAGGTAAGCCCCTGGCTCTTATTTGTTATGAGTCAAATATAGTTGATATCCCTATTAATTCTTGGTGGATAGATAGCGGTGCCACAGACCAAGTTGATAGTAGAAAATAATTTTGAAGTTGAAGTTGAATATATAGGACTTGTCGAGTTATCTTTAGAGTCTGATTTTAAAGTTTCTTTAGAAAATTCCTTTTATGTACCTTCTTTCAGAAGAAATTTGATTCCTATTTCCTCTTCAAATAAGGTTGATTTTAGTTTTAATTTCCATAATAAAAAAGTTGATTTGATATTTAATTCCTAAATTATTGGTTATGATATTTTGAATGATCGATTATATAAATTATGTTTATCCTATGATAATTCCTATGATTCTTTGAATATTGAGAATATGATTGCAAAATATTCTAGAATCAAAAAAAAATTCTCTATGCTGTGGCACAAATGCTTAGGACACGTATCTAAGGAAAGAATTGATAGACTAATTAAGAATGATATCTTGCCTACCTTAGATTTTTGAGACATGGAGACTTGCATTGATTGTATTAGAGGTAAATTGACTAAGACTAAAAAGAAAGGAGCAACTCGTAGTTTAGGCCTTCTAGAAATAATTTACACTGATATCAATGAATTTTATTCTTCTATAATCTATGGCAATAAATATTTTATCATATTTATTGATGATTTTTCTCGATATGATTATTTTTATTTGATTAAAAAGAATTTGATGCTCTTGAAAAATTTAAAATTTTTAAAATAGAAGTTAAGAGATAATTGAAAAAGGTCATCAAAATTATGAGATCTTACCATTGAGATGAGTATTATGGCAAACATGATGTAGTAGAATAGCATATAGGTCCGTTTGCTAAATACTTATAAGATTATGAAATTATGGTCCAATATACTATGCTTGGTAGTCCTGAGCAAAATGGTGTGGCCAAAAGGCGTAATCACACCTTTAAGGATATGATGAGGAGCATGATAAGTAGGTCAAATTTATCAGAATATCTATGGGATAAGGCTATTAAAATTATCTTGTATATTCTTAATAGGGTTACTAGTAAATCTGTACCCAAAACATCTTTTGAAATATGGATTGATAGAAAATCTAGCCTAAATTATTTTTGCATTTGAGGTTGTCCTGCAGAAGTAAGAATATATAATCCTATAGAAAAAAAGACTGACCCTAGAACTAGTCGTTGCTATTTCATTGGATATCTAGAATATGCTAAAGGATACATATTCTATAGTCCTGAAAGAGGTAACAGAATTATAGAGTCACAGACTATAAAATTTTTAAAACTTGATGTGGTTGATAAGGAATCTTCTTAAGGCATTGATGTTGATAATAATCAGACTGAAACTATCTCTATCCCTATGACTACATCATATGAAAATATAGTTTATGCACTTATTGAGAGAATGGATGTTCAAGCTTCTAATCTTTCTGCTCTTATATTGAATGCTCAATCTATTCAGCCTAATGATGAGGTAACATCAAGGAGATCTACTCCGATAAAGGAGGCCTGCCATTTTTAATAATTTTTACGTCTATCTTGGGAAAAGTGATTATAATATTGGACATGTGATTGACCTAGTGACATATTATGATGTTGTGACTTGTTCTCAGTCCGATTTATGGATAAATAATATGAAGAAAGAAATACAGTCTATGATCAATAATAATATATGGGAGCTTGTTAAGCCTACTGAACATAGCAAATCTATTGGATGTAAGTGGGTATATAAGACTAAAAAGAATTCTAAAGGAAGGATTGAGCAATTCAAGGCTAGATTGGTAGCTAAAGGGTTTGCTCAGAGAGAAGGAGTTGATTATACTGAAACTTTTTCTCCAATATCTACAAAAGATTCTTTTAGAATCATCATATCTTTAGTGGCTCATTATGACTTAGAGCTTCATCAGATAGACGTAAAACTACTTTTCTGAATGGTAATCTCAGTGAGGAAGTATATATGAAACAGCCTGATAATTTTTAGAAAAATGAGAGAGAATATTTAGTCTGCAAATTGAAGAAATCAATCTATGGTCTGAAACAAGCATCTAGATAATGGTATTTGAAATTTGATGAGGTAGTAACCTCTCTTGATTTTGAAGAAAATAAAGTTGATTAGTGCATCTATCTCAAGACCAGTAGGAGCAAGTTTATTTTTCTTGTCCTATATGTTGATGATATCTTGCTTGCTAGTAGTGATTATGGTGTGCTCAATAAGACTAAATAAATATTATCTAGGACTTTTGATATGAAAGGTCTTGGACAAGCAGCTTTTGCCCTAGGCATTGAAATTTATAGGAATAGATCATGTCATCTATTAGGTTTGTCATAGAAGGCATATATTAATAAAGTTCTTGAAAGATTTAATATGCATAATTGCAAACCCTGTGATACGTCTATTGCCAAAGGTGATAAGTTCAGTAAAGATCAGTACCCCAAGAATAAGCTTGAAAAGGATCAATGAAGAATATCCCTTATGCCAGTGCTATAGGGAGTCTGATATATGCTCAGGTTTGCACCAGATCTGATATTGCTTTCATAGTGAGAGTTTTTGGTAGATATCTATCGAATCTAGATTTTCAATATTAGATTGCAGTAAAAAAGATAATGAGATATTTACAGAAAACCAAGAACTATATGCTTGTGTATGGAAGAACCGATGATCTACAGTTATTAGGATATTCAGATTTAGATCTTGTTGGATGTCCTAACGATTTGAAATCAACTTTAGGATATATTTTTATATTAGTCGGAGGTGCGATATCCTGAAGGAGTGTTAAACAGACTATAATAGCTTCTTCTACTATGCAAGTTGAGTTTATTGCTTATTATGGAGTTGCTATTCAAGCTGTTTGACTGAGAAATTTTATTACAGAACTTCAGATTGTTGATTCTATCATCAGACCACTAACAATCCATTATGATAATAGTGCTGTTGTGTTCTTTATAAAGAATAATAAATCTTCTAGTGAATCTAAATATTTGGAGCTGAAGTACTTAATAGTAAGAGATCTTGTGAAGAAAGAAGACATAACTATTGAGTATATAGATGCAGAGTCAATGTTAGTTGATCCCTTGACTAAAGGTTTGAGGTCCATATGCTTTACAAGGCATGTTGAAAGTATGGGCATACTGAGTTTTTTTGATATATTTAGTTAGTGAGAGTGACTTTGTATTTACGTTTTATTATTACTTTATTATTATGAACTCTTTACATCTCGTATACTTTTGATATACATTGTTGACATGATAAATTAATGATATATTTATTTTTAATTTTTTTATTTATGTGTACATATTTATTTTAGTACACTTAGAGATATCTCTTGTTTATGTACCTATTATATGAAATATGAGATTAGCTGTCGAGTCTCAGATATGTTGTGCTGTTTCGTCATTAACACCATGTTGAGTATATGAGGCAGAATGGTTTGTTATAAAAGTTATTAGAATTTTTTTTGCTTATTTTGTATCCAAGTATATTGAAGAGAAATTGGAGGACTGGCAATGAAAATAGCATATATTTGGATCACTTTTGGATGCTATTTTCTTGCTATACTATCACACCAAGACTCATGTCGATAGTGTTAGTTATGTTTATAACCATGGATAGATCTTGTATCAGATAAAGGATGCAATGACTTCCATGATTCAGCATGATCAATACTATTAGATCGAGTCAATTTTGAAATACTATTTATGAATCATATATTTTTCAAAATCATGGTCACGTACTATATTTTCTATTATTCAGCTCGAGAGTTGATTTTAAAAGCAAAATATTTTTAAAATTTTAAAATTCTAATTAATATTGCCTAAGTGAGAGAATGTAAGAATTTTTTTCTAATTATAGACCATCATTAATTAATTATTTTATTTATGTTATTAAAAATGGGTTGATTATATGATCCGAGTTAATAGACATGCTTGTGAGCCCAATATTATTTATGTTCCTTTTGTTTTGGACCAGATGCACCTTATATTGATTGATGTGGTTAGGACGACATAATATAGACTTTAGTCTGACATAAGCCCATGATGGATGGGCCTATTAGAGTTTTATTTTATTTGACTAGGTCTCCTCTCCACTTTCTATAAATATTGTGAGACTAGTTCTCTAGCTTGTCCCATTGAATAGCCGCTTGTTGAGAGAAAGCTGGTAGAGAATGATTTGATTCCAATGTTCGTCTGAGCATCCGCTACTATCATTTTTGTAAATCAATGGCAAACACAGGTATGCATCTAATTTTTGTATTCTAATCTTCTACATAGATTCATGGGAATCATCTACACCCTGTTCCAAGAATAATGGATACGTACTCAAACGTAAGAAGTAAACAAAAAGTATAAACATGCAATAATGGTGGCATCCATCTATGATCTCTCCGATATTTATTATATACATTTCTTTCTCCTAAACATGCATTGAAAGAGAATCAAGATACAAAGCTCAAACTCAACACTTGTATCATATTAAAAAAGAATGGGATCCTTCACCATGGCTCGAATGATTGACTACTTGGATGCACATGACAAATATATTTCATTTTGTATAGTAGTTGCAGATCTAGTACCACAAGTTCAGTCTATCTAAGATATTCTTAATAAAACTATGGCAGCGGCTTTGAACCACTACCATAGTCCAAAAAATCACTTCTATAAACTACGACAATAGTTACTTAATTATTACTACTGTCGTCATTGACATAAATCTATGGCAGTGGCTATTCAATCGCTGTTATAATGGATTTATAGCAGTAATTAGTCAATCATCGCTATAGTCTATATAGTAGTGGTTGTTTCTATAGCAACAATTCCTTAACCGCTACTATAGATAGTGTTATGGAGGTATTTTCGATGCCTCGGATTCATGTCCTGCTGAGAAGAACTATGGGACAGCTATATTCTACTGCTATAAGCTATTCGAGGTATGGAATGGGCCATTCGAGCTAAGAACATATATGTGCTGAGCTGAGACTCTACTTGGGTTCTAACCATCACATGGCCACTCTGACACCTTAATTAATAACCTCCTAATTTATATGTCAACCACTCATCCACCTTAAGAAGGCATGAAAGCTAATGCAATTAATAGATGGGACCCTCATATATCATGAGGTGACACCACTCATCCAGCTTATGAAGAAAAAAAGAATATTTGAATCTTCTGATCTCGTGGAGTGAATATCTCATCCACAACAGCATGATTTATAGTTCGAGACTTGCGGAACCGCATAATATTTCTCCTCTACAAATATCATAAATTTCGAGGATCAAGGTAAGTAAAAAAAATTCTCTCAGAAAATCCATTATTGCTTGATTATTTTTTACTAACTTGAGCATCGGAGGATCCTTACCAAAGTCAACTCCTCCGATCTGAATTTTATTTTGCAGGTCACTCCAACACCCCTTGCGAGAAGACGACCACTCCACTCCCAAAGCGTGCAATTTTCAATAACAACAAATAGAGGAAGGGCTTACTTTCAAATATGCCATTCAAAAAGGCATCATCTCGTCTAATCGAAGCCACCGCCTCCTATTAGGTGGATCTTTGGGTTGACGATCTTATTCAGCCCCCGGTGGCAAAAACTTTTCCCTCGACTCAACCGATTTTGGTGACGATGGATCAATTCAACCTACTCCTCCAATAGGTTACTACCTTGATAACTACCATTCAAGTGATCCAGACTGCTTTCGCACCTCCTCCGATGGCACCACAACCAAGCAAAAGGCTACCCCTGCACCACCTTCTATGGTGTAGCCTGTACTTCTTTCGGTGGTGCTGATTGCGCTCCCAGAAATGGTATCGCTGCAAATGCCAATTTGTTTACTGCAGTTGTGAGTCGAGCCTTCTCGGCGTCTGAGGAGGAGATAGATCCATCGATGCTCTCTCAGCCCGCAATTGGAGCATGATTTAAATCCCGATCGCCGCTCTCCCCAATAATATGAGAGAAGAAAATAGGTAGATCTTCAAGATATGAGCATTCCAACTATAGAAATGATTAAAAAAATATGAAGCTCGGAGAGTAGGAGTGCCTCGGATCTAGCTGACTTCGGCTTTGTTGGAGGGGCACGAGAGGAACCAAATGTACGCTTTAAAAGTTATGCTGACTCTTTCCTTTCTAACTTATCCTGTGGCTAATTATAGATTTAAAAAAAAAAAAGAAAAAAAGAAAAGCAGCTCTGCCGTCCTCCAACGCATCCATCTCTCCTCCAACACTCAGATCCATGGCCTCCCCCGCACGATCCCGACTTCTTCGGGCCGTGCTGATCTGGATTCAGTGGCACCGCCTCCTCCCGCACTCCATCGGTAGTCCGCAGCCCCCCTGTGCGATCCTGAGCTTCTCCAGGTTGTGCAGAACTAGATTCGATGGCACCACCACCTCTCCACGGCATGATCCTCCTCCATGAGACCTTCTTTCGGCTGGTGCCCGCTCCAATCTCGCCTGCGGCTCCAGACTCCAAACTCTCCCATGCACCCGGGCAACTCTAGGTGATCCTCTCTCCCCCGTACCTATCGATCGTCCAGTCGGCCTCCTCCAAGCCCGTGTAGCTCCAATCATTGCCAAAGAAGAGGAAAAGAAAAGAGGGAGAGGGGGCCACGAGTCTCCCCCACACCCGTTGCATGCCCGGCCAGTGCCGAGGAAACCTACCATCATCCTTCCCACACTTGCCACATTTCTCACCAATGCCGAGGCCGGATCGATGGCCTGCATGCTATCTCGACACTGTCGAGGTCGTCGGATCTCCCCTCCAGCATGCCTATCCGCATCTTCAAAGCAAAATCCCACTCTCGTGCCCGGTTCCTATCGGATCGGCCATCCCCATCTGTCGAAATCACCAAATCAACGATCCTGTGCACTCGCGCACGTCTCAAAGCGCAGTTCCCATCGGATCGGCCATCCCCATGTGCCAAGCTCGTCAGATCAATAGTGTCGTGCGTCTGCGCCCATTGTCTGTCTGGCTGGCCTCCCATCGGTCCGTGCTTGCATTCGATCAAAGTCCCTCAATCCATCGTGTATCCGGCCGAAGTCCTTCCCACGTGCCAACCTTCTCCCCAGTGCTCCCAAGTGCAGCGAGGCTGGCAACGAAGGCTCTGAAGCCTTCCTCGTGCACCAAAGTCTATGCGCATAATCAGCCAAAGTCCTTCCACCTGCGAGCTCATCCATTCGAAGTCCTTCCGCCCATCGCTTGTCCAATCGAGGTCCTTCCCTGCACTCCTAGGTGCAACTAAAACTCTCTCTCAAATGAGGCCGAAGCCACCATTGGAGGCTCTAAAGCCTCCTACATGCATCGAAGTCCATGCGCTCTAACCTCCTCGGAAGTGACCGACGCCATCTACGAGCAACCCTCCACATGGGGCCCATGATCCCTACGTGCTAGCCACCATGCATTTTTCTTTTCAGGATTTAACTTGGCTCTCCTACCGAGTGGGTGCAATAATACTAATCCCATCATTCTATAGTAATTAATGTTTACTCCATCATGGGACAGGATAAAAAGGCAAAAATGTTGCTTTTGAGGCCAGTCTCTTTTCATGAAAGGCTGGATCCTACGACTTATCTTCTCTGGGCACAAAGCCTTTTCATGACTCTTAGATTAGAAGCTCTTCTCAAACTTGTAAGAAAGAGAAGAAGGCCTAAAGCCTTTTCAATGGAGCTCGATGCCTCTCCTGCACGTGCACTCGCTAGATCGGCACCCCCAAAGCCATCAAGTTGGGGGTAATGAAGTTTCCCGCACTATTGTGCATGTAATAGATAGGATCAGATGCTCCAAAGCCCACCGCGCACACATCCACGGCATGGCCGCACGCTCCTAGCACGATCGAAGTCGCCTGCGTGTCGAAGTCCACATGCTTCCATCACGGTCAAGACTGTTAACGATACCAAAGCCAGCATCAACGAGCATAATGCCTCTCAGTGCATCCTCGAAGCATCCGCTCATGCCAAACCTTATCGAGCCGGCCCATGGTGGCTTTAAAGCCACCCATTAGTAGTCCCAAGCTCAAGATCAAGCAAATCTGAGGTTAAGGTCAAGATCAATCCAAACTAAGGTTCAAGCCTTTATATGATGAGAATGAAGACCAATCTGAGGTAAAGGTTTGACCCATCTTAGGTGAAGATGCAACTCATCTGAAGTCAAAATGAAAGTTGAACTAAAACAAAAATAAGCCCCAATTGAGACAAAACTCCGATTCCAAACTTATACAAATAACCGAGAGGGGTCAAACAAAATCCAAGAGCTCCCAAACAAAGCTCAAAACTCTCTCAAGCCCTTATTTTTCATTTTATTTTCTTTCCTTCCCACAGGATCATGGGTTTTAAGCTAAAATCAAGCTGAAGTGAAGGCCAAGATCAATTCAAAGCAAGGATCATAATGAGCCGAAGTAAAGATCAAAATCGATCTTCCAAATTCAAGTTCAGAATGCTAAAATAAGCAGAAATCTAAGCTCAGAATACTAAAATCGATAGAAATCCAAGCTCATAATACTAAAATAAGTAGAAATCCGACCTCAGAATACTAAAATCAGCAAAAACCCGAGCTCAAAGGTCATTCTGAAGACCAATCTGAGGTCAAGTTCAAAGCAAATCTAAAGAAAAATCATGCTAATCCAAAGCAAAAAACAAGCCCAAACTAAGGTAAAGCTCTAGTTTAAACTAAGACAAATAATAGGAAAGTGAAGCAGAACTCAAAAGCTCTTAAATAGAGCTCACAACACTCATGGTAAAAGGTTTTTCAGGCCCCATCTATTATTATGTATCTTTCTTTTTATAAAACAATAGATTTTCAAGCACTTAAACTAAAATGGAGATCGAACCAAGGCCACCAAGATGAGGTGAGGATCAAGATAAGGTCTATGTCATCAGAGAGAACCTTCAAAAACTAGCCTCAAAGGGTCATATCACAAAAAGATCAAGGTCAACAAAAATTTCAGTTTGAAATGATCTTCAATCGGCCTTGATTCAAAATGGCCTTTGATCGACCTAAGCCTCAACGGCCTATGATTGGCCTCAACTTCAACGGCCTATGATCGACCATGGTTCAAAATGATCTTTGATCGACCTCATCTTCAATGGCCTATGATCGACCTCAGCTTCAACGGCCTTCGATCGGCCTTGATTCAAAATGGTCTTTGATCGGCCTAAGCCTCAACGGTCGATCATTGATCGGCCTAAGCTTCAACAGCCTATGATCGATCTCAACTTCAATGGCCTTCGATCGGCCTTGATTCAAAATGGCCTTTGATCTGCCTAAGCTTCAACGACCTATGATCGGCCTCCACTTCAATGGCCTTCGATCGGCCTTGGTTCAAAATGGCCTTTGATCGGCTTAAGCTTCAAAGGCCTATGATTGACCTCCGTTTCAATGGTCTTCGATCAGTCTCAGATTCAAGAGCCTATGATCGGCATCAGTTTTAACGGCTTTCAATCAGCCTTGGCTCAAAATAGATTTTAATCGGCCTAAGTCTTAATAGTCTTAGATCGACTCAAAATTTAAGCTTTTCTTCGACTGCTTCTGCTGCTTGCATTAAATAAGGACCAGATGCCTTAAAGGAATACATGGATAGATGTCCCTATGCCCGAGGCATCGTGTCAATAATACTTCTTTCATCTGATTCTCAGACTCAGAAGTAGGAGGATAATATTATGGAGGTATTTTCGATGCCTCGGATTCATGTCCTACTAAGAAGAACTATGGGATAGCTATATTCTACTGCTATGAGCTATCTGAGGTATGGGATGGGCCATTCGAGCTGAGACCATATATGTACTGAGCTGAGACTCTACTTGGGTTCCACCCATCACATGGCCACTCTGACACATTAATTAATGACCTTCTGATTTATATGGCAACCACTCACGCACCTTAAGAAGGCATGATAGCTAATTCAATTAATAGATGAAACCCTCATGTACCATGAGGTGACACCACTCATCCAGTTTATGAAGAAAAAAAGGATATTTGAATCTCCTGATCTCGTGAAGTGAATATCTCATCTATAATAGCATGATTAACAACTCGAGACTTATGGAACCGTACGATATTTCTTCTTTACAAATACTAAAAAATTATGAGAACTCATGTAAGCAAGAAATCTTTCTCAAAGAATCCATTGTTGTTTGATCATTTTCTACTAACTTAAGTATTGGAGGGTCCTAGTCAGAGTCAAATTCTTCGATCCAAATTTTATTTTGTAGATCACTCCAGCATCCCTTACGAGAAGCTGATTGTTCTGCTTCCGAAGCATGCAATTTTCAGCAACAACAGATAGTATATAGCAATGGTTACTTAATCGCCGCCATAATTTAAACTATGACAGTGATTTAGAAACCATTGTTATAGAGTCGATAGCAGCGGTTATATAACTGCTGCCATATATTATGGCAGCGATTAACACGGCTATGGCAGTGATTTTCAACCATTACTTTAGGCCTTTGAAAGTAAAAAATTAAATTTATTATTTTTTATCTTTTTTTATCTGATAGACATAGTTCAATATATAATTACTCAAATTAAAATTTAAAAAATTAAAAATTTTACACAAAACTCAATAATAATATAGAAAATATATCAAATATTTAAATTATATTACTGATCAAATTATATTATAATATTTTTTAAATAAAAATAAAATATATCAAAAATCTGCTAAATCAAAATCATCCTCTCCAAGCATCTCGTCATCATCGAGAGGGGTTGAAGCAAGATTGGAAGAGGCCGTAGTAGAAGTTAGAGGAGCTAGAACGCAAGCCAACATGTTTCAAATATTTAAAAAATTAGCTTCAAGATGAGCGGAGAGCTGTGACATCATAACAGACATGACATTCTGTAGCTAGTCTGCATACTACTGAGCTTGAGATGCGCGCTCCTGAGCCTAAGCTGCTTGCACCAAAGCCTCGTTAAGCTGCTCTCGATTGACGTCTCTGAAAGCATGCAAGAAGACGCTCGTCTGAGATCAGTAGCTTATTGGTGTATGTTCAGGCCTGCAACGAATCCTTCCAGAGTGCTCAGATCCTAAGACCTAAGATAGATGGTCATGGGGGTCAAAGGTGTTCGGGCCTTCCCTCGCAAGCTCATATAACTGCTCCTATAATTGTAAATTCAAATAAATCTCATAAAAAATTCTTTAATAATAATCATGCATATTAATCATAATACTTTAGTTATTACTTACAAAAATTCTTTCAATCACGACGTTCATCAGCCTGCTCTTCTTGTCCGTACGATTTGATCAGAAGATCTTACTATGACTAGACATCATCTCATCTCTCATCAGCTATAACAATCAATCAGCTTGTTAAAAATATGTAAAAAAATAACTCAATAACTTATAAACTAAAGGATCAAAATACATTATCTCTCTATGCACATGATTGGCCATAGACTCATGACTGAGAGTGTGCGTGTACTCCTGAATAGCCCGATTCTTCTGGTTTTGATGAGATATAGCTTAAAAGATATTTAAATCATATAAGTTAAAATTAAATATAATTTATCAGTGTAATGAAAGATTCACAAGTTACAAATTAAACCTAGAACTCATGGCTCCTCCAATGCTTGATCATTCCTTTCCACTGACTCGGGGGACAGTCCTGGATCTAAGGAACAAGCTCCTCCTCGGTGTCCCTACAATGCTCTAGCCACCCTCTATAGAGCTTGATCTTGTAGTTCCGATGTAACTCTTCAATCTTCTGCAGTCAAGCATCTTGAGTCCTCTCATGATCTGAAAAGTCGTACCTCCTCTGCACAAAGTTATCAAAAGTCAGTTATGAAATTATTCTAATCAAACATAGTGTAAACATATCAAATGCATAAATATAATGAAGATACACTTATCTAAATCTCATCCGGCATCCGATCCTTGACACTAGCTGAAGGAAATCGATCTAGATTTCTAGGTTTAACTTTTAAATTTTTTTTAAAATTATAGTAGAAAAGATGAATTAATCACATCAATTCATAAATAAAATAACATAAAACTCTAGATCTATGATCCTTTTACATGATCAAAGCATGATATTAAATCAAAAATTAAAATATCAAAAGAAAAAGTATTGATCACATCAACATAGATTTACACTAGATCTAATTTAGATATGCAACAGGAACATCAAATCATCCTTACCTTTGCAACTCAAGTTTCTTAACATGCTGATCCGGGCGTAAGATTGTTGCTCCAAGCTACACATGCATCCGGTCTCTATAGGTTATCCACATGAGCCCTCGATCGTAGATCAGAAGTCTGATGCCGAAAATCAGCATAGTTTGCTAGAACTATGCTGATCCTTCTTTGATGGTCGATCTGGATCTTTCTTCTTCAAGACTTAGACCCTCTAATTTTCAAAAGATGAGGAAGAAGATTGTGACACTAAGGCACCTCTCAAAACTCATAAAAAAAATGGAGGAAGAGATTTAGAGAAAATCCTAGAAGAATACCCTCTTCTTCTTCTTTATTTCTCTCACCAAAGCATCTTGATTGGTGCCTTTATAATTTCCATGCCCTACACCTTTCTCTCCCAGGTTTTTCCATGCCCCAATAGCCCTCTCAAGTCTCTGAAATCTCAAACAAAAATTAAGGCAAAAATCTCTTTTTATATAGAGATATAGAACAACCATTGACTAAGTCAAATACCTAGTCAAGTGATATCCAAATTGCACTAGACCTGGGGCACCCAACTCTTGGGCACCCCCTCCTTTTTTTCTTCGTGGACTACCTGAGAATGTTGCACAAATCCTCCTCTAAAAGCCATAAAATTTTAGAAAAATTAGGAAGGGTTTGGCGGCAGGCATGGGTAGGAGTTTTGATTGCATCAAACTCTATCAAATAAATTTTGAATTCAAACCTTCTAACCATATTTGACTCAGTCCACAACTAAATATCATATTTGACTCAGTCCACAACTAAATTTTGACTCAATCCATATCTAGAGAGAAGAGTTTTGTTGCACAAAACTCTATAGAAGGGCATGGGGGGCGTTGGAACTAAGGTGGTGCAAGAATAGGGAGTCCTAGTCACACTAAGACTCCAATTTTGACTTGGTCCAACTTGGTCTTTGGATCATATTAAATCAAGATTTAATTAATCCAATTAGATTAGATTGGGTCATAGTCCAACTAATGATCTAATTAAATCAAATTTAATTCTGATTTAATTTTCTAATTAAATTAAAAATTGGGTTAATACAAATCCTAATTGAACTAGGACTCGTTCCTCCTTACAATTAGCTCATCCAATAAACCAATTAGACTTGATCCAATCAAGTTCAAATCAAATTTAATTAAATAATATTTAATTAAACTTAATCTCAACCTTTTAACTTAATCAAATTAAGCCAAATAGTAATCTAATTGCTAATAAATCCTCCTGTAATACTTGCATTAGGTCAAACATCAATCATATTGATTGTTTGACCTAAGAACGATTCTTAATCATCGATCAACCATCCGATCAAATCAAAAACTCTTATGTTTGTGATCCTATATGTTCGAACCTAAACCAATAGTATCAAAATAAATTTTTGTACCAATCGAAGTGATCATCTAACAATGATATCCGATGATCGGATAGGTCAAATGTATAGAACAACATCCTTAGAATCCATATGGATATAGTTTTCGTATAATTCATTCTCTTGACCAAAATGCTCGTAGGACACCTTAGAGTTTAACTATCAATCTCGATTAGATCATCAATATTATATTTTAAAATACCAAATCCATCTTATGGATTATCCTGATCAAGATTTTTGCTATATTAAATACAATAATGCATTCTTCTCCAACTCTTGGAGTGGTTAATCCCATCTTGATCACTCACTGACTTCATAAGTACTTGACTATATCCAAAAATCTTTCGTTACTAAATTAAAAATTTAGTTAATCTAATATCAAAGTACGGTGAGTTGCTTGCAAACCACTGTGATGATCTCAGATCTAGAGGATATTTATATCTATATCTCATCAGAGCAATTCTTGATAGTAGAATGCTCTAAAGTTAGTCACGTCCAGTGATGATATACCCATACATCTCACTTGTATACCATATCCATGTCTCCACACTTCTTGATTAAGAGGACAATCAATCTATATGGCATACAATGATTTATGCTCGATAAATGCTATCGTCTTAATTAACAGCGTATCATTTGATTGTGAACTATTTAAAGACTAATCGATAAATTTTTTTTTATCAAAATTAAATAGTCCTAAGGACTTCATCACAATAATGAAGTTCATTAGAAGATATAGACTTTATAATAAAAATACTAAAATATTTATTTTATTTAATAATAAATTAATTATAATTATAAAATAGCATAATCGTCAACAGACTGATGATTGATTTTAGGATATATTTTTTAATACTAGCATCTATGAATCGCCTATCTATGGACAGTATGAGAATGATGTCGGACTGCCTCACAAGCACTCCAAAAAAGGAATGCATCTTCCATGCGATCTCGCTTACTGGCCTCTCCTCCTGACCGTACTCCACCATGATCTGATGCGAGCAGTTCCATACATGTGGCATGCATGTGGGACCATGAAATATCCCACTAGATGATGTACTTGTAATGAAAATATATTATGAATGTATAAAAATATGCAGTAACCATACAAAAAATAAATAAAGAATTAACATGATGAAAATCTACTCTCACTAGAATCGATCGTGCGACGTGGATGCTAGTAGAGCTAGATCGGGGAGTATGTGTTGGAGATGCATAGGCTACCGACGTAGCTACCGATGGAAGCTCAAATACATCGGTGGGAGAAGTATCACCAAATTTGAAGTCGATGCGAAAGTGAATGGAGTATATGCCAGCAATGGCTCAAATGCTGAGCTTCGCATAGCCCACCAAGGAAAGGAGATGAAAGCAAGATGACATTTTGGTGCCAGCATGATCTGCAATGTTAATGAACATTAACAAATATAACATGTTGAACAATAATATTAATAAAGCATCAATAAATAAATACTAATATTTAATTTATTTAATTAATTAAACTCATCACCTACTGGCATCTATAATATGAATATTATCATCGCTCCTAACAAATATATCTGGTATCTCGACAACACCAAATACATTTTATCATACAGAAATATTTTATATGTATGATCCAACATCATCATCAACCTCGATATTATCAAAGATATACCTAGGCACCATCCTTACAACAACACCCCATTAAAATATGATAACATCTTATAATTTTACTATTTATGATATATCTACCTGGGTATTAGATATCGGAAGTTCAGTTTACATATGCAATTTATTGCATGGACTTCAAATTGGTAGAAAGTTTGAGGACGATAATAGATTCCTGAATATTAGGGATGGAAGGAATGTTCTGATCCTAGTATTGAAAATTCTTGAGCTATTTTTCAAAATAAATAATATCATTTTAAGTGACTGTCATTATTGTCCATCCTTTATAATGAATATAATATCTATAGGATTTTTTATTCGGGATTGTTATAGTTTATCAATAAAAAAAAATTATTATGATATTATTATGAATGATATCATAAATAATATTTATATTTTATCATAGTCTATTAGTATAATGTATACATCAAATAAATGCTCGAAACTAGATAAAGTCATCGATGCCTATCTTTGACACTGTCAGTTTGGTCATATAAACAAGAATATGATCAACAGGTCAGTCAAGGTACATATTATTGACATCGATGATTGTGAATTATTGACTATCTGTGAGTCTTACTTTTTTAGTAATATGACCAAATCATCTTTTACTTGAAAAGATGAATAGGCCACTAAACTTCTAGGTCTAGTATATAGTAATGTATATGAACCTATAAATGAAGAAAACGGTGCAGGATTTGCCATGCTACTTTCAAAAAATATTTTAAAAATAGCAATGATGCAGCAAAAAATAATTAATCTAATTAATTATCTACTGATCATATCATATTATTTAATCATATATATTAGGATCTAAATATAATATGCATGCATACATCAATAGATCTAAAAATAAAACTATGTAATAAACTATTTACTATATCAATAAATTCAAAATATAATATCTTTTTGCGGATAATCGATCACCACAATCTGAGTCTACCAAATAATGCTCTAGTATAATATCATAGTCGCACATATGTCCGATCTATATGGTTGGTCCATATGGAGCTTCTGATCCCAATCAATTCTACTAGAGTGTTAGCTCCTCGTCAGAGCCTTCGATGGCTAATCACGATCGATCCAATCGATCGTATATTTTTTAATTTTTTAAATATTTTAAAAAATTAGAATATAAATATTGGAGGATGATGAAGATGTGTTTCAAATTTGATAGCAATCCGATGGTCACAGCACTCGATCTTTCCATTCGAACCTAGATTCCTAAATCTAGGATTTCACTCGGTCTAAAAATCCTGACACATTAAAAATCCTATCACGCCCTCTCTATGTAGAGTTTTTTTATTAAATAAATTTTTATAGAAAGATAATTTTTAGATCTATAATCTCTATTTAAATCATATCTAAAAATAGAATATTCTTAGAGGTAAAAATCATAAGAGAAGAAAGGCATAAAGGAAAAGAAAAGTACTACAGGATCCTATTCATCTTTACTCCAAGATTTTCTTTGCCTAGAATTGATGCCCAAACACTCTAAAATTTTTATCACATAATGCTAACCCATTCTTCTACACGTAAAAAAATTCTCATAATTTATTGACATAAATACCATAAAAAAAATATATAAAAAATGATAAAAATTGAGTGGTTGAGAGGTTTTAAACACTCTATTGATTTCAAAAATCAAATGAGCCTCTTATCCTTATCCAATGCTCCCTTCCTTATTTTTAACACACAGAAGGACTCTTCTTCTACGTGCATATTTTTATTTCTTAAAAAATATTCGACAAACAAAAGAGAGAGCGTGGAAAGCAAAGTGGAAAAGTCAAAAATGATGGGCACATGGAAGAATTTGAATTCAAACTTTATTTTACTTGGTCCTAATTGGTTTCAACCAAATAAATTAATCTAGACCCAATATATATATATATATGTATACATATATAGATATATGTATACATATATAGATATATGTATACATATATATATCTAAATGTATCCATACATACATACATACATACATACATACATACATATATATATATATATATATATATATATATATATATATATATATATATATATATATATATATATATATGTATGTATGTATGTATGTATGTATGTAGTATGTATATGTATACATTATATATATATATACATATATCTATATATGTATGTATGTATGTATATATATAGATATATATATATGTATATATGTATATATATATATATACAGTATATATATATATATATATGTAATGTATGTATGTATGTATGTAATGTATGTATGTATGTATATATGTATATATATATATACATATACATATATACATATATATATATATATAATATATATTATATAATATATATATATATATGTAGTATGTATGTATATGTATGTATGTATGTATGTATGTATGTATGTATGTATCTAATATATATATATATATATATATATATATATGTATGTATGTATGTATGTATGTATACATATACATATATATATGTATGTAATGTATATGTGTGTGAGTGTGTATATATATATATATATATATGTATCACCACAAACACACACACATATTTATTTTATATTGATATAATATTGTTAAATACTATAAATTATATTTTTTTTGTGTGGTATGTTATATATATTATTTAATATGTGTGTGTTGTGTCTATTTATGTTAGATATATGTGCCCTAGAAGCCAGAATTGGCTGACACTTGTAATACACTTCTAGGGGCAAAATTATAATTTTGACTATAAATTAATAAATGGGTTATTTTCTATCACATATGTGTATTTAGTGTCTGTGATACATCCTTTGAGTTAATGGTAATGATAATTCATATTTTCAAGAGTTGAAAATTTAAGACATGAATAATCATTATTAACTCATAAAATGCTCCGACCATAGGATCATCACGAGGATGGTGATTGATCCGGAAGGTTGGTGTACAATCGCTTCTCTTTAGTAGATGAGTCTTGAGTCTACGGTGTGGAGACACCGGAGCGAGAGTACAGGTACTCGTTAGAGAACGAGGGCACTGAGCGTGACCACCTCGAGTAGTCATTAGGAAGTCTACCTTCTCGTCAATGACTGACTCGATGCTGCAGTAGTGTGTCTGGTTCTTTGACCTGAGATGCATCGGCAGTTCACCTTGAGGGTGTTATAGTTTGACTACACCATTACTCGGTCTCTCCTAGCCATATGGAACCCTGAGGTGTATGTTGGCTATAGCATGTTCATTGTAGGAACTGGATTGCATCAAGATGGAATCTATCTACCTCGGTGGTAGAGGAGCAGCCCTATGATGATCATGAGAATCAAGTCCAGAAGCCCATGGCCATGGTAGAGTGAAATAATAGAAAGAGTTTCTATTTAGATTTTCACATTGGACTCGAATCGAATGATTACATCATATGACAGAGACTAGGGTTTGACGAGTTCACCTTAACCCTAATCTGATCGGGGCTCAAGATAGAAGAACTTAATCACACAGGTAGCTGCACCAAGAGGTTCGCATTCAGCTCTGATGGGTTGCCACCATATACTGCTAGGTGTCACTGGTGGATTTTGGGAGCAATTAGAATGATTTAGATGATCGATCATTCTAGCTGTTCGAATCAGAAGAGTTCTGATCCATCGAAAGGAGTTTCGATGATGTCGATGATAGAGATCATGACATATCCCATTACCATACAGAACTGAACCTAACTGGGTCACACAAACAAGGGTTTGAATCTGGTGATCATCAATTGAACTGATCTAGTTCAATTGATCTGAATGAGATTCAATTAGGTTCAAGGAAAATCGTGCTAGCACTCGATTGAACCTAACGTTCTTCTTTTTACTATCATAAATAAGTTGTCCTGACTGAGCCAAAGGAGTTTGTGCTCAATCAGAGGCCTTCATATGGTCTGACTGGAGGTTGTCCAAGTCAGAAATAGGTTGTCTTATTTTGTAAGACATTACCTGCCATTTTTGGTCACCTGCCATTTCTTGTTCTTTGACTTTGGTCAAAAGTCTACCTTTGACTGGTCAAAACGTTGACCATTGACACTTTGACTTTTGACCACATGTCATGCACCTATTGGAGAGCTGGTGGGGGCCTGTCCCCCTGCCAGAACCTGGCAAGGAGAAGGGCGCACGCCAAGGGTGGCGTGAGCCCAAGTTAGGAGGCGCCTAGGAGTCCTTGTTGGACAAGGACTCCATCTCCTTTTTGGATTCCAATTAGAGTTCTACTAAGAATCCAAGTTTGACTGGTCTTAGGCCCTCTAAGGAGGAATCCAGGGGTCTCTATTCCCAACCAATCAGATTTAGATCTGATTTCACAAAGGGTTGTGATTGGTTGGGAGGAAGAGGAGTTGGATCACAAGTTAGTCTATAAATAAGACCCTGCGCCCAACCCTAGATTAAGTGAAAATTGAAGCTAAGAATTTCCACGCCCCAAGGCTGCCTCTCCCCTCCTTCTCCATGCCAATACCACTCTTCTCCCCTTGCTCTCCACGTCCAAAAGAGTTTTGGATTTTAGGTTGGTGCGATTCAGATCAAAGAAAGGCGATCAAAAGCAAGAAGGCTGCGCTGCTGCAAAGGACGACTGCTGATCTTCAAAAGAGTTTTGAAGATCCTCCAGATCAGATCCAGATCTGATTTTTGGAGGTGTGATAGAGAAGAAGAGGATCTCCAGATCCAACCCGAGTGGATACCGGTAGAGGCCAGGCGCTTGCGTGGCTAAGATCCAGAACCTTCCGCTGCAATCAGGATCATCTACAGGGTAATAGGATTACCCAAATCAGGTAAATTAAATTTGATTTAATTTATCTTATTTTATTTTATTTATTAAAATAATAAGAATCAGATCTGAAATATATCAAGATCTGATTGAGATCAAGAGAAAATTTTTGAAATATATCTCTTGATCTAATCAGATCTGAACGAACCTGGACCGGGAAATCAGGATTTCCCTTCAACTGGTATCAGAGCCATGGTTCTAAATTATTTAGATCTGATTTTAAATTTTATTTTAATTAAAAAATAAAGTGATTTTTAGATGTCACATGAGATGTGATCAGATCTAAAATCAGAAAAATTAAAATTAAATGATTTGGATCTAAGATTATGAAAGATATGCATGACTAGTTCTAGAATAGAATAGTTCTATAGAATAGTTTTTGCATGTCTTTGATTTAATCTGATTAAATCATATTTTAGATCTTTTATTTACTATTTTTTGATATTATAAGTGTTATAATAACATCTAAATAAATAGCAAATAAAAATTATTTAATTTTAAAATATCATATGAGATATGATTGATGCATGTCTAGACTAGTTGTAGAATAGTTCTACATAATTGTCTAGATTAGAATTTATTTTGATTAGATCAATTTAAATCTAATTTTTTAGATTATTATGAGATAATTTAGATCTGAAAATATGCATGATTTTGATACATGAGATGTATGCAAAATATGCCATGATTAGATCTAATTTGTATATGAGATATATGATATAGATCTAATAACTGTTTTGTAGTATTACATGTTCCTGATTAAGGCGTTCCTCTTGGCCGTCCGGTCATAAGAACGAAGAAGGGTTTAAAGGCCTCTCTTTTCCCATTCGATGGGGTGTTCTTATGATGTGTAGGGGTGCTGCGTGTTCGTCCTTAATCAGAAACCCAAAACTTACTTTCTGCAAAACCCTAGATCCTGAAACCCTAGGATTTATTGTGCATATTTTATTTATGAACCCTACTTAATTAAGAATTAAGTTTATGGAAATATTAATTAGGTCTAAAATTGAGAATTTTCAGATCTAAGACATATTCATAATACTGGGTTCGGGCTTGGGTAGCTCAATTAGGTCTAAGCGGTTGATCAAACCGAATCAAGAGTTGGTTAGATGGGATCAACAATGCTTAAATTGACCAGCCTAATAGGATTAAGTCTGGGTCAAGATCGAGTCACGATCAAGCAAGACCTAATTAGGCTCAGAGGTTAGAGTCTGGATTGTAGGCTAACCCAATTGGTTCTGACTCAATAATTTGGTGTCTAAGGTAAGTTTGGCACATACGACCGACTGGATTTTTAATTGGAAGCTACTCGACCTGAATGCGTTCTTGTACGAGTTAATGGCATATTCCTTCCACCGGATCTCACTTACCTGGCCATATCTGTTGACACAGTTCTGATCTGAGGTGGTCAATAATCCGAGCTAACCCATGCCACTAGGTTAGTCATAATTGTTATGACTAAGCCAAGTCTAGTTTAATGAGACCTGAATCAATTCTCCCTAAGAAAAGATTAAGTCTGAGGTCTTCCACCATTGTAGATGTGCGGGCCCTTCCCGGGGTTGATTGTTCTCGGCTGGATACAGTGGCTCAGTTGCACCGGAAAGATGCAACCATGTCTATTAGGCATTGGATGCTATGGGCTGGAGGATGAGTTGGGCTCAATATTTTGGATACGGTGAGAGACTCAATTAGGAACCCAGTCTATGCAAATGGTGGGTCTGACTTAACTAAGGAGTGGATCAATATTCGGATACGGTGAGATTCATGAATTAGAGACCAAGTTTGGGTGCACCATGATTAGAGAATCATTGAACAAGAGTTGTTCACTCATTGGCTAACCCATCACCAATAACTGTTAGGTGAGGTGATGAGTCAGTTGGTGAGACCGCACCACCCACTAGAAATCATTAATCATGGAGATTTTCGCATCTCTACAGAGGGAGTGTAGGGATCCGAGAAAATAGTGGGAGCTAATTTGTTTAAAAAAAATAAAATCCCTAAATAAATTGGTCAAGTCAAAATTACAGTATCTAACTAGAATCTTTGACTCTCTATAGGAAAATGTCTGCGTCCAACCCATTGGCACGTATCCTGGACACACATAGACTGACTGGACCCAATTATAAAGATTGGCTCAGGAACTACAAAATTATTTTGGGTTCAGAGAAGTTAACACATGTTTTGGACCAGGACCCTCCCACCTTACCAGCCCGTCCATCCACTGAACAGAGAGCGTCTCTGAAAAAATGGATTGACGAAGATAATAAGGCCAGATATTACATGTTGGGCTCGATGTCTGATGAGCTCCAGCGCCAACATGAAGATATCGGGACTGCTCGCCAAATGTTGGCTCACCTGCAGGAGATGTTTGGTGAACAGAGTCGCGCAGCCAAATATCAAGTCACGAAATGACTTTTTAAGGCTAAGATGCGTGATGGGCAGTCAGTCCAAGATCACTGTCTGACAATGATCAAGGACATGGAAGAGCTTGAGAAGCTCGGTGTGAAGTTGGACTTGGATCTGCAGAACGATATTATTCTGCAATCCTTGACTGATGCATATGGGCAATTCATCATGAATTACCACATGCATAAACTTCAAAATTCCTTGGCCGAAGTTAATGAATATGCTGGTTACCGCTGAGCTTTCTATGAAAGGTTCTAAAGGCTCAGTTCTTGCTATGGAACGGACTTCTTCCAAAAGAAAGTCTTATGGAAAGAAAAAGAAGTCTGTGAAAAAGCAAAAGGTGGAAGGATCAAAGAAGAAGAAGGCAGAACCGAAGAAGAAGGTCGATGGCAAAGGAAAGTATTTCCATTGCAACAGCGACTGGCCATTGGAAGCGGAACTGCCCTTACTTACCTGTGCCAGCCTAGACAAGAACAAGAAGGATAGGTCCTTAGTTTTCTTGGAGGTTTATGTGCTTCATTATTCATTGTAACATTCTTTATGAAAGAAATAAAATTGCAAATGGTTTCCTTATTAATGGTCTTTTATCTGCAATATGTGAATGCCAAACGACCTAGGGATAGTCCAAACGATAGATATCTATGGCACCTGAGATTAGGTCATATAGCAGAAGATAGGATTAACAAATTGGAGAAAAATGGGCTATTGAGTCCATTGACTTTTGAGTCATATCCAACTTGTGAATCTTGTCTTCAAGGCAAAATGACTAAACTCCCTTTTGTTGGACATGGGGAGAGGGCCACAGATCTCCTTGCCCTAGTACATACTGATGTGTGCGGCCCATTTGATGTGCCGGCTAGAGGCAATTTTGTCTACTTCATTACCTTTACCGATGATCTGTCTAGGTATGGGTATGTGTATCTTATGAGACACAAGTCTGAAGCTTTTGAAAAGTTCAAAGAATTCAGACATGAAGTAGAAAAACAAACTGGAAAACCCATTAAGGTTCTTCGATCAGATCGAGGAGGTGAATACCTTAGCCGGGAATTCCTAGACTATCTTAAAGAAAATGGCATAGTCTCTCAATGGACTCCACCAGGAACACCTCAACTCAACGGGGTTTCAGAATGGAGAAATCGGACTCTATTGGATATGGTTCGATCCATGATGAGCTTCACAGACCTTCCCTGATTTTTCTTTGGGGACATTCATTGTTAACTTCAATTTATCTACTGAATAGGGTTCCCTCTAAAACCGTTCCTACCACACCGTATGAGATATGGCACGGTAAGAAACCAAGTCTGAGTCATCTCAGAATTTGGGGTTGTCCGGCTCATGTCAAAAGACAACAAGCGGACAAGTTAGAGTTTAGGTCCTTTAGAGCTCGATTCATAGGATATCCTAAAGAGTCATTAGGATACTATTTCTACATTCCAGAAGACCACAATGTGATTGTGAGTCGACATGCCATCTTTCTTGAAAAATAGTTTATTCAAGATAGCGGCATTGGAAAGCAGATTAAGCTTGATGAGAAAGTCTCACAAGCAGAAACGAGCTAAGGACCAATTGGAACCAAATCAGGTTGAGCCAATAAGAACACTACCTCCTCCACCTCGTAGATCGGAAAGAGTTTTCCCATCCCCTGAAAGATACTTAGGTATTATTTCAGAGGAAGTAGAGGAAAATGTTCCTCATAGGTAATGGTGCTCATGGTGATGATCCCAAAACCTACAACGAGGCGATATCAGATATCGACTCCGAGAAATGGCTAGAGGCAATGCAGTCAGAAATTGACTCGATGCACTCAAACCAAGTCTGGACCTTGGTAGATCCACCAGAAGGTATAGTACCTATTGGGTGTAAATGGATCTTCAAGAGAAAGATTGGTGCAGATGGGAATGTGGAGACATTCAAGGCTAGACTAGTGGCAAAAGGTTATAGTCAACGCGAAGGCATTGACTATCAGGATACCTTTTCCCAGTGGCTATGCTAAAATCCATCCGCACATTGCTTGCCGTTGCAGCCTATTTCGATTATGAAATATGGCAAATGGACGTGAAAACGGCATTCTTAAATGGATATCTTGAGGAAGATATCTATATGGAACAGCCGCTAGGTTTCACATCCAGTGATACTGATCACAAGGTTTGCAAGCTGCAAAGGTCCATATATGGACTTAAGCAAGCATCTCGGAGCTGGAACACTCGTTTCAATGATGTGATCAAAAGTTTGGTTTCATCAAAAATGAAGAGGAACCATGTGTTTTCAAAAAGGTCAGTGGGAGCGCTGTTGTCTTCCTCGTATTGTACGTGGATGACATCCTCCTTATTTGGGAATGATATTCCCATGTTGACATCAGTCAAAAATATGGTTGTCCAAGGAATTCTCCATGAAAGACCTAGGTGAAGCATCCTTTATTCTAGGAATTAAGGTCTATAGGGATAGACCGAATAGGATGCTAGGACTTTCACAGAAGATGTACATAGAGGAAGTACTAAAGAGGTTTAGTATGGAAAACTCTAAGAGGGGATTAATACCCTTCAGACATGGTATTCATCTTTCCAAGAAGATGTGCCCCTAGCACACCTGAGGAGAAATAGAACGCATGAGCAAGATCCCTTATGCTTCTGCAATAGGGAGCCTCATGTATGCCATGCTATGTACACGACCTGATATAGCCCATGCTGTGAGTGTCACAAGCAGATATCAGTCAAATCCAGGTGAAGAACACTGGACTTCTGTGAAATGTATCCTTAAGTACTTGAGAAGAACTAAGGATATGATGTTGGTCTTTGGTAATGGAGAACTCCAAGTCCAGGGATACACAGACTCGGACTTCAGATGTGGTTGTCCAAGAAATTCTCCAGAAAGATCTAGGTGGAAGCATCCTTTATTCAAATAAAGGTCTATAGAGATAGACCGAATAGGATGCTAGGACTTATCACAGAAATTACATAGAGGAAGTACTAAGAGGTTTAGTATGGAAAACTCTAAGAGCGGATTAATTACCCTTCAGACATGGTATTCATCTTTCCAAGAAAGATGTGCCCCAGCACACCTGAGGAAATAGAACGAACGGCATGAGCAAGATTCCCTTATGCTTCTGCAATTAGGGAAAGCCTCATGTATGCCATGCTATGTACCCGACCTGATATAGCCCTGCTGTGAGTTGTCACAAGCAGATATCAGTCAAAATCCAGATGAAGACACTGGACTTCTGTGAAATGTATCCTTAAGTACTTGAGAAAGAAACTAAGGGATTATGATTATTGGGTCTTTTTGGTCACGGGGGAAGAAAAAAACCTTCCTGGGTCCAGGGATACACAGACTCGGACTTTCATGTTCCGATATAGATGATCGAAAGTCGGACATCTGACAGGACTTGTTTGTGCTGGCAAGATTCCTAGCAAACGGTTTTGGAATGATTATATCTCATCCGCGATTACCGTTGAGGAAGGTTACGTTGAGGTCAGAGAGTCAACTCACAGATAATGTTGGCAGAACCCACCTTACAAAGCGTTGGGCCAGCAGGGTTTCGAAGCCCACCGTGAGAGATGGACTTAGACTTATAGCCAATTGCTCTAGGACAAGTGGGAGATTTTAGATATACTGTGCTAGAAGCCAGAATTGCTGACACTTGTCTACACTTCTAGGGGCAAAAATTATAATTTATGAACATAAATTAATGAAAATGGGTTATTTTTCTATACACCTGTTGTATTTTAGTGTTCTGGATACCATCCTTTTGAGTTAATTTGGTAATGATAAATTCATATTTGCAAGAGTGAAATTTGACATGAATAATCATTATTAACTATAAATAGTCCTGACCATTAGGATACATCGGGATGGTGATTGATCGGAAGTTGGTGTACGTCGCTTCTCTTTTAGTAGATGGTTTGGAGTCTACGGTATGGAGACACCGGAGCGAGAGTACAGGTACTCTTAGAAACGAGGGCCTGAGCGTTGACCACCTCGAGTATCATTAGGGAAGTCTACCTTCTCGTCAATGACTGACTGATGCATGCATAGTTGTCGTTATTTGACCTGAATGCATCGGAGTTTCAATAGGTGTTATACGTTTGATACACCATACTCGTTTGCATTATGGAACCCTTTTGAGGTGTATGTTCTATAGCATGATTCATTGTAGGAATGAATTGCATCAAGATCGTCTATCGTACCTCGCGTGGTAGAAGAGTAGCTATGATTGATATGAAATCAAGTTCCAGAAATCCATGGCCATATTAGAGTGAAATATAGAAAGAGTTTCTATTTAGATTTTCACATTGGACTCGAATCGAATGTTACATTCGATATGACAGAGACTAGGGTTTGACGAGATTCATAGATAAATTAAAAAGATTAAAGATTAGTGAATTATAAAACTAATTGAATTATGATGGTTCTAGATAGAATAAGATGAAGAAAGGAAGACTGATAGTATGCCTTCTACCAACGATGTATACTTGACATTTGATACTAAGCATTCACGTATACAGATCTAATTAGGTGTCGGAGGCATGTTGCCACATGATGGAAGAAAGAGGTCCTCACAACTCCAACACAAGTGAGATAACCCGGTAGTTAACGTCCTTCGCAAGGTCGCTTGAGTGCGCATAATGCATCGCAGAACCTTCTTGGCACGCTCGCACGTGATCACCGATCATCAATAACTGGTGGTAATTAGCGATAAAATCTTAATTTTTTTATTTATTAAATAATTTATCAGATCTTAACTAGTCAAATCAGATTGAGATTCTAGAAAATTTTTTGGATATTATTCTCTTGATCAATCTCTGGAGAACCTTGACTCTAATCAGATCTCAATATATAATATAATGTAATGTTTTGTTCTATATATATATATATATATTATTATAATTGTGTGTGTGTTGGTGTCTATACTATAATATAATATATTTGACACACACACACACATATACATAACATACATACATATATATATATATATATAATATATATATATATATTAACACACACACATATTATTCTGTATAATAATATATATCTATATGTATACATACAAATACATACATAATACATACATACATACATACATACATATAAATATATACATATATATCTATATATATATGTATGTATGTATAATATATATATGTATATGTATATGTATACATAATATTTAATAATATGTATATGTATATGTTATACATATACATATATATATAAATTATGTTAATAATGTATATGTATACATTAAATATATATCTATTGTATACATATAATATATATCATAATACTATATTTGTATATGTATATATATTATATCATTGCATATAATCATGTATTATAGTATATACATTAGTATACATCTTTGCTTGTTTAAATATAAGCGACTGGCGTCCTTCTCAGACTCGACGATAGAGCAACGTGAAATTGCATGGCACCCCGGTGACCGGCTTAAGAATAGGCACCTTTGGGCGAGATCTACTTTGTTATCTTGGCTACCTTATTCGCATTAGAAGCAATGGGTTATCCGAGAGAGTGAATCAGCTATGTTCGTAGAGGGATCAAGCTTAATCAAATCCATTGGAAGAAAGCAAGTTTCCATTGATCCACTTGAAGTGCTAGTCCCTTTGAAGCAGGAATTGATAGTGTCTACGTTGCCACGATATTGTTCTATGGAAGCGGGCGGGCTGCTTTTTAGAAGTTCGGCCCGGTTTTTTTTTTTTTACTAAAAAGGGGGGGGTCAACTGTTGATAATGGTATCTTGAAAGAGCTCATTCTATGGTTGGATATGCCAGCCGTGACTTTTTTTATGAGGGGCTGTCACTAAGCACTCCTTGAAATACTGGAACGCATTCTCCTGCTCTGGTCTATCTGGTCCGACAATCTCGCAATCAGTGTATGGGGTCACAACAAAAAGAATGAATCCGACAATAGGCTGCAGTCAAGGGAACCTCCACCCGTGGGGATAGGGTGGGGCACAGGTCGTCTTCGAATATATTAGAAATGGGATCTGTGTTCTCGGTTTGAGCAGCCGAGAGGGATGGATTTGCAATAGATTCGATGGGATTATCTTGCTAAAGCACCTAACCAGCGCAGAGGTGCAGGTTGATCGAAAGTTCCATCTTGTGGGATTTTCCTTAAGATCGACATACACCAATCATGGGAGAGACGAAGTAGTGCCGGCTAAACCATGATTGAGCCATAGGGGCACCTCTAGGATCACTATACCACTCATCCTCCTTCAAGACTCGACAAGGAGAAGGCCAGTCAGTGAATCCATACATACCTGTTTGCCAAGCAGGTGCACCGGCTGTGTAAGAAGTCCGGGCTCCCAGGGTCAAAGGGAAAACGAAGGGCTCCAACCTAGTGGGACAGAAGGGCTCCTCCAAAACAAAAAAGAAGGAAAGACTATCATTCTATTCTCAGTCCCTCTATCAGCCCTTATACGAGTCTGCGGTCAAGCGCAATCTGAGATCCCTCTTCGATAGACATGAACCAGGCGAGTCCGAATCCCTTTCTGTTTTGTCAGTCAAAAGCAAAGTGTAGGTGCTCGATCTAACAATAAGGACGGCTACCTGCCTAGAAGTTGTTCGGTGCCTCAAACCGGAAGTCCAAACCCCTGTCAAGGCCAGTGAAGTTCAGTGGTTCTAGATTCCTGCCTCTCCGGACGGAATGGATTTTCCTATCCCTAAGGGTCCTTATATTTCATGACCTTTCGTTCTCTTCTTTCTTTTCTTTTTTCTTTTTGGATCTGGTTCTGCTCAACCCTCTCGGGCTCCCGTTGCTGAATTTGACGAAGCAGGTCCCAGGAGAAGAGGTCATAAAATCGGAGCACAGATAGATTTAGGAAATGCTTGATCTGACCATATGATAGGAATAGGTACGGTACTCAAGCGAAAGTGGAGCGAAAAGCTTCCCTTGAAAGAAGCACAAGCGAAACGATATAAAGCAAACTCCCTCCTTAGACGAGGACGGGGCTTAGTCAAGTAGAACCGGGTTGTGCTGCTTGATGCTCCGATCGAAAACAAATCAGTGGGGCCATGCCGCTATATGAGATATGATATATGTCATATATGTGTGGACATATGCGTGCGTATCAGGAACTACACAAGGATCCTCCCTTTTTGAATGGGATCCCTCCCAGACGGAGTCGAATGCTTCCCAGTGCCGATCAACTGCTGATCTTGTACTAGTGTAGTGTGATAAGCCAGTCACCAGCATAAATGAGGCGCACAAGAGCCACTGGCACGAGATAGATTTAATGCCAGCCTGGAAGTGATTTGCTAAGTCGGGTTTTCCATCCAATAAATGGCAAAGCGTCAGAGTCAAAAGGCACAAGAATCTAAGGCCCTTCAGCAGGCGAAGTCTCGGAAGGGATTTTGGGACCGCATACTGACTGCGAAGATACTCGCCTATAGACTGGCTTCGATTCTCCCTAAGATAGTCAGCCTCAATCAGACCGCGTCTTTTAAGGGGCCATCACCAATTATGAAGTGTTTGTCTTTCCAATTCTGATAGCTGGTGGGGAGACCCCTGACGAGGCATATCTACCAGTTTTTATCCTAATGTATACATTTCGAGAAAAAGCAGCTAGCAAGCGGGAATCGACATCACCATATGATATCGTATACATATCTCCATGTATACATATCTATTGTCTGGTTTCCCCGTGTACATTGATCTTTTGCCATCTCTTGCCCCGCTTTCCATGTGGGCAGAGACCCCTGCGTGGTGTATTATGACATCATCTATATGTAACATTACAAATGTTATATATATATAAGTACATAGATATATATTATGACATACATATCCATATACATACATACATACATACTCAATATATATATATAATATATATATATATTCTATTATATATATATATGTTATACATATCTATATGTATACATATAATATGTATAAACATATCTATTTTAATATATTATACTATGTAATATCTATATGTATAGATTATATATATGATATACATATCTTAGTATACATATTATTGTATACACTATCTAGTATAATATATAATATTGTATATGTATTAATGTATATGTAACATATATATATCTATACATAATACATAATATTATATATATTATATATATATATATATTATATAGTGGTGAGAGATGTCACCACCACACAAAGCATATCATTACATAAACTATATATAATGCTAAATTACGTATATACATATTAGATTACATATCTCACATATATATACTTATATATATATATACATACATACATACTTACTACTACTAATACATACATTACATACTACTATATAACATAGCGGCGTAGTCGGTATTCGAACGCCACTATCTATGTATGTATGTTCTGTATGCGTGTGTAATAATAGATAGATAGAAGATACATACGTACATACGTACGGTAAAAAATATATATATATAATATATATATATATATATTATATATATATATATTATATATATTATTATATTATACTGTTGGGGTAAATCCTGCTCCACGTCATTTGGTTTCAGCCGTAAACACTTGCAGCCAGTAGCCGAGAAGAGCTTCCGCAGGACGGGCTTCAGCCGAACTCCCAGCGCCCGAACTTCTCATGCGGTCGCCCCCTCGGCCGACTCCCAAGCAAGTGCCCCTCGGTCGAACTCGCTCAGCGGTCGCTCCCTCGGCGCGAAACTCCTCAAGACAGTCGTCGCTCACCGAACTCCTCAGCGATCGCCCTTCGCCGAAACTTCGGCCGACCGAGGCTCCTACCGAACTCTCAAGCGTCCAAGCCTCAACGAAGTCCACATTCCGGCCGAACTTCCAACGGCCGAGCTTCGATTTTCCTCGGCCGAACTCTTCAGGCGGATGAGCTTAGCTGCATACCTCGCCTGATGGGAGCCGAACTCCCTCCAATCTTCTCTTCAGAGTCCGAACTCCTTCGAAAATGGGCACCACAATGAAGGCTTAACCTTCTGCGCCATCTCAGTCCACCACGGCGATAGCGATCCACTGTCAGGCGGCGATGCTATCACCATCAAATCCACCACACACAGCACCATCCCGTGAGACTACCCACCGACCTCGAGCGGGCCCGCCAGACGCGGCTGCAATTGTCACCATCAGCTTCACTATAAAAAGGCCTCCCGATATGCTAAGGCTAAGCTCTTTGCCTCTAATCTCTTGAGCTCTCCTCTTCTTCCTCTAAACTCCTAACTCACGAGCACTCCATTTTTGTTGGCCGAAAACTGACTTGACCATCGGGAGGGTCTGTGGGCCACCCCCACGATTTTAGGATGGGACTTTGTTTGCAGATCTCCGACGGCGACCTCATCGGTCTCCACTCCGGCGACGACCAGTTTCTGCACCAATAGATTGACGCTAGAAGGAGGGCCCGACTTCTCTGTTGAAAGAAAGCCGAAGTCCCCTCGTTCTTAAAGGAGTGCTCGGCGACGTTTTCCCCCTTTCACTCAAAGATTTATGTTCTTCCTCTTTTCAAAAAAAAAGAAGAGATGCCCCCCAAGAGAGCCTCGACTCGGTGGCCGGCGGCCTCCGCGACCAGATCCGACCGCTCCTGCTCAAGCCCCGGCGACCCAGGCTAACTCTATAGCCGCGGTGGACGTGGAGCAGTTCAACCTACTCGTCAAGCAGGTCCGCGATCTCATGGAGGCAGTGCAGGCCATGCACCAGCAAGCCCCAGTGCCAGCCCAACCGGCACGGGACTCTCCGGAGCCGAGTGATCCGGTCCAAGAGCGACCGACTTGGACAGCCCGACCTCCGATCCCCGGATTGGAGAGGCAGAGGAGGGAGAGCCCTTGCTCGGATCATGGATCGGCCAAGGGTGAAGCCTCGCGCCCGTTCCACAAGAGAGCCTTGGAGATCAGAAACCGTGAAGATCTCCTGGATCAAAGGCTCTTAGAAATGAGCCGGCGAATCGAAGAACTTCGTCACACTCCCCCCTCACGTGGCAATGACGTTTGCACTGACCCCCCTTTTTCGCAGAAAATCATGCAGGAACCGGTCCCGCCGAACTTTAAGCTCCCACAGTTCGACAGCTACGATGGGACCACCGACCCGATCGACCACTTGGAAGCCTTCCGGACGACGATGCTGCTCCACGGCGCTCCAGACGCTATATTGTGTCGGGCTTTCCCCTCTACCCTGAAAGGAGCTGTCAGAAATTGGTACTCGGCGCTCAAGCCGAGTACCATCTTATCATTTGGCCAGATGAGTCAACAGTTCGCGGCCCACTTTGTGAGTAGTAGGCGGCCGCGCCGAGGTTCGGATTCCTTGATGGCCATCAAGCAGAAGGTAGGGGAACCCATCCGGGCCTACGTCACCCGGTTTAATACTGCCGCACTGAAAGTTCGAAACCTGGACCAATCAGTCGCCATAGCCGCCCTCAAGGGCGGCCTTCAAAAAAATAACTTGCTGTTCTCCCTGAAGAAAAGGTACCCTAGGGACCTCGCCGATCTGCTGGCTCGGGCCGAGAGATATGCCCGTGCGGAAGAAGCCTTCAAGTCGAAGGACGAAGAAGCCTTAAGGGAGCGGTTGGCAGGCAATGGGGAGCCGAATGAAGTTCGACCGCGCTCACGGACTCCCTCCGGTAGCAGACGGGCCCGGACTCCTCGAGCTTACAGAGAAGCGCGAAGAAGCCCTCCTTCCAAAAGATTCCGCGACTATGCCCCCCTCAATGCTCCTCGAACTCAGATCTTCACCAAAATTAAGAACCAACTACCAAGACCTGAAGGGCTACGGTCTCCCTCAAACAAGCGTGACCGAAGCAAGTACCGCCTCTACCATCGCAACCACGGCCACGACACTGAGGAGTGCATCCAGCTCCGAGACGAGATCGAGGAGCTCGTTAGAAAGGGGCGGCTGGGTAAATTCATTCGATGCGAGCCTGAAGATCGACGAAGGGCACTGTCGTAACAAAAAATGATAAGGTCGACTGCCTCACTACGTCGTCAATATTACCCCAGGACCCAACATGGAAGCCAAGAGAGGCATGCTTCAAAGTGAGGAAGCCAGCATGAGGTAGAAAAGGACATCCTGAATCACAGAGAATTTGGAAAAACATTGCCAGTAACTTCCTTTCAATGAAGTTCTTTCCTTTCAACAGTGTATTATTTTTCGGCCCCAAAACTATGACAGAGAAAGAAGCAGTCAATAATCGCCATGTTAGGAAGGAAGACCTCGTCCTAACACAAGCAGGTCAAAGAGCAGTTCGGCCAGAGATAAGATCTCTCCCGAGTAGTTTGGCCAGAGATAAGATCTCTCTCGAAAAGCGATGTCGGCCAGAGATAAGATCTCTCCCAAAAAACCACCTCGGCTAGAGATAAGATCTCTCCCGAGCAGTTCGGCCAGAGATAAGATCTCTCCGAGCAGTTCGGCCAGAGATAAGATCTCTTCCGAAAAGCGACGTCGGCCAGAGATAAGATCTCTCCCAAAAAACCACCTCGGCTAGAGATAAGATCTCTCCCGAAAAGCGACTCGGCCAGAGATAAGATCTCTCCCAAAAAACCACCTCGGCTAGAGATAAGATCTCTCCCCAAAAAGCGACGTCGGCCAGAGATAAGATCTCTCCCGAAAAACCACCTCGCTAGAGATAAGATCTCTCCCGAGCAGTTCGGCCAGAGATAAGATCTCTCCCGAAAAGCAACGCCGGTCAGAGATAAGATCTCTCCCCTCGACCAGAGATAAGATCTCTTCCGACCGTCAGAGATAAGATCTCTACGTCGGCCAGATAAGATCTCTCCCGAAAAATCACCTCGGTCAGAGATAAGATCTCTCCCGAAAAGCGACGTCGGCCAGAGATAAGATCTCTCCCAAAAAACCACCTCGGCTAGAGATAATATCTCTCCCGAAAAGCGACCTCGGCTAGAGATAAGATCTCTCCCGAAAAATCACCTCGGCCAGAGATAAGATCTCTTCCGAAAAGCGACCTCGGCCAGAGATAAGATCTCTCCCGAGCGATAACTTCGGCCAGAGATAAGATCTCTCCCGAGTGAAGGCCTCGTTCACAAAGGACGAGATGGGGGGAGAGACTCGGACGACGGTCCGCATGTGCCCCCACAGCCCGTTGGAAATAGGAGGAGAACCTCGTCCTAACGCGAGCAAGATCTAACACGAGCATCAACCTCGGTTAGAGATAAGATCTCTCCCAAGTAATCGAGCCAGCCCCGGCTGAAAATGGGATCTTCCCTAGGCTTCAACTTCGATATCAACTTCAAGCTGGAGACGAGATCTCCCCCGAGCTTCGACCTAGACTAGCACAGAGCTCAGAGGAAGACTTCGACAGTCGCCTTTCCTGCACTCCCTTCCTTCGATTTTCGAACTCGAGAGTGGGGGGGCTAATGTTAGGGATAAATCCCGCTCCAGCCGAAGTCTAGCTCGATGCCCAGCCTAATACAGCCAGTAGCCGCAGAAGAGCTTCGGCAGATGGGCTTCAGTCGAACTCCCAGCGCCCGAACTTCTCAGCGGTCGCCCCCTCGGCCGAGCTCCCCAAGCAGTCGCCCCCTCGGCCGAACTCCTCAGCGGTCGCCCGAACTCCTCACGGTCGTCCTCGCCGAACTTCGGCCGACCGAGCTCCTACCGAACTCTCAAGCGTCCAAGCCTCAGCCGAAGTCCAACATCCGGCCGAACTCTCCAACGGCCGAGCTTCAGATTCCCCTCGACCGAACTCTTCAGCGGACGAGCCTTAAGCTGCATACCTCCAGCCAGACGCCTATGGGAGCCGAACTCCCTCCTATCTTCCTCTTCAGGAGTCCGAACCCCTCCGAAATGGGCACACGACGAAGGCCTTCAACCCTTCATTCGGCAAGCTTTGCAGCCATCACCATCAGTCCGCCGCAAGCTCTGCAGCCATCACCATCAGTCCGCCGCAGGCGATAGCGACCCACTGTCAGGCGGCGATGGCTGTCACCATCAATCCGCCGCACACGGCACCATCCCGTGAGACTGACTCCGTCGAACCTCGAGCGGCCCGCCAGCACGCGGCTGCAGTTGTCACCATCAAGCTCCGCTATAAAAAGGACCCTCCCGATATGCTAAGGCTAAGCTCTCTGACATCTAATCTCTCTGAGCTCTCCTCTTCTTCTCTAAACTCCGAAACTCATTCCGAGCACTCCATTCCTGTTGGTCGAAAACTGACTTGACCGTCGGAGGGTCCTGCCGGAGCCACCCCCATCGGTTCCAGACGAAACTTTATTTTGCAGGTCTCCGGCGGCGACCTCATCGGCCTTCACTCCGACGATGACCAATTTCTGCACCAACAGATACATACATACATACATACATACATATATATATATATATGTATGTATGTATGTATGTATGTATGTATCTATATATATATATATATATATATATATATATATATATAAGCTCACGTATGGTTTGATTGATATTTAAGTTTAATCTTAATTTTTTCTTTTATTTTATTAAGTTTAGTTTAAGCTTGAAATATTTAAATTTGATCGGCTCAAATTAAATTTTAAATTTGAATATTTTAAATCAATATGTTTCCGCTTCTAACTATTTGATCCAGCCAACTGGATTGCACCCTTTGGCATAGCAAATAGGGGATGGTGGTCCAATGGGGACCATTCCATCCTGATCGTGTCTTCCAAAAGCAGCTTTCGATGAGACTTCTCAACCACCAACAATTTTTGAGGCCACCGCTACCTAGTGGTGATAGCCGGTGAACTCCATGGACGTAGTACAGCTCATTTCTTATCCGATTTGGAGTGGTTGAAACATCAAAGCTCTGGCTTCTTATGACATGGCATTTTTTTGTGGATTTGCTGTCTTTCCATGCAGTTAAGCTAAGCGTTGTGTAATAGGTCCAACTCCAATAGCCACACCAGTTTACATATACCGTATGCTTTTGTGTTGTAAATATTCCTAGCTCAATAATTCAACTTGATCATCTAAGCAAGCTTAAATACCAAACTGTTTGAGGCTTTGAGCTAATCATAATATATAATTTATTGGGCTATCTTTTCTTGATTTTTAAAATAGTGCAGCAACGTAGGGAGAATGATATATGATTCATTGGGCTCGGTTGATTTTTAAGGAGAAATATTAGTTGTATTATTTGAAAAAATGCAGCCATGTTGAGCTATGCTTGCCTATAATTAGCAGGCAAAAAGAGGGAAGATCTTTTGCATAGCATGAAGTGGGTCCAAAATGTGTAGTAGTAAATATGGGTTGGAGGGATGCTAGAATTGAGTCATGAGTTGGCATCATATCATTTGACCTAGGCCATCAATTTGGCATCCTATGTACTTTAGTAACAATCGGATACTGAAATCCCTCTTTGATAACTTGCAAAAGATGCTAAATCTATGCCCATCAGTTAGGGTGCTTGCCTTGTCTCCGGGAGCACCTTGAGGACCTTAATTATTGAAATAGTATATATTTTTTCTTAAGCATGTATTAACGATGCTAGCAGTATTATATTTGAGTCAATAAACCATACAACAAACATTATCATCATTCTTGCCGAACTTTTAACATAACAATTGATCTACAATCCATTTTTTAAAAACAAAAATAATATAAATAGTTTTTGCAAGCTAGTTTATAGGTTGATATGCACTTTTGTTATAGTTTATGATTTCAATAGAATTTAGAATATACTTGATCGGGAGGAGTTGGACTTTAAAGTGAAAATGTGTGACCTCCGGTACAACTATTTGATTAGGAGGAACGTCATTTTTACTTTGATTCTAAAAAAAAAATATATATTTTAAATTTTTAAAAATTTATTTTATTATTTTTTAGTATCTAAATTTAATTTATTTTTAATTTTAATTATAAATTAAATATATCAAAAAAATATGATCATTTTAATTTTATCTTAGTTTATTTTAATTTTGATTTGGGTTCCAGCCACGGGCCAAATACATCAATCTGCCTGGATGGACATCTGTTCTTCGTTTTCTCGGAAAGGAATAGGACAAGATAAAAGGGCCCTACCTGTCACCTTGATCTCCAACATCCGGTACGGTCCACAAACTGTCGTTCCATCCCCACTCCATTATGTGGGCCCGCTTGGGTAAGGATAGCTGGATAAGGTCGAGTTTGAGAGAGCGTCGGCAAACGACAGCATCTAAAGGAGCCGAAATTACTTGGTGGGACACGCAACTTGGAAAACACTCCACGTATACGCCATACATTGGAGAGAGTTCTTTGGTCGTGTCTGATTTATTCGTTAGAGGATGCATCTCGTGGCAAGGCAATCTGATAGAATGAATGGTTATGATTTGATATATCACCGCGAGGTGTCAATAAGTGCTCCCTTTGGTTGGCCATAGAGGGAGCTAGTTGATGGCCATGCAGGGAGGACTTCGAGCTAGTTGACTCCTTTGGAGCTATTCCAATGCATTGATTAAGTCGTCAAAATAAGATGTAATTCATGATAGGTTTTGGGGTACGTGGACCAATTAAATTTAATGAGGTGTTGCCTTTAGGAGCAGTATAACTAGATTGAGATTTAAGAATCATGAAACATGCTATTTAACTTTACAAGCACCTCTTATCCTCGTGTACATCAATTGGCAATCTATATATAGTGTCATAATTAATCCATTTTAATTTTAAAAATTACATGGAAGGAATATGCTGAGGTTGATAGCAAAGTAACGACCTTAATGCATGTCGATTACCTTATTGACATTTTTCGCAACTATTTTATAATATTTTGATTCATATTATATATTTAAACACGAGGATGAGGGATGGACATTATCAATCAATATAGTTGATCTGTTTTCAAAACAATAGGATACAAGCTTAAATCATCTTCTTAAGGTCATATTGAGCTCGCTCTCTCTTCCCTCGGACATGCATGCCGACACCTGTGCTCTTATATTTTACATAATATATATTTACATATATAGCTACATAAAATCAGCATTTATATTCTTACATAATATTAATTTCTGTGTCTACTTGATGTTTCTTAAAACATCATCTTCGCACGTATTAATATCCATATTTCGGTATTGAGAATTGAATGCCATCCTACACCACCAAACAATGTTTATAGCTAGAAGTGTTATATGAAGTTTCATGTTATTTTTACTTGCATATGATATAAAATGCATGGATATAGTAGGTAGGGATCAGTCTAGTCAAGTAGGACTTCACACTTTTATGTATTCGGATAACCATGCTTGGCTAAAGATCAGCTTTCCACCTAACACCATGAGAGAGACGTACATGACCAAAGGCTTATATAATCCCTAGTTGTGGATAAGATGGACCGGCCTTGATTGCAGAGCAAGCAAAGGTTATACAGACAAAGTTTTCCATTAATACATCGGTGTTAGCTAAGCGAATTCAATCATAGCTCGTCATTTGCTGGCAGAGCTTCTCATAGCTTCATGGCAAATATAAAATGTGGTAACGTGCAGCCCCATGCAATAAATAACCGGGATGACGACCAGTCTAAATTAACGTCATATGGTCTTATTATCTCCAGCAGCATTCACAGCGTTATCTTAAACTAAAGCTATGAACACACGATACCAACTTCAGAAAGGAAAGGACGACATCGATCTCTAGCATTGACGTTTTTTATTCAGTACAAAACAATTAACAACGCTTATTTCTTCTTTATTTCCTTTTATTCTAATCTTTTTCGCATTTTGTTATCTTCTAGAACTTTCTTCATGAATTATTTTTCTTTGTTTAGGTATAATACAATGAGTACCATATCGTACCATAGATGTTTTGATGTCTAAATATTATGATTTTTCCCTCCTTTTCTACAATATAGGAAAGTTACCATCAGAAAGATGCATGGAAGCACCATCGACATCGATCCATGTAGTTATATGTGAATCTTGTTTGTAATGAAGGAGCTTGATAGGAGTTGTTAGTGAATCTTAATTTGTAATGAAGAAGCTTGATAGGTACCAGAATTCTAGTTTTCAGATTAAACATTTTTTTGTATTGTGGATAATACACCATAACTAGCCTTTCAAATATTCCTTTTTCTCAGCTTGTGATCCAGGACTGAGCCCAATACAGACATTTTATTGCGCTTATATTAGAGCCCAGAAGGGCATTTCTGAACTAGCCCATCCTACCTCTTGCTGACCCAACAGAAAGTGTCAGAGTACTCTCCCTTGTTTTAAATGCACATATCTAACTATGGGACCAATATACTCAAAGTGAGCTCATCAGAGCTTATCAGGCTTGGCTCCGTGACAGGGCTCATTTGAGCTCGTTCAGTCAGGAAGCAAGCAAGCTCGAGCACCATTTAGAGGCTCCACTCGTGGATGAGCCAAGCCCGAGTGCTCCGGCTTGCATAAATAAGTAAAAATTATGGGCATAACTTAATTAACGGGCTCGCTTAAGCTTGTTTGGCAGGTTAAGTTTAAGCTTGGCCTTTGTCGTTAAGCTCGGTATGCTTTGGCTTAAGCATATTATTGGACAGTTTTGTAGTATATCCAGCAAGAACGGAAAGATAAAATCTGTTCTTTATTGCACTGGAAACTCATTCCTTCTAGCAATTGCATTCCACCAATTCTTCCTGGAATCTTTTTCAGTTTCTTGTTAGGAATGTACATTGCCTATATTAAAAATATACAGAATATTATGAATGTACATTGTCTAAAATAGTTTTACAATGGCATGTTATAGAATATTAGGAATGTCCATTATCTAGAATATTATATACAATTACTATGACGGATTTTTTGAATTAGGAGAATCACGTGATTGATACCGTAATCTCTTCAATTTTTTGCCTGGTTCTCTCTTCTTCATCTCTATATATGAATGTACATAGTGAAATATATCAAAAAAATCTTTTCTTATACTCGAGAGATGGAGGAAAAAGAGGGAAAACATAAGAAAAAAGTAGAAAAAAAATTTTCGATATATTTCACTATGATATGTACATCCATATATAGAGGTGAAGAAGAGAAAAATAAGCAAAAAATTAGAGAAATTACAATATCAATCACATGATCCTCCCAATCCAAAAAATCTGCCATAGTAATTGTATATAATATTCTAGACAATCGACATTCCTAATATTCTATAACATGCCATTATAAAAATATTCTAGATAATGTACATACCTAATATTCTGTATATTCTTAATATAGGCAATGTACATTCAAATAGTCCCAACTTGCACAGAATCTCTTGAAAATAATCACAGCCGAGAGCTTTAGTAAAGATATCTGTAAGCTGATAATGTGTAGGAACATATTGTGTAGCAATGTTTTGAAACTGCAATCGCTCTCTGACAAAATGACAATCAATTTCTATGTGTTTGGTCCACTCATGAAATACAGAATTTGCAGCAATGTGTAAAATCACTTGATTATCATAATAAAGGAACATGAGACCATGATGTAAAATATTGAAGTCGGATAAGAGGGCTTGAAGCCATAGTAATTCACTGATGGTGTGTACCATAGACCGATATTCGACCTCTGCAGAGAAATGAGACACTATAGTCTGCTTCTTAGCACGCCAAAAAATTGGAGCATCTCCCAAGGAAACATAGAAACCTGTAGTAGAGCGCCTTATCATGAGACATCCTATCCAGTCTGCATCATAATAAGCATATAACTGAAAGGTGTTGACACTTGAAAAAAATATGCCTTAACCTGAAGATCCTTTCAAATATCGTAAAATATGAAAGGTTGCATCTAAGTGTGGTTGCCGAGGAAATTGCATAAACTGCGTTAGAACATGCACCGAGTATGTAATATCAGGCCTGGTGATGGTCAAATAAATGAGTCATCCCAGCAGTCAACGATATGGACCTGGATCGTCAAAAAGTTTTCCATCATCTGTCGTGAGCTTGAGATGTTGCTGCATAGAAAATTTTGTAAGCTTGGTCCCCAACATTTCGATCTCCTGAAGAATATCAAGTGTATATTTTTGTTGGGATACAAATATGCCTGAAGGTGATCGTGCTACTTCTAACCCAAGAAAATATTTTAAGTTGCCTAGGTCTTTAATGTGAAACTTGTCTTGCAAATATTATTTCAATGCCTGACATTTTGAAGGGTTATTCTCTATAATAATCACATCATCTACATAAACAAGAATGGCAATGAAAGAGTCTTTATCCTGTTTGGTGAATAGAGAATGATCGGCTTTAGATTAAGTACAGTCATATTGGAGCAAGAAGTGGGAGAACTTTTCAAACCACTGTCTTGACACTTGCTTAAGTCCATAAATAGACTTACGCAACCGACAAACACATGTATCACTTGGTTTTAGAAATTCTGGTGGAGGTGTCATGTGTACTTCTTCATGAAGATTGCCATGAAAGAAAGCATTGTTGACATCCAACTGATGTAACTGCCAATGTTTAGCGGAAGCAACGGCTAAGAGACATCGTACTATAGTCAATTTAGCCATCGGGACAAAAGTCTCGGTGTAGTCAAGGCTTTCTATTTGTATGTATCCCTTCGCCACTAACTGAGCTTTATATGGCTCAATAGAACCATCGGCTTTGTATTTAATTTTGTATACCCATCTCGATCCAATGGGTTTCTTCCCAAGTGGTAAATGCTCCAAGGTCCAAGTGTCATTTTGCTGGAGAGCAGTGAGCTCAACCTCCATTGCTACTCGCCACTTAGGATTCTTTACGGCTTGAGAAAAGGTTTTAGGTTCTTTATGAGAAGTGATAGCTGAAAGGAAAGCTCGATGGAAAGCATTAAGCTTAGAATAAGTGAGGTAGCAAGAAATAGGATAAGGCTTACCTAAGGTCACTGAATTGGCAGATGTGTCCAGGGGTCTTCCCACTCCTGGGGCATCGACAATATAGTCCTATAATCGAACGGATTGCTTCCTATCTCTGACGGGCCGTGAGTTAGGTCCAATGGTTTTAGAACGTGAAGCTTGCTCAAGAGAGATAGTATCAATTACATCAAGAGTCCTATTCAAACTTGATATTTGATTCGAATCAATGGAATTGGTTTGTGTTTGATCTGACTCATGAGAAAGAATAGGGTTTGAAACCTATCCTTGGGTCTGGCCCAAATTAGGTACATGAGGTAAATTATTGGTTGTCAAAGAAAATTCCATATCATAATCAGTCTGATTTGGTTGTGAAAAAGAAGATATAATAGAAGAGAAAGGCGATGTTTGAGAATAACGAAATATCTTCTCATGAAAGATAACATCATGTGAAGTAAATATTTTATGAGTTTCAAGATCATATACACGATAGCCCTTTTGACCAAGAGGGTATCCAACAAACATACAAGCATGAGAATGAGGTTGAAATTTATCACTAGACGTCTCATGCACATAATAAAGGCTGCCAAAAACTCTTAGATGATCATAGGTGGGTGGTTTATGAAATAAGAGTTCGTAAGGACTCTTGCCATTCAATTTTGATGTGGATGTCAAGTTAATTAAATAAGCGGCAGTCAAAACACAATCTTCCCAAAATGACACAGGCAAGTTAGCTTGAAATCTTAGAGCATGGGCAATATTTAATAGATACCGATGTTTACGCTCAACCATCCCATGTTGTTCTAGTGTCCCGACACAAGAAGTTTGTGATATAATCCCATGTTCTAAAAAATATGATTTCAATGGTCCAGCTACAAACTCTTGAGCATTATCACTACGTATGTATTTAATGTTGGCATCAAAATGATTTTTGACCATAGCATGAAAATTAACGAAGCATTGATATGCCTCGAATTTTTTTTATAATAAATAAACCCAAGTAGCCCTTGTGCAATTATCGATGATAGTAAGAAAGAAATGAGCTCTCGTATGTAATGAGGTGCAATATAGTCCCCATATATCAATATGAACTAAATTAAATGGTGAAGCAGATTTATTAATGCTCAAGGAAAAAGGCTTTCTTGTTTGTTTTGCATGATAGCAAATATCATAATAATTATTTATAAAATCAAAAGAAGTACTTGAGAGAAAAGGAACAAGTTTCAAATGCTTGTAAGAGCAATGTCCTAACCGAGCATGCCAGAGATTAATTGAAACATCGACTTTATTTGTCCGTGCAGGACGTATTGTCAAGCCTTTAAAGTAGTAGAGACCATCTCGGTGTTCACCCAATCTAATCAGCTTCCTCGTGGTAAGATCCTGTAGAGCACAAAATGTGGGAAAGAAGAAAACAACACAATTAAGTTCTCTAGCAAGTTTGCTTACTGAAACAAGATTGCAAGTAAAATTAGGAGCATATAAAATACGGTGCAAGATAATATCATTGATCCAAGTAACATAATCATATGAATGTACAGGCATATTGACTCCATTAGGTAGAGTAACTGGGAGTACATTATCAAGGGGTTCAATATCATGAAGAAAAGACTTACAAAAGATTAAATGTTCAAAAGCACCACTATCAAGGATCCAAGAATGACAAGAATTAAGAGAGGCCTTACCAACAAAATTTATAGCACTTTGAGTCTTATCTTGTCTAAGAAGGAAAATAAGTTGCTGATATTGTATGGAAGAAAGATCCGGTATTGGAGAGATTCTGTTTGTAGTCGATGGTATAGTAGCATTCACAGCAACCCCTCCTTAGTACTGACTACCGATCTCTACTCCATTGCCTCTACCTTTACTCGATCTTTGGATTGCCATCCAGATGGGTACCCGATTAGCTCGAAGCATCTATCATAGGTATGTCCTATCTTCTTGCAGTGGTCGCATCAAAAATATTTTTTATTCTTTTTCTTGGAGTCGATCTTCTTATTAAGCCTTTCTGTCACGGCCTTAACAGTAAGAGCCGTAGCTTCGGATTGAGAAGTTTGAACTCGGATGACTTCCTTCTGCTTTTCACCTCGAATTAATAAGGCATTTGCCTTATTAACTATTGGTAATGGCTCCATGGACAGCAGCTGATCTCACAACATGTTGTGGGAGTCCTTGAGGCCGAAAAGAAACTGATGTAGTCTTTCTTCTTCTTTCTCAACTTGGATCTCTCTAGTGGCTCCATAAGAACAAATCGGCATCTTGGAATAAGCCGCAAGTTCCTCCCACAAGCCACGAAGGTGGGCATAATAAGCGGCAATAGTCATATCATTACCTTACCTGAAACTCCAGATTTGGATCTTTAACTTATGAATGTAAGGAGCATTTCCTTGAGAGTATCTTTCTTCAAGATCAATCCAAATATCTCGAGCACTTTCAAAAAAAGAGATGCTGTCATAAATTTTTGATACAACAGAGTTGTAGATCCATGACATCACCATTGAATTGCAAGTATCCCATAAAAAATGATCCCACGATCCATCTATAGATCGTGCAAGTATCCCATCAACGAATCAAATTTTTCGTTTAGCTCGAAGAGTAGTGATAATAGCCCTTCACCATGCAAGATAGTTCGGTCCCTTGAGCAGAGATGTCACAAGGGCATTTTTAGGATTCTTCGAAGGTGAGATGAAATAAGAAGATGTCGGATCATGCGCAGCACTTTAGATCGGTGATGAATCATCCACCATAGATTCGATTGTAGTGCTCTGATCGACATGTTAATGAGAACAAAATACAGCAACTATTTACCTCCAGCTACGTGCAAGAGAACGCTTCAGCAACAACTTGCCGTAAGCACTAATCGAGGAAAAGATTTGGATCAATGGCGATCTTGCTCTGATACCATGTAAAAGAAATGCCTGAGTAATGGAGGAAAAAGAGAAAAAATATAAGAAAGAAAGTAGAAAAGATTTCTTCGATATATTTCACTGTGATATGTACATCCATATATAGAGGTGAAGAAGAGAGAAACAGGCAGAAAATTGGAGAGATTATGGTATCAATCACGTGATCCTTCCAATCCAAAAAATCTGTCATAGTAATTGTATATAATATTTTAGACAATGGACATTTCTAATATTCTATAACATGCCATTGTAAAAAAATTTTAGATAATGTACATTCCTAATATTCTGTATATTCTTAATATAGGCAATGTACATTCCTAATAGATACCTTCAATTCTTCAATCCATTTTCTTCAAAAGTATCTCCTCATAAACTACTATGGTACAAGTTCATCACAAGCAAGGGGATATTTGGCCACTTGATGACCATTGATAAGCTATCTTGGTAGCCCACAAGTTAGTTTCCAATACTTGTCCTATACTAAAGGCCCCGACTCAAAACCATTGCCATCAAATTCTACATATTCTAATGCATGGCTCTTGTCAGATTGTAACATGCGAGGTCCAACACTTCAAGGAGGTGTTTAGTTGAGAGAAGTTGGAATCTGAAATCGAAATGAGAATGAATAACTATTGTTGGGGATAAATCCCGCTCCTGCCGAAGCCCGGCCCGACGCTCAGCCCAATGTAACCAGTAGCCGCTGAAGAGCTTTAGCGCCAGGCGCCAGGCCGAGCCCCTACCACGGCCGAACTGCCTAGAGGCCGAACTCCCCTGCGCCAAGGTCCGGGCCGAACTGCCTAGAGGCCGAACTCTCCTGCGCCAAGGTCCGGGCCGAACTGCCTAGAGGACGAACTTCCACCGTCGGCCGAACTTCCTGACGGCCGAGCTCCTTGGACTCCAAGCGGCTGGACTTCTTCGGGAGACGGACTCCTCCCAGACGCCCGTTCGGCCATCCGAGCTCCTCCCGGGTTTTCCCTTCAGCCGAACTCTCCTACGAGCCCGAACTCCTTCGGGCCCCACGGCCGAACTCCTTCGGACCGACCCCAGGCGAGCCCGTGCAGCCGAACTCCTTCGGACTTCCCACGGCCGAACTCCTTCGGACCGACCCCAGGCGAGCCCGTGCAGCCGAACTCCTTCGGACCGAACTCCTCAGCGAGCCCTGGCCGAACCAACTAGCAACCGAAGTCCTTCAACTGGCCAGCCGAGCTTCTTCGGGCCTCTCAGCGGCCGAACTCTACAGACGGCCGACCCTTCAGCCAGACGAACTCCCCCAGCTTCCCCCTCGGCCGAACTCTGTTACAAGTCCGAACTCCATTGGACGAACTGTCGCCTGCAGCAAAATCGGACGACGCCTTCCTCTCCGTACCGGACTCCATGCGGCCCACGGCTCGCCGGTATGGCTCCCACGATCTACCCGAACGACGCCTTCCTCTCCGTACCGGATTCCATGCGGCCCACGGCTCGTCGGTATGGCTCCCACGATCTACCAGACGACGCCTTCCTCTCCGTACCAAACTCCATGCTGCTCGACGACTCTCTGCCAGACGGCACAGCCGTCACCATCAACTAAGCTCCGCTATAAAAGGACCCCTCCCGACATACTAAGGCTAGGCTCTCTGAACTCTCGACTCTCTAAGCTCTCCTCCGCATCTCTAAGCTCCGGAACTCATTCCGAGCACTCCATTACTGTTGGCCGGAAGCTAACTTGACCGTCGGAGGGTCCTGCCGGAGCCACCACCCCACCGATTCCGGACGGGACTTCATTTTGCAGGTCCCCGGCGGCGCCCAGCGGCCTCGATTGCGGCGACCTCCGACGGCGACGGATTTCTGCACCAACAGATTGGCGCTAGAGGAAGGGCTTGAACCTTCGAGGTTCCCTTGTTCTTAAAGGAGTGCTCGGCGACCCTTCTCTTCCCTCTCCAGAGATCTTCCTTTTCTCTTTCGAAGAGAAAACGCCACCCAGGAGAGCTTCCGCACGGCGTTCGGTGGCCTCTGCGTCTGCTCCTGCTTCAGCCCCGGCGGCCTAGGTTCCACCTAAACCCGCGATGGATGTGAAGCAGTTTGGCCTGCTTGACCGACAGATCCGTGGCCGTGGCCTCACGGAGGCGTTGCACGCTTTACAGCAGCCTCCGGTAGCGACTCCACCAGCAAGCCCGCCATGAGGGCGTGAGAAATCAGCCTTAGGGAAGAGCCCAATCGCCCCGAAGAGAGAAACAGAGAGCAGAAGTTCCCCGCCGAAGCAGAAAGAAGTTCGGCTCGGAGAAAAGCCGGGCTCCCCCCAAAGCTCGGCATCAAGGTAAAATGAAGCTCGGTGGAAAGCCGAACTCCTCAACTCAACCTCCAAAATAAAGTTCGGCGCCGGCAAGGACGGAACGAAGCCCCCCTCCCAGAAGGTTCCGCAACTACGACCCGCTCCTCTAACTCGAATTCTCGGCAAAGTTAAGAGCCAACCGCCAAGACCTGAAGGACTACGGCCTCTCCAAACATGCGCGATCAAGGAGAAGATCGGCTATAGGCACTGCCGTAACCGGAAAAGACAAGAAGGTTGGCCGTCCCGCGGCGTCATCAACGCCACCCCGGGGAGGAGCTAGGAGCTAGCTACATCGGTGATTCGTCATCCCCAGCGACAAAGTCAAGAGAAGCATGGTCCAAATTATGAAGGCCGGCATGAGATAGAGGAGGTCGTCTGGACGGGACTTGCTGCTCGAGGGAGCTCCGAGGAACAACACCCCGTCGACCCCTCAAACGAGAGCGCGCTGTCCACGATTTTCCTTCGGTAAAATTCTCCCCTCTGCATAATATTATTTCTGGATGCGAAAACTATGCGATGACAGGAGAGCAGCAGTCAATAATCGCCGCGTTAGGAACAGGAGGAGAACCTCGTCCTAACGCGAGCAACAAGCTCGGCCGCAGGAGATAAGATCTCCCCCGAGCGCGCACCTCGGCCGCAGGAGATAAGATCTCCCCCGAGAGAAGCTCGGCCGTAGGAGATAAGATCTCCCCCGAGCGCGCACATCAATCTCGGCTAGAGATAAGATCTCTCCCGAGCGACCGTGAACAACCTCGGTTAGGAACAGGAGGAGAACCTCGTCCTAACGCGAGCATCAACCTCGGCAAGAGATAAGATCTCTCCCGAAGGCAAAGTTCGGCCAGAGATAAGATCTCTCCCGAACAACAAGGTCGGCCAGAGATAAGATCTCTCCCGAACCGCAACCTCGGCCAGAGATAAGATCTCTCCCGAAGGCAAGTTCGGCCAGAGATAAGATCTCTCCCGAACAACAAGTTCGGCCAGAGATAAGATCTCTCCCGAACAATTCGGCCAGAGATAAGATCTCTCCGAACCGCAACCTCGGCCAGAGATAAGATCTCTCCCGAGCAAGTTCGGCCAGAGATAAGATCTCTCCCGAACAAGCAACCTCGGCCAGAGAGATAAGATCGAGATCTCCCGAACAAGGTCCCGAACAAGATAAGTCTCGGCCAGAGATAAGATCTCTCCCGAACCGAACGTCGGCCAGAGATAAGATCTCTCCCGAAAAACCTCGGCAGAGATAAGATCGGCCAGAGATAAGATCTCTCCCGAACAAGTTCGGCCAGAGATAAGATCTCTCCCGAAAAGCAAGGTCGGCCAGAGATAAGATCTCTCCCGAAGCAAGTTCGGCCAGAGATAAGATCTCTCCGAAGGCCAAGTCGGCAGAGATAAGATCTCTCCCGAACAACCAGTCGGCCAGAGATAAGATCTCTCCCGAACCGCAACCTCGGCCAGAGATAAGATCTCTCCCGAAGGCAAGTTCGGCCAGAGATAAGATCTCTCCCGAACAACAAGGTCGGCCAGAGATAAGATCTCTCCCGAACCGCAACCTCGGCCAGAGATAAGATCTCTCCGAAGGCAAAGTTCGGCCAGAGATAAGATCTCTCCCGAACAACAAGTTCGGCCAGAGATAAGATCTCTCCCGAACAACAAGGTCGGCCAGAGATAAGATCTCTCCCGAACCGCAACCTCGGCCAGAGATAAGATCTCTCCCGAAGGCCAAGTTCGGCCAGAGATAAGATCTCTCCCGAACAACAAGGTCGGCCAGAGATAAGATCTCTCCCGAACCGCAACCTCGGCCAGAGATAAGATTCTCTCCCGAAGGCCAATCGGCCAGAGATAAGATCTCTCCGAACAAAAGGCAGAGAAAGAATCTCCCGAAGCAACCTCGGCCAGAGATAAGATCTCTCCCGAAGGCAACAAGTTCGGCCAGAGATAAGATCTCTCCCGAACAACAAGGTCGGCCAGAGATAAGATCTCTCCCGAACCGCAACCTCGGCCAGAGATAAGATCTCTCCCGAAGGCAAAGTTCGGCCAGAGATAAGATCTCTCCCGAACAACAAGTTCGGCCAGAGATAAGATCTCTCTCGAACAACAAGGTCGGCCAGAGATAAGATCTCTCCCGAACCTCTCCCAACCTCGGCCAGAGATAAGATCTCTCCCGAAGGCCAAGTTCGGCCAGAGATAAGATCTCTCCCGAACAACAAGGTCGGCCAGAGATAAGATCTCTCCCGAACCGCAACCTCGGCCAGAGATAAGATCTCTCCCGAAGGCCAAGTTCGGCCAGAGATAAGATCTCTCCCGACAACAACCGAACAATAGAGATAAGATCTCTCCCGGCCAGAGATCGCCAGAGATAAGATCTCTCCCGAACCGCAACCTCGGCCAGAGATAAGATCTCTCCCGAAGGCAAAGTTCGGCCAGAGATAAGATCTCTCCCGAACAACAAGTTCGGCCAGAGATAAGATCTCTCCCGAACAATAAGGTCGGCCAGAGATAAGATCTCTCCCGAACCGCAACCTCGGCCAGAGATAAGATCTCTCCCGAAGGCAAAGTTCGGCCAGAAATAAGATCTCTCCCGAACAACAAGCTCGGCTCTGCAGGAGATAAGATCTCCCCCGAGCGCGCACTTCACTTCGGCTGCAGGAGATAAGATCTCCCCCGAGCGCGCACTTCGCTTCGGCTGCAGGAGATAAGATCTCCCCCGAGCGCGCACTTCACTTCGGCTGCAGGAGATAAGATCTCCCCCGAGCGCGCACTTCGCTTCGGCTGCAGGAGATAAGATTCGAGCTGCAGGAGATAAGATCTCCCCCGAGCGCGCACTTCACTTCGGCTGCGGGAGATAAGATCTCCCCCGAGCGCGCACTTCACTTCGGCTGCAGGAGATAAGATCTCCCCCGAGCGCGCACTTCACTTCGGCTGCAGGAGATAAGATCTCCCCGAGCGCGCACTTCACTTCGGCTGCAGGAGATAAGATCTCCCCCGAGCGGCACTTCGCTTCGGCTGCAGGAGATAAGATCTCCCCCGAGCGCGCACTTCACTTCGGCTGCAGGAGATAAGATCTCCCCCGAGCGCGCACTTCACTTCGGCTGCGGGAGATAAGATCTCCCCCAAGCGCGCACTTCACTTCGGCTGCAGGAGATAAGATCTCCCCCGAGCGCGCACTTCAGCTCGGCCGTAGGAGATAAGATCTCCCCCGAGCGCGCACTTCAACCTCGACTGCAAGATAGGAGGTCTCCCTCGAGTCGACTTCAACTGACGAAGATAATGTCGCCCCCGAGGAGCTCAAATCCGACCTCGACCGAAGGAGGCGAGTCTTACTTCGGCTTCAACATCAGCTTCATCGACTTTAGCCGGAAATGAGTTCCATTTCAACTCCAAACATCGACTGAAGATGAGGTCTCCCCCAAGCCTCAGCCTCAACTTCAGCGTCAATCTTGGCTGGAGATGAGACCTCCCCGAGCTTCAGCTGCAACAAATGCGGAGCCTGGAAGGAGACTTCGGCAGTCGCCTGTTTTGGTACTCCCTTCCTTCAATTTTTGAACTCGGGAGTGGGGGGGCTATTGTTGGGGATAAATCCCGCTCCTGCCGAAGCCCGGCCCGACGCTCAGCCCAATGTAACCAGTAGCCGCTGAAGAGCTTTAGCGCCAGGCGCCAGGCCGAGCCCCTACCACGGCCGAACTGCCTAGAGGCCGAACTCCCCTGCGCCAAGGTCCGGGCCGAACTGCCTAGAGGCCGAACTCCCCTGCGCCAAGGTCCGGGCCGAACTGCCTAGAGGACGAACTTCCACCGCCGGCCGAACTTCCTGACGGCCGAGCTCCTTGGACTCCAAGCGGCTGGACTTCTTCGGGAGACGGACTCCTCCCAGACGCCCGTTCGGCCATCCGAGCTCCTCCCGGGTTTTCCCTTCAGCCGAACTCTCCTACGAGCCCGAACTCCTTCGGGCCCCACGGCCGAACTCCTTCGGACCGACCCCAGGCGAGCCCGTGCAGCCGAACTCCTTCGGACTTCCCACGGCCGAACTCCTTCGGACCGACCCCAGCCGAACTCCTTCGAGCCCGTGCAGCCGAACTCCTTCGGACCGAACTCCTCAGCGAGCCCTGGCCGAACCAACTAGCAACCGAAGTCCTTCAACTGGCCAGCCGAGCTTCTTCGGGCCTCTCAGCGGCCGAACTCTACAGACGGCCGACCCTTCAGCCAGACGAACTCCCCCAGCTTCCCCCTCGGCCGAACTCTGTTACAAGTCCGAACTCCATTGGACGAACTGTCGCCTGCAGCAAAATCGGACGACGCCTTCCTCTCCGTACCGGACTCCATGCGGCCCACGGCTCGCCGGTATGGCTCCCACGATCTACCGGACGACGCCTTCCTCTCCGTACCGGATTCCACGCGGCCCACGGCTCGCCGGTATGGCTCCCACGATCTACCAGACGACGCCTTCCTCTCCGTACCAAACTCCATGCTGCTCGACGACTCTCTGCCAGACGGCACAGCCGTCACCATCAACTAAGCTCCGCTATAAAAGGACCCCTCCCGACATACTAAGGCTAGGCTCTCTGAACTCTCGACTCTCTAAGCTCTCCTCCGCATCTCTAAGCTCCGGAACTCATTCCGAGCACTCCATTACTGTTGGCCGGAAGCTAACTTGACCGTCGGAGGGTCCTGCCGGAGCCACCACCCCACCGGTTCCGGACGGGACTTCGTTTTGCAGGTCCCCGGCGGCGCCCAGCGGCCTCGATTGCGGCGACCTCCGGCGGCGACGGATTTCTGCACCAACAACTATCATTTGCAATCGTTTGATTGGAAGGAGTCCCATTTCGATTCCAATTCTAGAATGGAATGGGATGATCCAATTTATCTAAAACTTAATTCCCACTATCCTCTAAGAATTCAAATTTCTATTTTAATTCTAATCATGAACCAAATGTTTAGGAGGATTTGACTATTCCGATTCCGATTTCAATCACGAATCAAACACCCCCGAAAAGGATTGAGTTATACCAGCTCCTAAGGAATGCAGCTAGAAAACCAGTTATGTCATACGCAAACCTGGCAAGTTGCCATAGAAATTATTCCGGCCAAGATCTAGATAAATTAATCAGCTGTCTGAAATTTTTTGAGAATGATGGAATACCTCCAGTGAGGTTGACGTCGCCGAAGTTTAAACTGACGACAAACTTAGAAAACCTGTAGAGCAAGTATTTAAGCCAGCATGGTAACTGATCACTGGATTTGGAGTCACCAGTTCCAAGTTCCGATTCTCCAACATTGCAGGAGTAACCAGATGGTGCCATCATCATGTTGTTTCAGCTAATGAAATAATTCAATTCTGCAGAAGAAGCTTGGCAGCAATGGTACTGAAAAGAAATTCTTGGAGAAATCCAAAGTTTGAAGTTTTCGCAGCAAATGTGATCCCAGCTCTTCAAACTTTTTGGAACTGAAATCCTTTGTTACTACTAGGATAAATTCCAATTCCACCGACAGAATGCCAATGATCTGGTCATTGGAGAGATCTTAAACTACAGCACAAGCAGAACTGATCAGGCACCACTTTGGTAATTCCTGTGTCTCACAAATCTAATTAAGCAACATTCTTCTTCCATCGAAACCAACTAGATAAATGAGGACACAGGAGACAAGAACACAACTCAATCCATTTCAGTCCGAAAGAATAAATCCACTCAATGACCATAATCAGGGAATTGGGAAACAATCTTGGCATCTCTGAGATAAGTATTGAAAGCTAAATGCAAATAATTCAGATGAGATGAATTTTTAACCCCTGTAAGAAAGATTTGCAGTTAAATGAAGCTGGGAGATCTCACCTTAACACCAAGAGTTGAACTCTTGCTGCCTTTACTCTCTTTTTGCCATGCCCTGGGATCTTGAGGCAAAGGTGCCATTGGAACTTCATACTCAAGGAGTTGCAAAGGCATCAAAGATTTAAGGTGCCTTCTATCCATTTGGTGGAGGCTCCATATTTGCATCAGGCAGAGTTTTGCAATAATGGAGACTAACATTGCTTTGACTAAGTTCTTCAGTATTTGTCATTCAGGCATTCACTACCTGGCACTCATACTCCTTGCACTGCTTGTACTCTTCAACTCTACATGGTGCTAAAGTAATTTTATGTAGGCTCAACAGTCATCCTAGCATCAAAGTTTACATATACTATTAGAAACTACCATCCGTTCCATGCTCTCTATGAAAAATTGCTCAAGAATCAGCAATTTGCATGAAATCAGCAATGACATGTTAAATTGTTAAAATATATGCTACCCAAATGGTGTAAACATATGTGCCTCATATATAAACTTATTAACTCTGCCATGATATGTAATATAAAAGCATAGGCTAATTAATGTATACATATGCTCTACATCTGCCATCCCTAAAGCTTTGTGTATGTTTCGTTACATTTATACTTTGCGTTAATCTTGTAGTGAATTTAAATGTCGACATCTTATGCATATGGAGGCCTAATTTGGCTATAGAATTTCATTAGTTTTCCCTTTAATGCAGACCGGTGGATATTTGTTTTGTTGCTTGGAAGAGAAGATTATTTTATTGGTGTGGTAGTTCTAGGATCCACTTCCATACATAGAACCAGAAATTGGCCAATTTTCGGAGGAAAATACTTTCTACACCGCGCACAGTGTAGCTCCGCGGACATCGTCTGTGGTAATTGGCTCTTGCACGATGTAGCGAAAAAAAAATTTGAACGCCGTGCTCCAACCACGCACGAGAGCCAATCACTGCGGACGATGTCCGTAAAGCTACATCATCCATAGTGTAGAAAGAATTTTCTATTTCTAAATCCAATACCTTAGGATAAAAATGCCTTCCCACCCGTCCTATTTGAAAGGTAAAACTAGAAAAAAAAATGATAATGAAACAAGTTGGGAGGCTTTGAAGCTTGGAAAAAGATTATTGGATTTTAGGAGCTAGCTAGTCGATGCTCATTTATTCACTTTTAAGGAATTTTAGAAAAAATATTTATAATTATAAAAATATATTAAAATTATTTATATTTTAAGAATATTTTAAATAGTAAGGTTTTCAAAATATTATGAAGAATAAAATAAAGTAATTTATTTTAAATTTTCTTTCAAAAAAAAGAGACTTAATTTTTTTATTAAAATAATTAATTATTAAAATTAAAATATTATAATATATTTGAAATAAATATATTTTATAATATAAATAAATATAATAAATTATAATTCTATATTATAAGTTAGTATTATCATGATGGCGAAGCACTAGATAATTATTTAATAAATTTTATGTTCGATTTTTTATTTATATAAATTTTATTAATAATTTTTTATATTTTTTTGCTATGATTTTGATCGCTATCATTAATTTTTTTATTAAACTGTGAGATTCCTTCCGATAAAAGTGAAACTCAGACACGGAAAGGATTCCAAATGGAAACGTTGCTCACGTACCTCTGGAACGTCCCGATCAATCAGACTCCTCTTATTCTTCCATCACAGCCATCGATCAAGGTTGCTTTCTATCTAACTAAATTACTGTAATTAATTTCAGAGAGACGATGTAACAACTTGTCCATCAGACCATGACAAGTAACTTATAATTTGGTCACATCCTCATGGACAAACTGCATCAGAATTGGTGCTACGTGTTGAAAATTGGCTACGTAACTTATGTGCACTTGTGCTGGCAGAATTTTATTAAGAAAAAAAAAATTTATGAGTTTTTTTTTTTTTTTTTTTTTTTTTTTGATAATAATAAAACTGGACTGATGTAAGATAAGAGCGTACAGAGCTGAGTTGTTCATACGTATCAATAAACACTTGGCACTGCCACCACCGTCCCTTGTCGGCCTTCTAACGGCTCCTAAAAAAAATTTAAAACTCCCACTCCGAATCATGAACATATCCACGTCATGAGGAAGAGAGCCAGTGGCCAACGTTCATCCAAACAGGGTGCGCAAGACAAGTTATACTGGTACAGCCATTTCCAAAGGCTAAGTTTTGGATACATATTATATTATAATATTTTTTTTAGAAACCGATATGGACATCACACACAGGAAAGCAAAGACGGACAACTGAAACTACTACAGGGACTAGTACTAGATGGTCCCATGAACAACTGGAATACCATACGAACACAGGCTGCAGCTAGCCGGATCACCGCAGCTTTATTCGAACCCACCAAACGCTACTAGTGAATATTGCTCACCATCTCAGCTTCTCAGGGAAATACTGCAACAAAGACACATTCGTTGTGTCATAGGTTTTGATATATATCATAAAGATGGATGATATAAAATGGTAACTCATAAATAAATGTTACCTTCTTGATGAGGGACAAGTAGTACGGCTTCACCTCCTCCACGTCGATCCTCACTTTGCTTTTGCTGTATAAATCGTATTTGCTGCTCATAAACATTTCAAACACTTTCTTATTAGTGATAAAATGATACTAAACTAAAGAGATTAGCCCACTGCAGTTTGAATATAAAAGTAGTATGAGAGACTGGTCCCGTGTAACAAATACACCGTGCCACCTGTCCCTACTAATTAACTTAGGGAGATAGAGACAGAGATAGAGATTGAGAGAGAGAGAGAGAGAGAGAGTGACTGGCTGACTTGAAGACATGAAGCCACTTGAGCATGTCCTTGTCCTCATCATTCATGAGATAGGTGTAGGCACCGGCTCGATGCAGAGGGTAGAATGAGTGGAACCTCACGATAAAGAAGGCTGCGGGAGGGAGGGAGGTGCCATTCTCCTTCATAACCTATCCGGTTACCAACAAGTTATCAGAAGAATAAATGGATAAACTCCATGTACGCGTGACGTTGTGGGGTATAGGTTAAATAACCTATGCTCAATTCCATGTGGAAGACGTGATAAGAATCGAAGGAATACGACAAACGAGGGTAGGCTAGCTGTTGAACATCGAAAGTTCGAGACAGAGGAATAGGATACCAACCAGGTACATGTACTCGTCGTGGCCCCACGACATGGTCACGCTGTCGAGCCCGCAGTTCTCCGTGTAGATACCCAACCTTGTACGGAATAGTGGGTTGTCGTAGTCCGGGTTGTCCTTGAAGTACTGCACAAGATATTCACGTCAAAGGTTTTTATTCCCATTAACCATTGGTTGTTTCTATAAACAGTGAAGGTTATATGGGAATTTAAAGAATTGCTAGTGGTATTTCCTTCTCTAAACTAGCTAGGAAGGTCATGCTGGAAAATTTCTAGGTTCGTTGGTGGCATTTCTTTCTCTAAAAGATTATATTGGCAAATTCTTAGAATGGCTAGTGGCATTTTCTTCTCCAAAGAATGCAGGTCATAGTGGCAAATTTCTAGATTGGTCAGTGGCATTGTTCTCTGGATGAAAGATGAGAGGTGACGCACCTGGTGATGAACGATGGACTCGTCAAATGCACAGCCTAGAGGGAACGTGTCCCCTGTAAGTTTGAAATGCAAAAAAAAAAAAGATTTTATCAAAGAAAAAGACAAGCCACCACCTTGCAAGGTCATCCAAAACTTACAACAGAGAGAGAGAGAGAGAGAGCGAGAGAGAGAGACTAACCAACAACACACCACTGAGGCTCTTCACCGAAAGAAGGATGCAGCAAGACTTTCCCAAGATCTACACAAAGCCATTGTCCACATATCTTGTATTCAAAACAATGTCTCATGCCTATATACACCTAATTAAATACATGCATTTACACTTGTATGGATACATATTATTTAGAATTTAATTAATTATAGAAACAATACCATGAATAAGAGCAGTGAGGTGGAGCCAATCTTCATCAGGATAATCATGACGAATGGCCTCAGCCGATTGGAGAAGGTGCTGGATCTGAGGCACGTCAAGATCGGGATCGCTTTCATCTACATACTCGTTCAGAAGTTCAATACATTCCCAAATGCTCATCACAGCCTTGTTCAGCTTCCCATATTCTTCTTTCTTCCTCTTAGCCTTTTTTATTTAATGCACCAAATAATATAGAAATCTATTAGTATAAATATATAAAGTAGCAATAGACAATCTACTTGTTATATATATATATATATATATATATATATATATGAGTAGATTTAGATATATAAGATCCATCGGATTTAGACTCAGATATGATCAGATCAAAATTAAATATTGAGGATTCTAAATCAATGATTCAAGTTATTGGATGTGATCCAAAATTACTTATACACTAAAAATCATATAATTTGAAGGTTCCTAATCTATGCATCAAGTGATCAAAAAAATGTATGTAATTTAATTTTATTTAAATTATCTAATTTTTGATTATTTAATGTATAAATTAAGAGTCTTCAAACCATATGATTTTTTTTTGTGTAAATAGTTTTGAGATAATAAATCATATTTAATGATTTAAATTATTGATATAGGATCCTTATTATAAAATTTTGATCTGACGGATCTAAATCTAAATCCGATCGATCTAATTCTAGTCTAATTCTCTCTCTTTCTATATATATATATATATTTGGATGATCTGATTTGATTAAATCAAAACTGGATGATAGGAATCCTACATCGATAATATAAATTATTAGATATAATTTATATATCTAATTTAATTTTATTTAAAATATTTAATTTTTAATTATTTGATAGAATTTTAATTTAAATGATTTTCTTCTAATAATTACACGATAAGAAAATGACGTGTCATGTGATGCTAGAATCATTACTAGTCCTTATTGTCTCCATGTTTAAAACACTATGAATTGACTGCTTTTATGACTGTAATCTGGACTGTTCAAAAGATCTCAAGATGGGTGAACACTTTCTCGCTGAACGATCCTGATGGAAGCCGTAGAGCAAGCAATAACATTTGTCTGAAAATAAGCTTACCAATTCATAAGTCTGGTTAACGTGATTGGTACGGTAGAAGTCCTCCACGGTAGCTTTCCTTTCGCTCTCTTTCTCATAGTCCCTGCAGGAACCGACAAAATAAGGGTTTACTTGCGATATTTTGGCTGCCTATTGGGAGGGTAATTAATTTTTTATTAATAGTGTGTAATAATATCCCATGAATTAGATGATTGTTATCCTTTCATTTAATGGACTGATGTACTCCAAAATTTTTTGATAGGATAGCAATCATCTAATCAGTGTCATATGATTTCTGTTGTGTGATTATGATTAATGGAGATATTAGAAATTGTATTTGGACTTATATCATGATGTTTGGGTTATGGGATTGAGTGGTGAATCTTCCAAGGTATATATATATATATATATATATATATATATATGTGTGTGTGTGTATGTATGTATGTATGTATGTATGTATGTATGTATGTATGTGTGTGTGTATGTATGTATATGTATGTATGTATGTATGTATATATATATATATATATATGAGCTTCAATTGATCGGAGTCTAATTTAGATCCGATCGAATCTTCAATCATTTAATCAGCATATATCTTCGAGTGCATGTCTAAAAAGACGTGCTGATTGAAAAAACTCAGGTGCGTGTCTAAAAAAAATAGAAAAAAAAAATTAAGAATAAAATTTAAATATAAAAAAATTTAAAAAAAAATTAGAAAAAAATTTGAACTTGAAAAAAAATTTTAAAAAAATTAGAAAAAAAAAATTAATTTTTTATTTTATTATTATTTTTTTAATATTTTTTTAGCAGAGAAGGTGCCTTCAAGGCGCATGAAGATGCCTTCATGCATTCTGAAGGTACCTTCCATGTTGAAAAAAAAATTAAAGAATTGAAAAAAAATTTTAAAAAAAAAATTTGACCCGGCCCAAAAGTTAAAAAAACTTTTTAAAAAAAATTTGAAAAAAAAAAGAAGGCGCGCCTTTTTTCTTTAAGAAATAAGGCGCCTTCTTTCAAAAGAAAGGTGCCTTCTTTTTTTATTTTTTTAATTAATTTTAAAAAAGCCTTCCTTTTTTTTTGAATTTTTTTTAGACTTTTTTTCTGATTTTTTTTTAATTTTTTTTTCAGTTTCAGATTTTGTTTCAATTTTTATATTCAGATTTTTTTCTAAATTTTTTTTCATCTTTTTTTCAAGCATGCGGTCACGTTTTTTTTTCAATCGGCGCATCTTTTTAGGTTCGCATTCGAAAATGCTGATCGAACAGTCAGAGATTCGATCGGATATAGGCTGAACTCCGATCGATCGGAGCCCAACCCATCTATATATATATATAAAGATAAAAAAAATTTAAAATTTCTCAATCATTAAAATATTTTTTTTTAAATTAAGATAAAATAAGAGATTTCTAAATTAGGACCATTTTTTTATTTGTTAAAGCAAAACTTCGAAAATGCTTGATCATAAATAGAAAATAAAAATTTTTAGAAAAAAAATCAAAAAAAAATTATACCTGAAAGAATGGCCAAAGGCATTGCTCTTGGGAACAACAAATCCTCCATCTAAACTAAGATCTCCATCATTCTTCTGCTCCATATAGCTCTCAACATCTTGATCGTTGTTGCCCCCCTCAAGCACCGGCTCTGTGTCCACCATCCAAAAATTATCAAAAACTTGAACAACATAAAACATCTAACTCCCTAAATAAGGAGAATAGTAATAACCTCATAAAAAAGTATTAAATAATATTAATCATGAAAATAAACTAGTTTTTGAGAGTATTTTAAGATATTTTATTTTTTTATTTATTTGTATGTATTCGTACTATAATTATACGAATGTCAAAAACCCCACCCAAAAATTGGCAACAAACCAATGGCATTATTATTATTTTTATTATTATAAAACAAATCGCTAAGAAGATGAGAAGCAGAGTGAAAAAGAAGCCTACCCAGTACGATAACCGTCATGGTGACGAACCGGAAAAGAAGATGCTGCCGAGCAAGAGCGGAACTTAAGCGTGCTGTGGTGATACGCCGAGCCGAACCCCACCTACTTATCGTCCCCAGAGGTCGCCGCCTTATCCATCAATGCCCCCATATTTCATCAAAACCACGAAAATGCCACCCGCCGTCCTCCGGAATTCGCCCCACGCTGCCCACCTCCCCAACGCGTCCATGTCCACCGCTCGCACCTCGAAAACGATGTTCACACGGCAACGCGGAGGGTGCGTGGCATCTCCGTTATTAAATGATTTAAACGAGGGTAACTTCGGGAGAGAGAGCGGATAAGACGGTAGAGAGCGCCAACCGAAGCTTCGTCCGTTTTAAGTGGTGATCAATAAGTGCGTGGTGAGTTGGATTACACGTAAGCGGAGGCAATTGGGAGAGAGATGGAGGGAAACGACCGACGGGGGGCTGACGTGGAGAATCCTGGAAGTTTTGGAAAGTGCGGCTCAGATGGATTTGGCCGTATATGTGAGAGGGTAGGTACGCTGGCCTTCCATGCAAAAAATCAGGATGTTTAGCTCCAAATATTTTGGAAAGGAGATCAGCCACGGATCTGCTGAAATTAATACCAATAAAATCCTTGTGGTCACGTTGACGGCAACTGACAGGATTCACCGGGGAGTATAGGGTTGAGAATGGTGATTTCTTTTCTTTTATTTTCTTTATTTTCTTTTTTTTTTTCTCATCTAAAAATTAAATTACTTTATTAAGTATGAAAAAATAATTTCTCTCGACTTGGTAGTAAAATTGTGTATATTTGTTCATCAGATTCTAGCCTCTTACATTTAGGAAAGGATCATGCCAGCTAGGTGATTTATTTTTTTATTTAAATTTATATATATGCGCTATTTTTGTACTCAGCTAATGTATCCATGCTCACCATTGGCAAGTAGAAATTTATGAGGTTGATACGTATTCTCAAATATTTATTCAGAGTTGTTCTTTCTTTTGAAATAAGTCACAAGCTACAGTAGTAGACCTAGCTGGTGTTTCTTTTTAAAATAAAATAATTTTTATATTTATTTTTAAAAATATTTTTAAATAATATTTTTAAAATAATAGTTTGTTTGGCGATATCACCGGGATATAATTATGATTGCTACGTTTGATCTAATTTAATTAGACTCGCAATCGTGTGTTAATTATTTTTTGTAAATGTCATGTTTTAGAGAATGATTTGCACCCTTCGAACAGTGACAATAATAACTTTTTGCTAGGAAAGGTTGTGCTTATTTTGGTTTTAACAAACAACCCTATAGGAAATTGAATACACAAAATCATGCATATGATAAAGGCATATCCAAGAGTGGGGTTACATTGATATTGTATTGTTAATATGGCTTGAACTTTAGATATTTTTATAGACTAGAATTATGATTCGACCTAAAGAGCCCGTCTGAGCCTATTGGCTCATGCCCTCCGCTACCACCACAGACCTCGTTGGGGGGTGCAGAGAGGCAACGCCCCCCACGGTATGGATTCGTATAAATATTATATTTTCTATCAATCTCAAGTAGATGTTAGAGGTTTAGGAAAACACATTGCGGCTGGAGTTTGGAGAGTTCTGAGTGATTTTATCTCTTTCTTTTCATCATAGTGGAATATTTTTTTCGTGCCTTACCTGTGGACATAGACTTTACAATCGAATCACGTAAATTCAATATCCATTTTTCTTTACTTTTCTATTATGTGTGATTATTCAAGTCATTGTGTGCTTTTGTATTGTGCCTATTTTAACATGTATTTGGGACATATTTGGTTGCAAGAGCTAAATTTGGAATGGAAATAGAAATGATTCTCATTCTATCCATTTGAATAGAGAGAGATTTATTTCCATTTTGATTTTAAGAGGAAATGGAATGTCCCAAATATCCAAAACACAATCTTCATTCTTTTTCAGCATTCAAATTTTCATTTTTTCGGATTCCGATTCCAATTCTAGTCACAAACTAACATGACAAAGGATATAATTGTTCCAATTTTGATTCCACTTTCGATTCTTATTGACCTTAATATTTTTCATTTTCTTGGTGTCTAGATGGATGGATAATGCGAATCTTTTAATATATATGAAGATTTAATTACACTAATAAATATGATTAGATTGGAAAAACACAGTTTGTCTTGATTTGCCTTAAAAAAATATCAACAAACAATTTTTAAAGGAATTGAATGCATAAGTTGTGGATGCATCGCACAAAAGCTGCAAGGATTTTAGAATTTCATCCTACTTTTATAAAGCATTGACATGCAATACTAAGGGATAATTTTCAATGTGAGGGATGAATTCATTAACAATCATCTGTATCCAATTCAAAGGAGTGTTCTTTGTCAAACTCTTGGATACGCAGCTCTTATAAACTCTGCCGGCGTGATACCTTCTCATATAACTACTAGTACCTAGTTTAGTGCGGAATCACCACAATAACAAAGCTTCTCAAATTTATCAATCTAAAAATATTTGAGTTTATTGGAACAAAATAGACCTAAAACATTTGAGGATTGGGAATTATTAAGTGGATCTTCAAGGGCTTTCTTCTTCTTCCCACCATGCGACGCCAATGGACACATAAATGAGAGTGCCTGACAATTGTGAGAAGAACAGTGCATTTTTCCAAGAAAGAATTATATTTGGCCACTGCTCCTTTAAAATAGGTGTGCCATTTTCATATTAAAACTAGTATGAACTCTATATTATCCAATCACTTACACTGCACGTGGAAGTGAATTAGAAGAAGTCAGACCAAGTTATTTCATTATTTTTGAGCCAAACGTTCATTGCAATACTCAAATCAAATCAAAATTCTAAAAAGTTAGCATTTACTTTACAAATCCATTTACTCAACTTAATTTAGGAATTCGGCGACAGAAAAAGGGAATCAGCTAACCATTTACTCCAAGTAAACTTTTTCTCTTCTAAATATAGTTTTAGCTTAACTGAAAAAATTAATCACCATAGCCGCATCAGCAAGATATGATAGGTATATGAACCTTTTCAACCAAAATAGATTACATTGAAAGCTAGAATTGTATACTTTCATGGTACTAAATTTTGGTGAATTTTGTATTTTATTATGTTTTCACTTTAACCTGATTTTAAATTTTATTTTACTGTGTTAAAACAAAAATTTTAAAAAATAACTAGAAAATAGAGATTGGTACTCTTTCTATTATTAATAAAAATGAAGATAAAAGTTTTTTTTTTTTTTTTTTTACATTGAATTGATTTTAAATTAAGAAAAACATCATGAATAGAAATTAAATATTCTCCATTTTAAACCATTCAAAAAAATACAAAACATGTTGCTGCCCAGGATCGAACTGGGGACCTTTAGTGTGTAAGACTAACGTGATAACCACTACACCACAGCAACGTGATTATGCTTGATTTTTTTTATTTATTTTCTTAGTCATGGTTTTCCATCTTTTGACTGGAGCAATTCATTTATTTTTCTATTGGATTAGGTTCAAGTACGATAAGTCAGTCCAAATGTTCGATCCAGAAGCAAGAAAATGGGTCCAACTTAAATTTAGGAATTACGAGGAAATTTTGATTTCTTTTTCGCAAGTATTTTTTGTAAGGTACGTTACGACCATGTTCTTTTACATCAGAACAAGAAAAAACGTTTGCTTACATATTCACCAAATTATGTGCAGGACAACTTTTTCTCGTATCTGATGATTGGATGAATCACGAAGACCGAAATGTGATTCAAATTCATATATGCAATGCTAAACTGTTTCTCATGGCACCAAGTATATGATTCAAGGGTTACTTCTCAAGGCCGGACAAGCAGAAAATTCCTTCTGTCAGCCGTGGCGTGGTTTTTGAACTATTGAATGATTGAGAATAGCCACCAAATGTTCCAAGAAACCTCACATTTGGAAGGGCAGAGTGCTCTCTCTCTCTCTCTCTCTCTCCCTTCTTCTCCTTCTTTTTCTTTTTAATTGTGAAAAATATAAAGGTCCACAAACGCTCAGCTCTAGCTTCTTTGGGCCAGTTTTGAGACAAGATATTCCAATGCTGGGAAAAATATTTTTTTATACAGCACATACACCATCCTTTTTCACTATCCACGTAGCCATTGCTTCCCAACCTTTAATACCCATAGCATTTAAAATTTTGAATGATAAAAATACTTCTTCCTAAAAATTATGATACTCCTTCATAAAATTTATGATTCTATAAAAATATTATAATTTTTATAAAAAAATATCATAATACAGCATGGAGAAAAAAAATGATGAGTATATGAGGAAAGAGTATTATGACATCCTTTCTTGAAAAATATGATATTTCTTCATAAAAATTATAACATTTCTAAATAAAATACTATATTTTCTATAGAGATGTCATCATTTTTATGAAAAGATGTTATAAATTTTGGAAAAGATATTTTTGCCATTCAAAATCTTAAATGCTGCGGACATTAGATGCACAATGGGAAGCGATGGCTAGATGGTGCAATTTTATTGCACTGCATATGGTGCACAAAGAATTTCTTTCCAACGCCATATGTCACAAACTAGAGAAAATTAGTGCTTGTTTGGATATTCCTATGGAATTTGGTTGAAAATCTTAGAGGAATCAAGTCGGTTTCGATATTCCAACAAGATATTCAGTCCGGTCTATAAGAATAGCCAAATAGGTCCTAAAAGAGGCGAACATTTGTTTTGGAGATGGGAAATTGATGCTGCAGTGACGACGACAGGTTAGGTTTTAAATAAATGGATGCATCATTGAAAACATTATTGATAACCAAGTGATTGGCGTGCTTTGCATGGGAGCAAGCTAATGCTCACAAACCTCATAAGATGGTCCACCTACTGATGGTCTGATTCAATGCTGCATCATTTGATTCGTGTTTCAGATTTTACTGATTTTTTATGCACTACAACTTAATTGGGTGTTCCAGATGAAGTCTGTAATTAAACCAGTCCTCAAATTGACGGTAGAAGCCATATTGATCGCAACCATGATGAAATTACTTTGATGGGGGTGATAAAGAGTTGATTCATGTGGTTGACTGGTTTGTAGAAAGAATTTCCATTTATTGGCATGATTTTCTTCATGCTTCATGCAAACATGGATGCAAAGTCACTCAACGGTGCCCATGATTTAAATTGACCCATTAACATGCATGTGCGTCCGGTGCACTTATAGCACCAAAAGAAGATAGAAGATAAAGCTAATTATTATGTGAATTCCCAGTTGTTTGTCCTCCAAATTAACAAGTACATTAATTATTCTGTTGAGTATGAATGCTCGTTTGCAGGCAATATACAAATACAAGGGAAAAATAAATACTAGATTTTGTATATATATAAAGTTATGATTGGATCATATATAATTATCTATCTAGTGAACTGCAAATAACACTGATGTAATAACAATATTGCTGCAATTGTATTTCTACCTAATACAAATTATTTTCTTCAAATTTGTGCAGGAAATAACTCCAGATATATCACTTAAAGCTCCCAATGAGATTGTCATGAGGGAGCGCATTCCAGAGAGAGGCAGGTACTGCTACTAAGAAATGGTTTGGAAGATGCTACATGCAAATAACTCGAGGAAATCAGAAGGCTTTCTACGTAGAATGCATAAGAAAAGTAGAGAAGGCAGCTCTTTGGAGGATAAGAAAAGTGTGGAGGATAAGAAATTAAGGAGTGTGTTCAGAGAGAGCCGAAACACTACCTCCACTCGTTAAATGCCTCCCCCCTAAAGAAAACCAGCCTCTCATATGTTCTCGGTTGATGTTTGTACTGTTGGCATCAACTTTTTCACTTATCGTTCCTTCAAAAAAAAAAAATTTCCTACACTTTGTGTGGAGCTGAGGGTGAACAACTTGGTATATGCTGGCTTCCACGCTTGGACATTTTTTTTTTTCGTGTGTCTACATCCCTGCATGGATTGAGCGTGTGGGCGTGGGTGGATGGGCATGCATAGAAGCACTCTGTTATTCTTTCAGTTTGTGCGTGCTAGATGGCCGACTGAAAGAAGAGTCTACTTATAATGATTCCTTTTGTCCATTACTTAGGCATGCAACCTCGCATCATGTAAGAGCTTTGAAGCAAAATCTCCTTTTGTATGTGGCCACGTCACACTTTGTCATTCTCTATATATACCATTTGGCGGACGGCTATAATTCCATCAGTCCATCTACTAATAGAATCTTTTATAGATGAATGGGTGGATTGGGTCCACGGCCATTGTCTTTGATACCTCTTATAGGAGCTACGGTGCCGTTATTGATCGACGTACTTGTTTCTATTCTCTCTCTGCCTTGTTTATAGTCTCTTCTCTTCTCTTGATAAAAGCTTATTATATTATAAAGGCTTTCTCGTAGCAAGCGTACCTTAGAAATAGAAGATAAATGCACTTTATTTGAACCCTTTTTTATTATTATTATTATTTATACCATTAGTTGTTGGCATGTTAGACGGGTGTACTGCTTAATTAATTCAATAGGAAAGAGTATTAGGTGGACAGCTACGATCCCACGATTCCAACTACTAACAAAATTCTTCATAAATTAATGGATGATTGGGTTATCGGTCATTGTCTTTATTACCACAATCACTGCACTCAAAAGAGTAAAAGGCAATGCTAAAAAAAAATTATGCCGATGCTAATAAGCATCAAAAAAAGCTTTAATAACACTCCAAAAAACATTGCAAAAATATTGTATATATGGGAGTGGAGATACAACGTGCCGACATTTTTTAAAAATATCGAAAGATTTCTTACCGATGCTTTAAAATATTAAAAATAAAAAATATTTTAATATTTTTTAGTACCATTAATGATAATAACCCCTGCACAATATCAAGACATTTTTTAAAAGCATCGCTAAGCAAGATATTAGTGATGCTTATAAACGTCGTTAATCAGCTCATCAACGATGCTCATCGTCAATTTTTTTTAACAAAAAAATTATACAAAAAATATAAATATAAAAAAATTATATATATAATTATATCAATTATTACAACATAAATCTATACAATCACTATCATTTACAACAAAAGCAAACACCAATAGCAAATTTATGCCAAAAGATATTATTTTATATAAATAAAAATCAAGTACTAATAATGATCCATTACAATCAAAAGTTCAACAAACTAAAAGCATACAGAAAATATGGAGCTACAACAAAAAATAATAATAATGTCAATCATCTGCAGGTGGATGATCGTCACTATCTCCATGAATGCCTGACGTGCCGCTATCTCGATAGGTGCCTGATATGCCGGAAGCCTATAAGAAACATATGAAAAGCTTGATTTACAAATCTATATATAAAAATATATTGATAATTAAATTAAATTAAAATATATATTTAATAATATGTGTTTATCAGAGATGGGGCATACATCTCTAACAAAAATATAGGCCAATCAATCTACCCCCTCATGGTCTGCATCTCAGCACAACTCTATCTTATCTCCTCCATCTCAGTGGCCTAACTCTGTCTAATCTCCTGTATCTTCGTCTTGAGTCTTCGGACGCGTGAATCCTGAGCATTTGCTGCAGCATCATGCATATATCTACTCACCGTAAATAACTAAGGATGACTCCTACTCCATAATCCCTCCCTCGACCATAGCACTCTAGTCCCATCAACTTCATGAACACCTCAGTCTCGATGCGGCTCTCCTGCGTAGATGCTGCGGACACGCTCTGCTTTTATAATAGCTAACAAAATCAAACTAAAATCATTGTACAAAATAGAATATAAATAATATCATATATATAATCTCTCGACTCATCCCGAATAAAAATACCATCATGATAAGTATGAGTCATCTGGTAAAATTTTACTTTACCAAATTTTCTTCCATGCTCATCCACCTATATAAATAATTTTAATTTTAAGCAAACAGTTATAATAATTAAAAAAATATATAATTAAGTATCATGATACATGCATCATCCACCATATATAATGATGTTAATTTTATAAAAAAATATGAGTATTTCAATATAAAAATTATAAGTTAATTATAAAAGTTTAAGAAATATACAAACTCCTGTCAAAGTCGTGCATAACTCTTCGATCCCGATATATGAAGAATAGATTAGGCTGCTCGTGCAGCTCTACCAATAACAGAATAAGCCTGTAAAATAAAGTAAACAACTTGTTATATGTATAATATATAATATACAATATAAATTAATATTTTAATAATATATTTAAAAAAGATAATGAATCAATAATGAACTTGTGTTCTCTCGAAGAATCAATAATAAACCAGCTCCATCCACTGATGAGGGGGTATATCAAGGGGACAATTCTTAGTAACCTCCTCCTTTGTCATACCCTATCTCATATAGTCCCTCTTCAATTATACTCTATATTCTTTCCATTTACGGTTGAGAGGCTTCATTACAAAATCATGAGTAAATGGAGAAAATACAAACTTGCTCTATAAATAAAAAATATATTAAATTAAATAAATTATATAAGTATTTAATAATTAATATACTATATAAAATTTAATTTATTATCTCTACAACTCGAATGAGCTCAACTTTGTACGTTAAAAGTATAACATTCCATTTTATATAGCTCAACGGACATAGCTGAGACCTTCGAGCAATAATATCTCTGAATAGGATACATCCATCGATATCTACCAACTTTAACTTCTGAAGTTAGATGAATGAGCAGATGTATCATAATAGTAAAAAATTCATGAGGAAAAATTTTTTTCATCTGGCAAAGTATAATTATAATATCGGACTCCAACTGATTAAGTTTTTGAGAATCAATAACTTTTGAATATAATGTCTTAAAGAATGACGATAATCTAAGTATAACTACAACAACTTATTTCGATAATGATGATTTGAAAACTATTAGAAACATACCTTGTATCAATATGTGACCATCATAATTTTTAAGATTTGAAAGTTTTCGATTCTTTAGATGCACACATCATAAAATATTTGATGCATATCCATCAGGTATCTTGATACTTTTCAAAACTATCAAAAAATTATCCTTTTCTTGAGCAGATATTGTGTAACATATAAAAGACATATAAATTCTGTGATTAGCAAGTATTTTAGGATGAAGCTCCTGTCGAATACTCATTTTTTTAAATCAAGATGTGCCTTCATATTATCTTTGCTCTTTCTATCAAGGTTTAAAAATGTTCCAAGTAAATTATCACAAACATTCTTCTCTATTTATATGACATCAAGATTATGTCGAATAAGATTATATTCCCAATAAGGTAAGTCAAAAAAGATACTTCATTTTTTTTCATAAATATTTACTAAGCTATTATGTAGATGCTATTTGTATGTCTTTCTCATTTTTATCTTCGAAAAAATTATCAAGATTTTGAAACATCTCTGCATCTATAATATTAGTACTGACTGTCCCTGGTAATCCTTCGTGCATGGAGCTTTCAATATCCTCTCTTCATCTTTTTTTAAAGACTTTGAGTTCTTACCATAGTTATAATTGATGTTATCCATTTGTCTATGAACATCAGTTCCAAAAGATGGAATAGAGGTACATCCCCCTTCTACAGTACCATCAAATAAATCTTTCTGAAATCGAAATGAATGATTTGCTTCCAACCATCGACGATGTCCCATGTAACAAAATTTACCTTCATGTTTTAACCAAATTGAATGTGTTGAATCTCCATAATAAGGACATGTAACCCATCCTTTTATACTCCAGTCAGATAAATAGACATATGCTGGAAAATCATTAATAGTCTATAACAAAGCTGCCCATAGTTTAAATATTTAGCCATTGGAAGTATCAAATGCATCGATACCATCCCACAACTATTTCAATTCTTCTATTAAAGGCTGTAGAAAAATATCAATATCATTGCCTGGATCCTTATCATCTAAAATAATCATTGGCAAGATAAGTAAAGATTGTTTCATACACATCTATGGTGGCAACTTATAAGGTATCAAAACGACTGGTCAAGTGCTGTAGGTAGAACTCAGGATCCAAAATGGATTGAACCCATCAGAAGCTAAATCCAACCTAACACTATGAATATCAGAGGCAAAATTAGGATGCTTATCATTAAATGCTTTCCATGAAAGACTATATATCTGCTGAATGTCTCAATATTCTATTCTTTGTACGTCTTTCATCATACCATCTCATTGATGAAGCTATTTTTGATGATACGTAGATCCTTTTCAATCTAGGTATGAGAGAAAAATAATGCAATACCTTCGCCGATTTCTTTTTACTACGCATTGCATCCATTTTATTTATTACATCATCTAGATCTTCTTTATATATTATCCATCATAAAGATCCACATACATTGCATGACTCTTGATCAGCATTTTTATCCCGATATAATATACAATCTTTCAAACAACTATGAATCTTTTTTGTATTCAAGATCCAATTTCTTTATTACTTTCTTGGCTTCATAATATGATAGTGGCAAACCAGTGCCTTCTAGAAATACATCATTTAATAACTTGAGCAATATAGTAAAACTCTTCCATACCATCCATTCAAATATTTTTAAATAAAATAAATATATAAAAAAAATTTAAAAAATTTCATACAATCTGAATATAATTCTTCATTTGCACATCTTTTATTAAGGTGTGATATCGAGTTATCTCATTATTAGATGTATGTATAGGTTTCTCAACATGCATACATTCCGTATATGTACATCCATCAAACATTCCAACTCCTTCATGTGTACTACTGGATTCTTCTAAATTTTGAACATCAAGTCCAAAAACATCTATGATCAAACCCCTTATATCATCATCTCTTGCAGGATTTTCTTATAGGCTAGTGGATCCAAAATCAGTCAGGAGTTGGTTACATGATGATGGAAACATAGATTCTTCATAAAAAATTCAGTCGATATAACCTCTTAAAAAATTATTTCATATCAAATATTCTTCAATAATTTATGGATCTAGAAAAAAATTATTTACATATTTTCAACATGGATATAAAATCTTTTCATTCAAACTATTTTTCTCTATACTAAATTTAATGAAGTCATGAACTCTATCTAAATATTTTTTACTATTTCTTGATTTATTTATCCAACTTTTATCCATTGTAGGATAAAAAGGACCGAACTTACAACTTATCTAAAATTAAGAAAAATTATACGATCAATATTAATGTAATGAGTAAAAATATCAGTCATTTCATAAAATCCAAAAAATAACAACTATTGTAGTTCATTATAAAAACTGAAGAATCAAAAATACATCTAGATATGATATTAATAGCAGAATAGAAAAACAACTCAATAGCTAAATATTATTTTATCATTCAAAATGGCTTACATAGTAAATGTATGCTATCATCAACTAATAGGTAAAGAAGATCCTATCATATTTAAAAAATATATTAATTCTATAGGTTAATTACAGTAATCAAACGATATGCAAAAAGAGTCGAACAAAATTTTGATAGTATTTTTTTTTTAGTTCTCCTGTATAGGGAGAACAAAAAAAAATACTATCCAAAATTTTTTCGAACCCTTAGCCTGTTTGATTATTGTAATGACCTATAGAATTACTTGCATTTTTTAAACTATCCATACTGAACAAGCAATTGACCAACATACATAATTCTCTTATTCATATAAAAATAAATAAATATATGGATATAATAGAATATATACATTAATCAAAAGATGGGTCTATGATTTCATGCAATATAAATTTTATTAAATTTAATTCATAATTAACATTGTCCGGCATCTTTCATCGACCTGAGCGTATAGAGCGTGAGAGGGCAGGATGCCTTTGACGCCAGCTAGGATCAAAGGCCTAAGCACATAGGGCCGAAACCCGAGTCTCATGCTTGTTAATTAAATATTATGTACTATGTCATAAACTTTTAACAACTTAGTTAGATAATAATTTAATGGCAACTAAATAATAAAGAATCAACAAAATAAACCCTTAGAATTAGTGTGCATCCTAACCAAAGCAATTTCAAATAAACTCTCACTAAGGATTAAAAGAATCAATAAAATTAATCTTTATAAGTTATTCAAATTTTTTATATGCAAGAAAATAAAGAATCTCTTTCTTAAAGCTAGTCTAGCCATCAAAAGCTAAGACATTATAATCAAATCTTGCAATAATTAATAAAAATAATTAAAATATTATTCAAATTCTCTAACTACTATACTTTCAAGTAAAATAGTGCATGAGAATAATCTTTCAATCTATTAAACAAAATACAATGAGAGAAATGAATTACTTACAATGGACAATAATATAAGAAAAGACTGGTAGATATTATTTTCATCAAATACTTATATTCAATAAAAAAATATAAAAGTCAGATAATAGTGAATATATAATTTATCTATTTTAAATTATTTAAAATATATTTAAAAAATAATTTTCAAATAATATACCGATGGCCAGAGAGCGAGGGCACGGAGGAGCACCGGCAACTATAAGGGGGTTCAGCGATGGGAGCACCGACGGCTGGAGGGGGCAGTGTCGAGGAGCGAGGGGGCCTAAGGAGCATGGCCCGCTGGGAGGGAGATGGGTGCCAGAGGCTGGGGAGCTAGTGAGGCACCAGTGGGGGCTTGGCTCGGATCAGGGAGGGAGGGCAGGAGGGCCACCAATCGGCGGAGTTGATGGCCAGGCTATCATGCCCCGAACTCAGTATCTTGGTGAAGCATGCAACAACCGCATAAATTCTAGACCAATGTCCTAAAGAATATGCAAGGCCTATATAATTACTTACAATCCCAACATTCCACGAATAATATCAATCTTAATTCATAATAAATAATTTTATATGAATAAATTTCATCATTGTACAATTTATAAAACTCGATCATCCATCTATCTCTGATGGTGCTTTATCTAATCAATTCTTTCAATTATGATTTCAACTATCACCAAATCCATATATCCTATAACTCTGAAAAAAGAAAAGAAAAAAGAAGAAAGAAGGATGATGAGCTTTACAGCTAAGTAAGAATTACTGTACACCTACACCAATTTGAAAATAACAGTAAAGCACGAATTTAGATATCAAATATACAGAATAAATCAAATAAATGTGTATCAAATATACTATATGTCAACACATGAAATCTTTCATTCAATATCTAAGTCACAACTTGTCATTTTTTCCTCTTAGCATACTTTCATGTTTCTTAATCTTTTCTTTCTGATTTTAGACTAATCAAGATAATGCCTCAATTTTAATTCATGATCTCATCCATAATTCCACACGTAAGCCCATGGAGACTATTTTAGGCATGAGCTCCTGACGGACTGTCTTAGTCATAATCTAACCCATAATTCCATGCGTAAGCTTATAGGGGCTGTCTCAGGCATAAGCTCCTGGCAGGCTGTCTAAATCATGATCTCACCCATAATTCCATGCTGTCACATCCCGAATTCAGCATTCTGGTTAGGCATGCGATGGCCGTATAAATCTTAGACTAATGCTCTAGAGAATATGCAAGGCCTATAAAATTACTTACAATCCCAATATCCCATAAATACTATCGATCTCAATTTATAATAGATAATTTTATATAAATAAATTTTATTCTTGTACAATTTATAAAACTTGATGATTTATCTATCATTGATGGTGCTCTATCAAATCAATTCTTTTAATTATGATTCCAACCATCGCTAAATATATGTATCCTGTAACTCTGAAAAAGAAAAGAGAAGGAAGAAGGTTGTGAACTTTACAGTCCAGTAAGAATTACTATACATTTACACCAATAATAATAATTTAATTCAAAAGTATAATAAAGCAAGAATGTATATATCAAATATGCAGAATCAATCAAATAAGTATGTATCAAGTATATCATATGTCAACACATAAAACTTTTTCATTTAATATTGGATTCATAATTTGTCTTATTTTTTTCTTGTCATACTTTCATGTTTCTTAATCTTTTCTTTTCAATTTTGGACTAATTAAAATCACGCCTTAATCTCAATTCATGATCTCATTCATAATCCCACGCATAAGTCCATGGAAGCCATCCCAAGTATAAGCTCCTAACAGACCGTCAAATCATGGTCTCATCCATAATTCCACATATAAGTCCATGAGAGCTATCCCAGACATAAGCTCCTGGTGGGCTATCCATATGATAAGACTAGTTCAAACCATATTTTTTTCATTCAATTATTATATGTTGATTTGATCTTATCAATTTTAATTTATATTATGATCAAAATAATTATATTATACCCGTATGTTCATAACATCAATCATTGATACATATGTATATAGTAAATATATAACATACTCATGCTGAAAAGTTATACCAGAATTAATAGTATTTCATCATGATAATTCTTCAATATAAATTCAACAATGTAAAACTAATAATACAAATCCAACGATAAAAATATCATATTTAATGATGATCATGTAAAGGGTACTCTTATCTCGAATTGTGATAAATAGGACTCACAGGATTATGATATGGATGTTAAGACACTACTCGATATTCTTTTGTCCAATGATTTATCCTCCTATTTATTTAAATTAACATCTTAAAATAAATTAATTAAATTAATTTAAATTTTTAAAATTTTATTGCGGTTCACTGGGATCCACACCTAACTCTCAGAATTCTGCCTCTTTTCTTTTTCTTCATTTTTTTTATAATCCATCTTAAAAAAATAAATAACTAAATGATTAATTAATCAATTAATTTAACTAAATAATTAGAAAGGAGATAGGAACCCTTTCCTCTCTTCTTTCCCCCTCTTCTTTTCTTTTTTATATATAATATCCATCTATAAAGAAGATAAATAAATAAATGATAAATTAATTATTTAATTTAAATAGATAATTAGAAGAGAGAGGAACGTTTTCCTCTCTTCTTTTCTTTTTCTTTTTTTATATTCTTCATTATTAAAATAATTAACTAATTAATTATTTAATTAATTATTAATCAAGAGAGAGAGCTCTCTCTTCTTCCTCGTTCCTAGAACAAGGATGCAAACCCCCGCCCCCTGCTCTCCTGTTTGCCTGCCTGTGGCCGCAGGTGACTGACCAGCCACCCACGATGGCATGTGGCGACGGTGCTCATGGCCTCTAGTAATAGCCCAAGTGGATGGCTGTGACCGACGGTGTGCGGGCAAGAATCACAGAACAGGAGCTGCCCTATTCTTGCCAAATCCCACGGTCCTCGGGTCTATCAGGTGTCGGTGACCCAAAAAAAGAAGAAAGCAAGGAGGGAAAGACACTTACCTGCTCCGGCAACTCTCGATGACTCCCTTCCTCAACGGCAGCCCATGAAAAAACTCTCTCGAAAATCTTGGTGAACTCTTGACAAGTGTTTGTGCAAATCAAGGGAAAAGGTAGAGAGCTTCTTATAGAGAGGTCTTCCAAGTCAAATTGGACTCCCCTAGCCCGATTCTACCGAAAAAGAAAGAAAGGAAGACTCCGATTAGGAGTCTTCTTCCTCCCCTCTATTACACGCATGGCAAAGTTTTGGGCTCCTTTTTATTCGGACCGGATCCAAAGGCCCAAAAGAGTAGGGTTATTACACGGACGGTGGGTGCATTGGTGTGCGGCGTTAGGGAGGGGGCGTGGGGTGCAGGCACAGCGGCAAGAGGAGGGTTGAGGGGATGGGGGAGGGAGGGGGTCTTTTTGGGCTCATGCAGATGGCCATCGAGAGGGAGAAGGGTCGGTGGGATGGTCTCGCAGAGTTGGGGGTGGACGGTGGATGCGGCATGGACGATGCGGGTGCAATGTGGATGGATGCGACGGTAAGGGGAGGGGTGGATAGGGGGTGCGGCATGGATGATGATGGGTGCGGCATGGACGGACGCGGCATGGGTGGTTGGTGCATCGGAGGAGGGTGGATGTGGCACCGACGGTAGAGAATTGGTTGAGATGGGGGGCCAGGGGTGGGAAGGGGATTAGGGCACGGAAGGAAGTGGCGGGAGGACGGCGGTGGATAGGTTATGGCATGGAAGGAAGGATAGATGGGGGATTAAGCAAATCTAACGATGCTTTTTAGTACCGTTGATTGATGATGCTAAAAAAATCATCGAAGAATTTAGATTCTAACAATATTTTTTTTTAAAGCGTCGATATTGACTATCATCGAATTTTATGATGCTTTTAAATATCATAAAATCCACAATGCTTTTAAAAAGTGACGTAGAGCAGTGCAATTGACGATGCTTATTAAAAGCATCGATAGAAAATAATCGATAATTATAATTTTTACCATAGTTAATTAGCTCCTGTTCCTTCTTACCCTAACTTAGATATGCATATTTTTCCCTCGGTATTCTAATTTCCAGCCTTCATCCTCACTCCTTTTACTATTCTAATTTTATTCCAGCTGTTTCTAATTTACGCAGTCAACCCGCTAAAATTGCGTGGATCTCCAACAATTCTAGCTGGAACTTCCACGCCATTGCTGACTCATCCTTCGAATCGTCTTATCTCTTCTATCCTCGAAATCTTCAACAGTTCTCCATCCTCCAATTGATATCTTTTCCAGTTTTTCTTCCCTTAAATAGTGATCAAGGCCCTATGTGATCTCTAAATGAACGCCGTGTTTCCGGATATTGGGTATTACCTCGCTTCTACCCATTTTTAGACTCCTAAAACCCCATTCCATCTTATACATTCCATTCCCTTCCTCCTCTTTCTCCACACCACGCAGAAGAACCGCATTGCCGTAATCCCATTCTTACTCTTGGAAAAGATTATCCAACCTTGAAAGAAGATGACCATTCTCAAGGAGAACCCTCAACTTGGTAAGTTCATTGAGCTTCCCCTGTTTTCTTGTCAAAGTTGGTGAAGTTTGTGCTTGGTTTTACAATCAATGATGTGTTATATTTCCTGATATTGTCTCTCTTTTAATTTTAGTAACAAGAGCTGAGGAAAAGAAGCTCCCCATCGATTTGGTGTCGAATGCTGGATTTGTTGCTCCTGGCAGTAACGCGTTTGGCCATACTTTCAGGTATATCTTTTTTCCCTTAGTTTGTCAGCCTCTGTGCTATATAAATTCCCATCATAGTTTAACTCAGAGAGAGAGAGCATTGCAGGGACTATGAAGCCAATTCAGAGAGGAAGGACACCATCGAAGAGTTCTATCGGAAGCAGCACATTTATCAAACGGTTGAATTCGTATGTAAAACATGCTTCTTATTAATTTGTTGATTCGAATGTTTTTGCTCCTTATCAAGCTATACGTTTGGGTTTTTTGGTCATAGTTATTTCACTTATTCTTTACGTAGGTAAAGAAGATGAGGGAGGAGTATGGCAAGCTGAACAAGAAGGAGATGAGTATTTGGGAATGCTGTGAGCTCCTCAATGAGTTTGTGGATGAAAGCGATCCCGATCTCGATGAACCTCAGATTGAGCATTTGCTCCAGACTGCTGAAGCTATTAGGAAGGATTATCCTAATGAAGATTGGTTGCACCTCACTGGCCTTATACATGGTACGTGCATGCAAAAATTATTCTCTAACAACCACAACCAGCAGTTCCAATCTCTTTCCTCCATTAACCACTATTTCATATATACTATCGAATCCTACTTTCTCCATTCCTCGAGACCATTTCCTTTGTTCAATCTCAAAGGTCTTATATTTGCGTCTTTATGGGATAGAGTGTGTGCTTGAAACTTAAACATCTAATTGGCTTTCTTTTCGTTATGTGGTTCAGATCTGGGAAAAGTTCTTCTTCATCCTAGCTTTGGACAACTTCCTCAATGGGCCGTTGTTGGTGAGCATCATATTATATTTTTTATTGTTCTTTGATTCTTTTAAGGAAGTCATCACCATTGGTTCGCTTGTTCTTCTCCTCATATTACTAATAAGGATTCATTTCGTAGGTGACACGTTCCCTGTGGGTTGTGCTTTTGACGAATCCAACGTTCATCACAAGGTTTATCCCTTATCTAAACAAAGTGGTTTAATTTGCATGGGTTGTAGCAAATATCTAACTTGATTCTATGGCAAATTACTACAGTTTTTCCAAGAGAATCCTGACAACGACAGTCCTAAGTACAACACCAAGCACGGAATCTACTCCGAAGGATGTGGACTTGATAACGTATTGATGTCATGGGGACATGATGATTATATGTACATGGTAATTATGCAGTAACCTCCGTATATTTCCTTGTCAATCAAACATGAAATAATTCTCCTCTATGTTTGCTGAAGTTGGTTTGTATCTTTTTGTTGGGTTAAATTGTAGGTGGCCAAGGAAAACAAGACTACTCTACCTTCAGCCGCATTGTTCATTATTAGATACCATTCATTCTATCGTTAAGTCTCGAGAACTTGATAGCTTCTTAGGCAGTCTCTCTTAAATAGATTATTAATTCCCCTTATTTGAAACTAACATTATATATCCTGTCATCATTCAGCACTGCACAAGGAACGGGCCTATAAGCACTTAATGAATGAGGAGGATGAAGAAAATCTGAAATGGCTGAAAATATTCAAGTAACATCTATCTCTGTTTAGCCTAAATTTAGATACATTAGAGCTTAAAGTCCTGCTGTTAATTTAGATATAATAATAATAAAAAAAAAAAAAACATCTTTTTGACTAATTTTTCCTACAATATGTAGCAAATATGACCTCTACAGCAAGAGCAAAGTTAGAATTGACGTTGAGAAGGTGAAGCCATACTATCTATCCCTTATCGAAAAGGTTGGTACATTGAATTGGAACTAATTTTTCCTTTTTCCGATATTATTTTATACGTGTTTATTGATAGCAGAATTTATGTTTCAGTACTTCCCTGCCAAGCTGAGATGGTGAAGCACAAAATCCTACTCTATTTGGTGGATGATATATTCCATGTCCCATGGCAGTTGGTGCAAGAAGAAGCAATCTTTTTGAGAGCCATAATAATATGTTCTTTTCTTTTCTTTTCCTCCTTTGTTTTAAAGTAGTGAGCAAGTGGGGCAAACATCAGTAATTAATCCATAAAAAAATAATCGTCCAGTCATGTAATTAATCCATGTTGATGGATTTATGTATATTTTAAAGTATCCAATCTCTTTAGCTATACTTGAGAATCTTTTTAAAGGAAAAATCTGAAATTTTCCAGAAATTTTAACGAACTGTAAATGAAAAAACTTACCAAGATTTAATCATGGCATGCGGATGCACTATGAAATAAAGAGCAGTTGGGATAGGAAGAGAGAGCATTTTACATGTAACTATCCCATGAATTCTTGTAAATTCGTGCAAAAAGCTAAATTCAGCTAGATGCAATTCATAATGCTAGCACGATGGTGCTATATATTGATATCCTAGTCCCACTTGAATCTGGTCTAATATGGATATTAGATTGCCTTGATCTTTTAATCAAAAATTTTATGGCAATGAGCCTAGCACTTGAGACAGGCACTATATCACCATGGCTGGACTCACCTCCTCCAAATTTTAAGGTAGACTCTCTCATAAAAGATTTATTTTAATGATAGAAAGAGGGAGATCCCTTGGGAAACTCTCACTCCGGGAAGACGAAACATGCAACAGGTAACATAACGGAGGCCCACGGAAGGACGTGTGGCCGCACTTAGCATCACGCAAAAAAAAACAGGCATCATGATCCGGGAAAGAAAAAATCTCCAGCGAGTTTTTCCCTTTCTTTTTCCCCGTGAAAGGTAGGAAAAATATCCTGTACAATTTATGGTCTTCACGGTAAACTCGAAAGTTCTATTGTAACCCCAAACTGATGCCTCAGATAGTATAACATTCGTACTGTTATCTAATATTTCAGAAATTCTTCATGTACTGTGTACACTTATTATTGGTAATTTAAAACATCCATTATTTCCCCCAAAAATAGTTATTTTGTTGTTGCTATGCTACGGCAATTACTGTTTGGCGTTTTTATTTCTTATTTAATTAAATTAACATCCGCAATTCAAAATATCTCTACCACTATATTTATTTTATGAATGTCTTTCTTGTTAGCTTATATGCATGCGCCATGCATCTTGAGTATAATAAAAAAAATAAAAAAGTAAAATTATAATTTTTTAATAATATAACTTTTTAAACTATAAATGCTAAATATTGAAGTTGGTTTTTGGATTTCAGGATCAGTTAGCTAGATATCAGTATATTAGATAAAATTATTTTTTAGAAAAATATTTGTAGGATTACTCTTTCACTTTTGAAGAAAGATTTAAAGTGCTTGGTTTGGATGCGAAAAAATGATCAAATTCTATTTGACGTGAGAAGTGCAAGACTACACTTTGCTCTTAAAAAGAAGCATGATCCAATACGTATTGCTAGATAAAATACCTCATCTAAAAATTGTGTATTGATTTATCTAGATACGTGTATTAGATTATTATTAGGTATGTATAAAAAAAACTTGTAATATGTATTAGAAAATCAATAAGTGCATGTATATCATCATATCATGTTGTATATACTAATGAACATAGTATTTTAGAAACTATATATAAATTTACTTGAATGTGTGTGTTGGATTACTAAATGACTAATTTACTAAGTATGTTTTATCTAGCCATATGCTATATATTGGTTAACTCAATATTCTAAAAACTATGTATCAATTTATTTAGAAATATATATTAGATCATTTTTAGATGTGTATCAAAAAAGTTTATAGTATGTATCAAAAAATCGATGAGTATGTATTATCATACCATGTAGTATGTATTCATGAATATAATATTTTGAAAACTATGTATCATTTATTTAGATATGAACATTGGATTGCTAGATGACTGATTTACTAAGTATATATCATTTGATAGTATACTATATATATTGATGAACTCTATATTCTGGAAGCTATGTATTGATTTTTCTGAAGATGTATATTAACTTATTTGATGATTACATTGCTCGGTATATATCATTTGGCTGTGTAATATGCATCAATAAAAAGTATATTATGAAAATAAGAAAGAAAGCAATATTATATTTTTTATTTTTAATTATAAAACTAATGGCTCCATTAATAAAAAGAGTTTTTGACTTTTAAAATTCTTCTTTAAGATTGGTACTAGGAGAATCATAGAAAAAAGGAAGCTCTCCCCATATGATATTTTATAGTAGTCGCCCCATATGATTTTTAAAAATCATTTGGGGTGAGCACTAGAGAAAAAATTATAGGACAGGTGCTATCATTTGCCACGTTTCTTCTAATATCAATTTTAAAGAAAAAATCTAAAGATCAAAAATTCCTCCAACTAATGGAGTCGTTAGTCTTATAATTAAAAATAAAAAAATATGATATCTCTTTCTTCCTTATTTTCATGATATATCTTTTATCAATATATAATACATGATCAGATGACACACATTAAATGAATAAATCATCAAGTCAAAACATGCCTCTGAAATATAAAGTTGATTAATATATTATACATGGTCAGATAATACATACTTAGCAAATTAGTCATCTAGCAATCTAATACATACTTTCAAAAAGATTGATATATATTTTTTAAAATATTATATGCACTAGTACATACTATATTATATGATGATATACACTTATTGACTTTCTGATATATGCTGCAAATTTTTTTGATATATATCTAGTAGTAATTCGAGACATACCTCTAAGTAAATTGAAACATAATTTTTAGAATATAAAGTTTATCGATATATAGTATATGGCCGGATAATATATACTTAACAAATTAGTTATCTAACGATCCGATACTTATCTCTAAGAAAATTGATATATAGTTTATAAAATAATATGTTCACCAATATATACTATACATGGTATGGTAATATACACTTATTAACTTTCTTATACATGCTATAAGCTTTTTGATACATACTTAACAACAATCCAATACACAGCTTTAGATAAATTGGTACATAATTTCTAAAATAAGCTTCTTATCTAAAGGTATATATTAGATAACTATTAAATGTATATCAAATATGCTTATAGTATATGTTGGTACAAAATCTGATCGATGTCGGGATGAGCTAAAATGGAGGAGGATGAGATCGCCGTCGGTGATCTGCAAAATAAAGTTCCGTCCGAAGTTGATGATGGTGGCTCCGATGGAATCCTTCAACGATCAAGTCAGCTCTTCTGACCAACAGAAATGGAGTACTCAGGCGAGAGCTCGACAAAATTTTGAAATGGAGAAGAGAGCTTAGAGCTTAGAAAAAATGTATCTGGAGGGTTCCTTTTTATAAACAAAGTTTGATTGATGGTGACAGCTATAGCTGTCTGGCAATGGATCGCTTAAGGTCTGGTGGAGTTCGGTACGGAGAGAAAGATATCGTCAGATTGATAGTGACAGCCATACTGTCCAGTAGCGGACTGCTCGAGGCCTGATGGAGTCTATTATAGAGAGGGGCCCCATCTGTAGCATCATCTATAACAGACTGATGGGGATCATTTATCGAGATTTAATAGCCGTAGTTCAGAGGAAGCAGGCATTGGTTGGTGAAGAATCTCGACATATATCAATTTCAGAGGAGTTCGAACTTTCAAAGAAAATATAGTTAGAGAAAATCATCTAGGAGGAACGTTAGCTGAAGGAGAGATCCGAAAGGAGTTCGACCGAAGGAGGAGTTCAGAAGAAGTTCGACCGAAAGAGGAGTCCAGAAGAAGTTCGACTTCCATAGGAGTCCGACTGAAGGAGAAGATTGGAGGAAGTTCAGCTCTCATAGGAGTCTGACTAAAGTTTGACCGCTGAAGCTCTTCCGTGATTATCGATTACATTGGACTAAGCATCAGACTGGACTTCGGCAGAAGCAGGATTTATTCCCAATAGTATATATTAGAAAATTGATAAATGTATATTATCAAGCCATTTAGTATATATTAATGAATATAATATTCAAAAAATTATATATTAATTTACTTAAAATTATATAGTAAATTATTAAATAACTAATTTACTAAGTATTCATTAGCTGATCGTATACTATATATTTATGAATTCCGTACGTATCAATTAATTTAGAGATTGTGTATTGAATTACTTGGTGATTAATATTTTTAGCATATATTATATGGCTACATAGTATATATTAATAAAAAATATATGTTGAAAATGAGTAAAATAAATATATTTTTTTAATTATCAAATTGATAATTTCATTAAGAAAAAAATCTTTAATTTTTAAATTTATTTTTTAAAATTAATATTTAAAATATATATATATATATATATATATTTATTTATTTATTTATTTATTTATTTTTTTGTTCAAGAACCACCAAGGCGATATGGCGGCGATCTTACTCCCGCTACCCGCCTTTTACCGAAAGGCGAAACTCCTCGGTCCCTCCCATCGGTCTTTTCGTCCCCACGTTAACCCGCCTCACGCTCGTTACCGTGGCCCATCGCCCTCCTCGTCCTCCTCCTTTCCGGGACGGGGAGCTTCTCCCTTTCTCCTCCCAACTCTCTCGTCTTGTTTGTTCTCTCCGCGGCCTCCTCTTCGCCCCCGGCGGCGTTGGCGGCTGCGAGGTGGAGCGGAGCAACACGACGGATGCGTCGAGGGCATTGCCGGCCCACGAGAGCTTCGCCATCATGATTAATCAAGCTCCCAGGAAGGAATTCCCCAAGAGCGAGCAGACCGATGGACGTCCGTAGATCTGATACCCTCTTATGTATTTCCCTCGAATCTCCCTTTGTTGGCTTCGTTTGATCGCTTCTGCTGGCAATGTGATGCAAAAGCAGTTGACATTCTCAAATGAGGGTTCTTGATCGTGGAATTAGGGATTCGGGGGGATCATGATGCGCGGTGATCAGCCCATGCCTCGCGCTTCCTCTCTTGGTCTTTAGAGTACTTTATAGTGTAGATATTTTTCTAAATCTAGTACTAATTTGGACAAAGATTAAAGAAAAAAAGTTATGTATAAAGAATTTGTTTGCATTTTCCTTTATTTGATGCTGAAATGTGCATATGAAGTGCCTAAAAATCTGGCCCTAATTCGGAAAAAAATATTAAAGGAAGCAGTTCTTTAGAAAGAATTTGTCTGAAATGGCCATATGAAGTGCCAGATCTGATTGAATGTTTGGAAACTTTTTTGTTAACCAAACACCATCTTATGCCCTTCTTGGTTTTATGAGGATTCAGCCACTCTCCCGCAGCATTTAGTATTCTTGGCAAATGATATGCCTTTTTTTATTTGGGAAAATAATTTGGTCAAAATTCGTTATCTCTGTTCAAAGAGCTCACTGGATATTTTTTCCCCCACCCAATATCATTATACAATGGATTGAAAGTATTCAAACATGGCATCATTCAGGCAGGTTGTTCTCTCGTAGTGTTTCATAGTTGGAATATGCACTGAAGAATAAAACGAACACTAGTATTTCACAGTACATAACGTTTTTGCCTGCTCTGATTTTTTTTTTTTTAAATCTATTTCACAGAAATTGATCCTGGTGGCTTCAACAAAATTGCTGCCAAGGAACACATTTGCTTCTTTTTTTTTTTTTGCATGTTTTCCAATTCCTTTCTTTCTTTCGTGTTAGCATAAGTATGAGATGAGTAAGATGAATGGCATTTCTTTGCAACAGATGAAGGATGTAATATGAATATGGCCTATCATCTTATATATAACCAAACATATCAAGGATGTCCTCATCTGGTGAATTATAATCTGTATCCTTCCCCCCTCTTTGTTAAGCGTGTGTCTCATTATCTTTTCTAGCTCCAGGAAATTTATTTTTGGCTAGAGGAAATGATTATAGTCTTTCATAGGACAATCTGTTGCCTAGAATTCAATTCTTTTTTCCTTCTTATTCTTCACTCTAGATTCTATGCTATCATTTTGTTGAAGTAAAGGTCACCTAAAAGCCTAATTTTTCCTTACTACATGCATATATCAAGTAAAGTGATTTTTTTTTTTTTTTTTTTTGATTTACTAGGCAGTTCTAGAAACCGTAGCTAGAGTTTCATTGAAGAACAATGACACCAAAGAGAAGTATGCTTTACTATTCCGTTATCCCTGCAAATGTTAGATTATTCATATTCTTAGAGATAGTTCACATATTTCTAAATTATTATATCAAGAATATTAGCTATTCTTCAAATTGTTGATATATCAGATCCATATTTTTCTTATGGTAGGGTTTTTCAGTTTCATGATGTTTTCAATTTAGATGATGAGAATCTGGCCAAAGACACCCCTACCTTGATAGACTGGAAGGTATGCCATGATAATTTCCTATTGGAAAGTCCTCTTTTTCCCAAAAAAAAAAAAAAACTTGGATACTTGAAATAAATGAATTTCCCAATCAGTTTGATTTTGCATGTTATTATTTGAGCTATTTTATTAATGCACTGCACAAATTTGTAATTTCAGCATGATGTCTTTATTATATCAAATCCCAAGTGAAAATACCCTGTACTGCAGTGAGACTTGACGTATATCTTCTCCACTGATCATAAGGGTTATGTTTACTCAATATGGTTGCCAATTTCTCACCCTTTAGCTAGTCTCTTTCTGTATAAATTAGACCTTAGGTATGAATTTTCCACCATTTAATCCTATTCGGCACTTCCTCCCTGGTCAGCTGAGCATTTTCTGTTCTCTCATTTCTAAGTTTATCTTAGAATTTAGCCTTTGCCATACTGAAATGCAAGCTCCTCCATCATAATGTCTCCTGTAATCTTTGGTATACATTTCCTTTCCATTAGTTGATTTTCCACCATTCAACCTATGGTTTATGGTGTATACTTTCACTTGGAACTCTTTGGCTTGGTGTTTCCTTTCAGGTCACATGTCAAATAAATTGGTTCTGTATTATCAATGATCAAAATTTTGGCTAAAGTTTTAAACATATATGTTTGTTCATGCATGTGCGTGTCCCTAATACTTATCAAACTATATATGCTAGTGTGTGGCCGATTTAGGTGAAAACAACATCAGTTCTGGTTGTTTGGGCTCAAATGGAACGAGTTTCATTGTGAATGAATCCACTAGTAAGTTGTATGCAATGTATTAAGTAGATCATGACCCCCATGTTTCTTGCAATAGCTCTTTTCTTCTATATCTTAGTTACTGGAAGTGAGTGCAAGTGCGGATGTGGGAATGGGGAAGCGGCTGTCATAAAAACGAATTTCGGTAAGAAATGCTTGTTTTCCACGGGGTGGGTGGGGTTAGGGGGAGGGGGGGTGGTGCGCATAAAAATTTGGATTAACCAGTTCACATATTTATGGGCGCACACAAAATATGGAACCGGTCCAACCATCTGGCCAAGCATGTAGGTCTGTTACCATGTGACATTCCATCACACCATAACAAATGCATTTTTAAGACATAAGAACTTTGTTCTCATTGCATATGGTAGATGATGGTATTTACACAGGTCATTTGTTATGCCTGGCTTTAAACTAGGAGACATTAAAAAGTTTCGTTAGTTATCTAGTAGTATGTGCAGAATATTTTTGGTAATGGGTGACCCACGTGGCTGACTTATCTTGCATCGCTTTTTCAGCAGAACAATTCTCTAGAGGTTTCATTCTTATCAAATTTTCAAGCAACTATATGTGTTATTCCATTATTCAGTATGTTCCACATCAGATCACCTTCCTGTTAAGAGAAAACTAAGTTCTGATGGTTACTTACTGAATCATCTTTCCACCAGGTTGATTGTGCTGTTTACTTTCTTGGTGCTATTTCTATGCTCTCCTGTAAATCTGTGCATTGGTTTCTTAAGCTGATGATAAGTCTTTCATTCAGGTATGTTTTATTTATCCAAGGTTTATGTGTCATTCCAGTGCTGTACTGGCCTAGCACTGACTTGATATGCATCATGCTGTGAAGCCATTCTAGTGCTTGGCGTGCATCATGAGCTCACACGGGCAGCAATGCATTGTCATGCAACTGCACCAACGTGTCAGTCCTGAGCTGGCACCATACATGCTGAGCTGTGCTGATCCTTGTCTTTTATTAGAAGGATTGTTGCATAAAAATGCTTTCTTGTAGTACATTGATGGATATGTCATTTTGTATTACACTTCCTGTATCTGCAATTCTGGCCTGATTCAATGTGTTATTAATTCAGACTAATGAACTTTACCAACTAGCATCGGTTTCATTCTGCTTGTTGCTTGGATTTCTCTGATCACTTCATAATACCATTCATTACTTGTTCCACATTAGTTTTGCACAGTCACTTCAAAACTGCATGTCCTTATGAAAAACCTGTGCATCTCCATTTAGTGAGGTTGTTGATAGGGGCACCATTGCCAATGGCCTATGAGGAGGTTGCTGATTAAATTTTGTGGCATTAAGTGAGTCCAAACATAAACTTCGAAGGAAAAAAATGCTGAAAGAAACTATCTGATTTTTCATCAGGTGAACATTCTGAATTTCTGAAATCCTATATTTAGATCCTTAGACAACTTGGATCAAATAACGTGAGAAGTCATGCAAATTATTATCGTCATGGCAGTTTTTGTTGTTCATCTAATTTGAAATTTGTTCATGATTTCTAACACTTTCAGACTACAAAAACTTTTCCACATATTGACTTACCAAATCCAATGATTCTCTTTTTCTTAATTGTGTCAACTAATTGGTTAACCTCAATATCTTAAGCTGATTGGGAAAAAGATAGACAAGAATTATGACAACAGATAACCAGATATAATTAGATCGATAATTGGTGTTGGGGGGTTTCGAACTCATGACCTCCAGTAAAACTGAGCTCTCATACCATGTCGAGAAATCAATTGACCCAAAAGTGTAAGCTGACAGGGAAGGTAAACAATCTATGTCGGGCTTAACAAATTGGACTATGAAGTAGTTGAGACTATTCTACTGGTGTCTCAACTCTGACATTTGAAACAGAATTCTTATGCATATCTGACAGTTATCTATTACAGAATGAGGATTTTCTATCATACCTTCTTGCTGTGGATATTTAATAACATATTTTGCAAGCCTTTTCATACCAAATATAATATTTAGTAACATATTTTGTGAGCCTTTTCATATCAAATATACTATGAATTGGCATAGACTTTGTTTCGACATTTTATGATTCTCTACCCTCAAGTTCTATCACACATTATATTTCATCCATTTTTTAACCTCATTGCATTATGCACTCTCTGAAACATGGTTTAATAATTCATTTCTTTAGGAAAATTTCCTTCTAGGATTACAAGGAAAAGCTTGAAAAAAGAGTTTGTTAACTTATTCATGTTTTCCAGTAAGGCACGATTGAATTTGGACATCGAGTTTCTAATCTTTTCATATTTTGATCGTTTCTCATAAATTCAACATATATTGTAATTTTGCAGATAAATGTATTGTTATTAATATTTAAAATCACCAATAAAAAAACATGTAATTTCAACAAAGGGGTTAACTTGATGTTGGAAATTTGATTGCTTAGATCTCTCCCTCTCTCAACGGCCCACCATCATCCCCAAATTTATTCATGCATGCATGCCATAAAAAGAGTATTGAGACATCTATTTTCATGATGGTATGTACCATGAGAACAAAGTGTCGGTGAGAATTAACTGCTAATGGATAAAAGGAACTTACATATACAATTCCTGAATCCAGAACCCTCAAACGTAATGCTCTCAGGTAACTAATGAGCAAATGATGCATGAAGAATATATATGAAATGATGAACCTATTATACAGCTTTATACAACCGAACTCCAACATAGCTTGAGTTCATGGCAATTAATTTTAAAATATGAAATACCACGATATATTTTTAAAAAATAACTATGTTTTATGATACGAACAAAGTTTGAATAAATATAATAAACCTTAACTATATATTAGAAGTCAATGCTGCTATAAACCTCGATATCCGTATTCGAAGCTGGATCTGAAAGAACCTACATATCCGCATCCAAATCCGAATCCCCAACAGAATCTTATGATCCATATTCGTATGTAATATCCAGTAAAACTGTAAGTTTATATCTGGATCTTTATCCCAGTTTGATTGCATACAAGAATTTCTATCCATATCTGATCTGAATCGGATAGGAAATGGATTTGATGGGATAATATTCGATTTCGTTTTTAGTCTTAGAATCCTGTCTGGATTTCAAGGAAGGGACAGCGTTGGACCAATGCTAGCAACAGATGCTGCTTCCTAACTTCTCGCCATTGTGGCAGAACATGTCAAAGCGAAAGCTTCTTTCTTCTCTTTATGTATTTAAAATGGCCTCAGATTCTTCCAAGACTGGACTGTATGCCTGAATATTGAACATCCTAACATATGGGTGACCTTTGTTAATTTGGACAATAAATAGTTTGCATGATAGTTTACATTCAAGTTGCACTTCATCAATCAAACTTGCAGAATAGCACAAGGGACGATTTCTTTTATATATTTTATTATTCAACTGCTTTGTATTGGACATAAAAATAAAACCTTGGACCGTCTCTTATGGGGATTGTGTGGCATGGCATCTAGTCGACACATTAAAAGAAGTGAAGGCCTGTAATCAGAGATCTAAAACATTTTGCCCTTGCGTGGATAGACTTCCATCAAGAAGGATCAAACACCAGTCTACTATTCACATTTCACACATCTTTCCGTTTGGTTTCCATCGAAAGCAAACAGGAACACAATGGCTATTAGTCCAAAAGGAGGACAAGGATATCCATGAGCTGTAATGTCTGCTGGCCATCTCTGATGTTAATTACTTGGTCTAAATCCACGGGGAAATATGTGGACATAGAATCCATTAAGTGGCATCGTCCATTGCAACAAGATGTGCTTTTGGACACCTCATTTGATAGGCACCTGTCAGTAGTTCACCTGTCACCATCCTTCAAAAGTGACCGTCTGATGTTCGAGCACAGAATAGGAGCGGCCTTTCATCATTTGGAACCGGGTTAGCTGAAAAATCTTGACCTCAAATTTATAATATAGTTATTCAAGATCTAATTTAATACATCTGATTTAATTTTCAATGATTGATCTCGCAACTTTGAAAGGTAAGAATTGCCAAAATACTGTAGGCACATATCTGAGATAGGAACATGAACTGCATATGTAACAGTATACAAGTTTTTTTGAGTATCACTTGATGCACCCTTTTTTTTTTTTTTTTTTTAAAAAAAAAAAAAAGTTGATTTCCTTGTTTGACAGTTGTTTTAAGCCTTACCCCCCAAAAAAGTGTATATGGTTCTATGCTAGTGCAAATTTATGAGTAAATAATGATTTACGATAAGGTTGTACAAAAGCTTCTAATTTGGTTGTCAGCTTCAGGATCATTGTCGGTTTTAAAATTCTATCTTCACCTAAAAGAACAAAGGACAGGATTGAACAATAAAAACCAGAGAGAGATGTCAATAAATGACAGAGTCTCCATGCCACCAGAAAAAAGTGAATATTGGAGCCCACATTAGAAACATTATTCTTGTTCTGGAAATCACTTGTGGTAGGTCCTCTCTCTCTCTCTCCTTGGTTCCTCTCTTGTCGTCCATATGTGTGATAGCAGTTAACACTATTGGAGGAGTGAGATATGGTGGACGGCCCATCCCTTTGCGCTTAATGTACGTTTCCTTGATTACCAAGCTTTCCTGATCCCTTGGCAAAACCCCACCATGTCGACCGATTTCATTTTCTGTAATTATTCCTTATCTTTCTTTTTCCTGAAAACTGAGCTTGGATTCTTATTTGTGTTGCTTCGCTAGAATATGTTAAGAAACTTCCTATATATCTTTCAAGATTACATCAATGCCTCACCACCAAAATTAATTTTCTTTAGTGATCTAGATAAGATTTTTTCTTATTTTATACAATCCTTAACATGGGAAGTGCCAAATTTTTGGAGATATAGCAAGCACCATGAGACCTTAATAAGTCAAACAACTCAAATTCGTCTAGAGGGATGGAAAAAGTGGAGGAAAAGGTGTTGCTAGCTTGCTATTCTGGTAAAGTTCTACGGTGCCGAGACAACACAAGTGGGTTCAAATCCTACATGCCTCCACTACATTTCGTGATCAAAGTAAGTTTGGTGGGCCTTGCCTCTCTTTCATCTGAAGAGAGAAGGGGGAAAAGAAAAAAAACACAAAAACAAAAAAAAAAGATGATACTAAATAATTATGAAAAAAGTTGCAAGAAAGAAAATCTTTCGAGAGCTAATGGAAGAACGATAGATGAAAAATGGAGGACTGGTTGTTCTATCTGAGAAGGTTGGAAAAAGGATGCTGAATCATATGCATGGAAGTTGTGATAGAGAAGCTTTTTGAGAACTAATGGTAAAGTAGAATCAATGTAAATGAAAGTATTGGTTATTCTGATAGCGGCACCTTCTATTATTAAGACCTAAAGCTGTAGAAAAGGTTGAAACAATCATGAAAGAAGCAGTTTTATTTTTTTCTGAATTACCGTGGCAATGCCACCACCAAGGTTTCAACCTTGGATCTCTCCCAGCAGATGAGGGGAGAGATGTCAACCTTGATAGAAATCATATATTGCATCCATTCTGTCCGCCACTTTTAGCAGAATGTAAACCAGAAGACTGTGATTTTCCACCATACGCATTAGGATAATATTTTTTATTGTGCTATGACATCAAGTAGCATTGTTGCAGGCTGATAAAAATAGAATCAAATGCCTCATGATTTTTTTTTTTTTTTTTCCTTTTTTATTGAAGGGATCCCACATGTAAAGTCATCTAATAGTCATTATAGGCTTAAGGAAATAATTGCTGCGTTAAGCTAAAATTAAACTGTCAAATAGAGTTTAAGTTTACTTAGAAATAATCATGTTTGCAAATAACTTTTATTAATTTGAGGAAAATGGAAATGATTCAGAAGATTAGCATTGGAACAACACAGGTGTGTGTCAGCTGCAAAACCTAATCCTGGTTATAGCAAGAAAAGCCACCAAATCATTTGCTTGGGTCCCATGAGCCACCATTTTTGTTTGAGGAGACATTAAGAAGAGAAAAAAGAAACCACATTTATGCAAACATTGTTTCCAAATGCAGAAAAAGCGCAGTCACAAAGGAATTTGTCTTAAATGGGCACCTTCACAAGGAACATATCATGAAGTTAATTTGACATATAAATGCGGATCATATCCCAAGCTAGGGGTGCTAGGGACAAGGCGAGCAGGTCAAGGTTAATAAATTGGTTGTCATTTTCTTCCTGTGATGGCCCCTCAATAATATGACAGCTTTGTTAGATGCTGAGCTTGCAATCATGTTTCAAAAGGTTCCAAGAGTGATGGTAAATTCATTAAAACATCATAGAAATCAAACTCAAATACGTAGCGAAAGCCTTGCCAGTCTAGCATGTGATTGTACATGTATATTGGTTATAAAACGTAGAATCTTACGGTCGTATAACCTCTCCTTCCACTATTATGAGTCTTGATGAAACTTGAACTCCAAATTGTGGTCTGTTCGATGTCTTCTCCAGTCACTTAGGTAACTCCAATTGTCTCGGCAAAGAGAGAATCCGGTGATGAGTTATTTTGATCCAAGGGCTTTGTTGAGGAAATGCTGAGCTCTAAATTCAGTGGTGAGAGGTGAACACAAGGCCTTTCCACTAGAGATGACTGTGGTAATGGACAAGCAGATGAATTAGGCATCAGTGTGAGGGAAGAAGGCAATTGAGTTTCTTGTTCTGAAGAGTTGAGATCGATCGCGGTGATCTGAGAAGCTCCATAACCTATTGTCAAAGCAGGAACATGCAATTCATTTGAGATGGAAGGCTCTTTGAACTTGGATGAATCAGTGACTTGAGCTGCCTTATCACAGCTTGCAACCTGAAAGAGAAGTAATGAGGACGAATCTGATCTCTTGTTTCCAAGGAAGGTTGTGAAGGAAGGTATGATATTTACCACATCAAAGAGGCTAGATCGGCGGTTCTTTTTGTTAAGGCTATTCTGTCTTAGAAAATATTTCTGAGCATGACTAGCCACTTGAGTTGGGGTCCTTGTGGTGACGAAGTTTCGTGAGATGCCTCGCCAATCTCCCTTTCCAAGGTTCTCAAGCCCAGCTAGAAATGACCTATGCTCTTCCTCAGTCCATGGAACTCCTGAGGACCATAGGACCAAGTAAATCATCCAAATTGTGAATATGATGACATATTAGAATAAAGTCGGCAACTAGAGCTGAACAGAGAAGAACAAAACAAAAGGATTAATAGGATGGTTGTGAAAAGTAACTGAAAAAAATAAAGACAACAAGAACTGTGGATTTATGGATTCATTGGTTCATTAATGTGAAGATGATGAATAATACAAATGGAAGGCAACTTAGAAAAGAATGTCTGCAAACAGTTTTGAGGAGCAGAATATCACATATCAGTTGTCCAATTATGATACTAGCCATTTATATATATGCACACACACACATACAAGCATGCATGCATACGTACATACATACATATATAGACCACAAGCACAGCAGAAAAAAAGACCCCAAAATTTATTTAGACTTCAATCTTGCATAAATATCAAAAAAAGAAAAAGAAAAATAACACTAATATACCTGAAACTTGAATTATGGGTGCAATACATGCAGATAAGATTAGATGAAAAGACACAGAATTCAAACATATAGTCAATGAGAGTCTCTTCTTCAGCATGGATCATGATACTGCTGAATTTTTATTAGATCTTTATCTCCCAAGGGGAAACAAATAAGGGGAAAAAAAAGATCCTCAAGAAAAAGAAGGAAAGAAATAAGAGAATCTCACCCTTTTTCCTCTCTGGTGTTCTGCCGAGAAGACCATCCGAGAGATAACCATTAGAAATCCTTTTAGTGGTTTCATCAATAGAAACAAGTGAAGAAGAAGATGTTGATGAAGAGGAAGCGGAAGAAGCAGCAAGATAAGATGAGGAGGCCAAGCATTCCATGCTAAAGCTCTTCTTCATAGGGGAAGAAGTTATATGAAGCTGCACCCCAAACAGCCTCAGTCCACCACCACCGGCCGCACCTCTTGGGCTGCTGCAGGTCCTCGAGTTGTGCCCATTGTTCCCACAATGAGAGCACTTCCTTCCCATCCTTGATCTCTACAAACCCAGAGACGCCCACACACTTTAAGAGAGTCTTAATTATATTGCTGGGTCATAGGGAGGATGTGGATTAATAAGACCAGCCAAGATCAAGGGAAGAATGGCTGGACAGGTTTTATTGGTACATACACATCATGGGTTGTGTCATCATAGGTGACACACTGACGTCTCTTACATGTGTGTGATTGCTTTTTTATTGCTTGTGGGTGTACACATGTAGAGTTGTAGACTTAGACATGAACGCATGGGATCACGTACCTTATTTGTATTACTTCTCTCCCTCTTCTATAATCTAGGAATATCTTATTTGAATATTAGCATAATTTCCAAGTATAACAATCACAAGTCGATTCCATTGAGCTCTTATCATGCAAGCATTATACAATTATCTCTCTGTTTTGCCGAGGAAAGATTCTTTTCATAGATATGACATTGGAATCGCTCATATTAGATGCTTGCACCTGTGTGTGGTGGGATATTGTCGTGAGAGATTGGGGGGTGGTTGGAAGAAGACAAGATCCGCCAATAGTTTGAAGGTGAGTAGCTGGAGCTAATATGGTATGGAAAGAGTGGTTTGAAGTTTGGATGCTAGTGAGGCACTTTTTAATTTGGTTTGCTAAATACAAGAATTCTTTTTGGTTTCCCCCATAATTCTCAATACATCCTTATAGGCAGTGAGAGTATCTTTGACCATCTAATAGAGAGATCTATGTATGGAATGGCTAATGAAATATTATGGATCTGCCATTGACTTTGGAAGTTCAGATTCCAGAGTTGAACTAGGAAAATATACCGGTAAAATTGCATTAAGATGCTAGTCAACATGGTTGCCAAATTTTTACTTAGAAATTGTTTTTGGTTAAATCGACACATCATCCACCTTCAAGTGTGAACTTTTCTAGAAGTCCTTGGCAAACTTGTGGGTCAAGCGTGCTTTGATGAAAAACCAGTTCATTGCCCAAACCATGTGAATGAAAGAAAGGAGAGCTTTTCTCTGAAATAAAAGAAATAAAGGACTTCAAAATTATTTTCTTCTCATACAAGCAAGTGCCGAGAAGGCTTAAAGAAATGCAAATGGACATTGTGATATAGGATTCTCGTGGGATATTGGGAAGATATTTGTCCTCGCTTTGCCTAATCCTGGGGGAGCTATTACTCATGGGCCAGCTCAACAACCGACATTAGTTAATAGCTCTCGTGATTCCATGTACCCCCAAGTTGGGAGTACAAAAATATATAGCTCCTTTGTACCTGAAAAAAAAAAAGCCCCCACTTTCATACTTAAGTTGTGTGATCATATTTGCAGGCATCTTCTTTCTGAGATAAAAAGTTTAAAAATGATGGGATAAAAAGTTTAAAAATGCTGCTGAGGAACTCCTTACCGAGTGACTTGTTTCTGTTCGCTAGCTTTCTGAAGTGCTTTATTATACTAATGCCTCGAGCTGGGATTTTCTTTGGGTGCTCTTGCTTTTTGATGAGACTGAATCGCTACTCTTTATGTGTTATCTGCTTTAGATAACAACCCAAATGCTCCTTTACTTTCCAATCTAATAGGTAATATAATAATACAAAGTGCTAAGTGCTAATCACCTGTGGATGGTGACCAATATTTATATGCTTTTTTGGGAAGAAAAGATGGCCATCAACTGCTTGTTTAGATAACAAGCACTTTTTAATATCGCATCAAGGAGCAGAACAATTAGAAGTTAATATCCCATGTTGCATTAGATTAGAGAATCCAATATGTGGTTGGTGATCAGATATGGAACCCTTAGATATTACTATGTTAATTCCTATGAAGTCTTCTCACCTGATCTCTTGCTAATTAACTTCTTTCACCTTCCGGCATTGTCAAGGAAAGTAGTTGAAGGCTTTGTTTCTTCTATAGGTCATATGCCACCTCAGGGCTTTCTTTAAAGTTGGTGGGAAAGTAAGACACAGCATTCAGATCCAAAGTAATGCCAAGTGGGTGAAGGTTTATTGTTGGGTTGCAGAGGCTCCAATATCTAAGAAGCTTGTGGAGGTAATTTTCAGCAAGGTTTATGCCAAGATATCCTTTGCCCTGAACTCTTCTACTGAATTTGATGGAAAGGGCCGGCCGACATCGAACACACTGCACTGGAGTGCACATGCTTGCAAAAGGACTGGATTTTTATTATGATAGATGAGATCTCCTACATAATCATGCTACTACTACATCTTTGCGATCAACTCGAACAATCTAAGGCCTCAAGTCATTCAGTGATATTGATGTCAAAGTGCATGGTGGGCCATCCGATATCAAGAACCTATATAGAGAATCATGATCGTTTAAAAAAACTGAAGACTTTATTCCCATAATGAATGATCCAGGGGATGCCCCAACTTTCACATTTGATAAAAAAAAGAAGGATAGAAACTATCATTGAGGCTTTTCTTCTTGTACACCAATTGGTCATAAATGGATGATTGAACTAATAGATTTATTTGATTGAGATATAAAAATTTCAAATTTCCCAACTGCAAGAATTGCTTGGTTTGTGGCTTAAGATTTGTGGAGCCTAACCAGTGCTGCAGATTCCAAATTTAGAATGCGCACCATGGTCTTAACCATGGTTTGTTTCATTAGCAAGTTAGCATTCTCTGCTTCCCCTCTTTGTATCTACATCTTTGGACCCTAAAAAGCCTGTTAATGCCCTGAACAAAGGAACCCAACATATCCATAAATTGATCCTTGTTAAACTAAAGAACATCCACCAATTTACCTGAAAAAAAGAAAAGAACATCCACCAATTCTTGAGATTTTCAGAAGTTGGCATTTCTTGCAGCTGCTGGGTTTCATCTTTTAAAACGCTAGATAGCCTAAATCTGCATTGCAGCATCTTGATGCAATATTCTTATTGAGAGTCCAGTTCGGGCAATTCATTCCGCCAAATAGAAGCCATGATCAGCGTGATTCACTGGCTAAGATATTATTTAACTCATAAGATGAACCTGTAATACTTTTTTGTCATTAAGTGGTGCACCATGATGCATCGAAAAATGTTACTTCTGTTCACTGAAAGCAATTGCCATAGACTTAATTGAATAATTATGTCAATATCAACTTTAAACATTTATCAAACGAAGCGATCAGGTGATCATAGTCAATTCCATCAATCGGGATAATTGAATCAATTTATATAGTTTTTCCGCTCGACAAGGACATCTCCTCTAACCAATTCTTATATTGTTTCTAGAGAGTTGTGCTTGAGAAACAAATCAGGTCGATTTGTTTATGATTATAGAAAACTTGGGATTAAAGAAGGAATGACATCATAATCACCTGATGGGTGTTGATGAGGAGCACCACCACATGGGTCACTTTCAACTCTCCAGGACCTCACCCACTCAAATCTCATTGGATTTCCATGCCCATCGATAAAGTCGAAACCAAACACATGCTGCGTATACGCTACAATATACATCACCAACCCTCCTTTATTTATTTATTTATTCTTTACCCAAATTTAAAAAAAAACCCTCCCTTATTTATTAATGTCTCCATGTCACACAAGTTGTTGTACGGGATTGTTGGATTCTTCTTCCTTCATTATCAAATTAACATGGAGGGAAAAATTTATGGACCAAGTGGCATTAGCTTCATGTTCTGAATGATTGCTAACGCCGAGTACATGAACGGTTGGATGTTATTTAGTTACCGATGCAAAGAGATGCATCCTACTGCTGGTTCGATCAAACACAAAACTACGAAAGCTAAAAAAATGGTGATTGAGAAAATTATAAAATTGATTAAAGAGTGATGTTTCGAAAAAAGTATGCAGGTAATTTTGTTCTTATAAGATGAAAATGGATGATATCGCCCTTCTATTTTCTGTTGAACTGGTTGGTGCTGGTAGGGGGAAGTTTTGGCTATTTTACCCCTCAGGTGCATAAAGCATGATATCCAATGAAAAAAATTTAGCATTCCCTCCTTATGTATAGCATTCTTCATCATGTCACATAAAATCAAATTCTTAAATGCTATAGCTAGAGAAATATTAACCTATCCTTTATATCACATTGAAAGATCCATTTGAAAATTTGAAATTTCCGCACCGCGTCCCCTTAAACCTCTACCTTCACATGTTGAAACTTGCATATCATGACAGGTTACAGCTGTGATAGCACTACGGTAGGTAATAGTTGAACTTTAGTCATCTAGAATTTATACTTAGGCAGTGTTCCCTTGCCTAAAAAAAATAGGTAATCAAAAATTAATGTCTGCTTCCTTCCTTCGACTGGATTTGACGAGAATCAAGTATTAAAAACCAACCAACGAGTTTAAATTTTTATCCAACAATTTCAACCTGGAACATTCATTTGGAGGAGTGGTGCAGAACCGAATTATCATCTGGTTCGAAGATTGAAAATTCTATCAACCTTACGAGTTTCCAATCCCACAGTTCTAGGTAATCTCATTTAAAGTATGAATTCCAGAGAGGTATGCTCATAAGTTTCACATTGCTTTCTTCCAACGGTAAAAATTCATAAAAATCATGATCTTGTATTCCATGCGTCTGTTTTTTTTTCTTCCTTCTTTTTGATACAACATAGTACATGTAATTCCACTCCCAAAAACAAGTTCTCCAAGACAAGGATCCAATAGATTTTAGTGCAACACAAAGATCGCCAAAGCCTCCCGTTAAAAACTAACATGCTAGTTTTCTAGGTGCAGCATCCATCCTTCCACAATCGTGCACCCTACTCCACATGTTAGAAAGACTGACTTGCTTTTAGGTCATTAAAAATGTTAAAGGTAACGGCTAAATTCCATGATGTGCTGTCTTAGTTGTACGATACTGTCTTACATTAAAAGGTTGCTAGGGTGTAACAACTCATCCTTCATTAATGGCTTCAAAGTAAGACAGCATAGCAACTAAAAGATGTGAAGTTCAACTACATGATGAAACAAGTATCCACATCAAATTGCGGCCACCTACCTAAATATAGTGACCTATTTAGCACATTTCATTGATGCAAGTCCTCAATGATCAACACATCCTGGCCTAACATCCACCTACCTATGGTACAGAAAGAAATGTGATGTTAGGATAGACTGCCAAATCCCACTGCCCCTGTACCGAACTCTTGGTGCACACACCAGCAATGTTCAAATATAAAGCAGCAGTTTACACATGCATGATAAATTAACAACTCATAAGTCCATTACATAAGTCTAGCACGTAAGACAGGAACTCAATCCAGAATTCATTATTTTCAATCTAGAAATGAGAGGAAGGTAAAGTTCAGCATTGCAATATAAGCTCGTTGATTACAGGTCACATGGCCACATACTAGAGAGAGACTACAAGCTTGGGAGTTGACGAGTCAGAGCACAAAATTGATGAAAGAAATAAAGATGGAGTACAAACTAAATATAAGCCACCATGAAAGAAATATCATGAATTAGAATACACTGATGGTAGTTGGCAGCGACTGATTCCTACCCTCTATATGCTGGAATGAAGGGAGAAGGTTCTTTTTATAATGAATTGGAGTGTATATCCTATATTTTTGAACTATTACAGACACGAAGTGAAGGTTTTCAACTCGATGATGTAATACAACAAACTTGAAGGAAGAAGATATGATAGCCAGACTTGAATCCATCATTGTTATGTTGCTTGAACCACCAAACCTGACCAAAGAAATGGAGGAGATTGATAAGAGAAATACCCATACTATCCTTGAAACGAGAACTAAAAGATAAAGATAGCAGATATATGATTAAATGGACATGATAGACCGCAACATCTACTACCACCTCGAACAAGTCACCTCATACAGGATTCAGCAAGCATGTAGTGTGTACAGAAACAAGAGAACGGCATAAGCAGAAAGGTATACACCAAGGAAAATGAAATGATGATTGGAAAAGAATGATGGTAAAATTACAAGAGCATTAGTTCAGGCATATGTCAGAATACTATTTATTAAATTATATCATGACTTTAGCCATGACGTAATATCATAATCATGACTTGTTATAATCACGCAAGATGAAATTATTTCATGACATTTAAGGAAGCAATGTCTAAAATTCAAAGCTTCAACCAGAAATGCAACAAACTACACATGATGGAACAGTTGCGGGAATTAGGATTGCAACAACGTAATGTGCAAGGTAGATAATTGCATACATACAGAAAAACTATGCTGGAATTTTCATGCTGTGATTTGAATAATTATCATGTAAGGTTCCAACCATACTTGGAAAGTCGATATTAAAGTCAGATCCATCTTTCATCTGGATACTGAGAAACTTCCAAATAAAGGACATGGGAAAAACCCACCATTATCAAGTCTTCAAGAGCCACTCCAATTTCTGAACTTGCATATTCCACGACGACTTTGATGAAATGAATTGCGGATAGATTGCACCATAGAAGACACAGCAGGAAATTCAGCTAATTCTTTGTCTCGTTCCTGTCAAGTTAGAACGCTTTTATTATTAAGTAATACTGAGGATTAAATAGAATGGTCATAAGTGTCTTTACCACTTCAGCAAGCCGGTCCTCCAGGCCCCCTGGGTTCATATCACTGGACATGAATATCTTTTGGTAAGCTCTCCTCATGCCTCTAACCTTTAATTTCCCAAACAATCAGCAATTCAAAATAAGATAAAATTGGATAAATTGGAATTGAACAAAAAAAAAAAGAAAAAAGGATGGGTTCAATCAGAAATAACAATTTATTCTTTGCAAACAGAAATGAATGGTTAGGCTCAAATCAAAATAACAGATAAGTTGACACTGAATGAGATCCAGTAATATCCAATATCACTGCTCTAATAATAAGATATCAAGTTCATTAAAACCATAATAAGACCACAAGATGTGGCTGACCAAATGAATTCATAATAACTGTGAACTGCAAAACAATCACCCTGATCTATTCCTAACAGGAGGCTTAACAAATTATCCCCACTTGGTGATATCCATAACTTGAGAGTAAATTCCTTTCTAGCTAATGGGGGCAAACTTGATAACCAATTGTTCAGGATTTACACTCCAGCAGACATACAAATTTTATCATACTAATATGTAAATTAAGATGGCAACAGGAAGTTAGTATGTCCACAGAAATACCTTGTTTGAAACTTTGGCAGAAAATGTTGCTTCGTCTCCAACATTGCAGGCTAAACCAATCATAGAAAATGTTTTCATGACCCCTTTTTTTTATAAATGACATTTATAAGTAATATATTTGAGAGACTATGCTCGAGGTTGTATGATAAAGCCTAAGCACCATTGAAGTGGCATGCTCAAAAAACAATATATGCTACATGAACTGATACTCTGCTATCACATATGCAGTCGCATATGCATATGCGGTCTCCTAACCACACAGTGCATCCAATATGCAACATCTATGTGCAGTCAGGTCACATATGAGCCAAAAAGATGGTTTACTTAGTACTTTGTGGACACATATATTACAGAATTAGCATTGTGCAGGTATGTATGCAGCCTATTTATTATTATACAACCATATATGCGGCCTTTTAGTATTATACGACTATATATGTAGCCACCCTTATACAGGCCCATGCAAACAAAGCAAGTTAAAGCTATGGTTGTTTTGGATGTGGGTTTCAATTAAGCGAGTTATGTGTACACTTATAATGTCAATGTATTGATTATACTACAATTATTGCTACTGAGAATTAAGTACTAACAATAATTGCTCAATGTTAATTTAATATTAACATCATTTATAAATATTACAATTACAATTGTATTAAATATATTTTATTTAATTTAGATATTTATAATACTAACTGCATATTCCCCCACATAATGCAAATGCACTAGCGATTCTTTGACTGCCTGCATCCCACAGTGTCTTGGAACATTGTACTCTACTGAAAGAAAGATGCACAAGAGCTTGCCTTAATTGAAGTACTATTTGAGAAATAAACAGAAATTAAAGTATTCAAAAACACCTAGTGGGATATGCATGCACATGTGATTGCTTAGTAAGTACATTAGAAAGATACATAGTCAAATTGCCCTGTACGTGGACTGTTCTGAAATGAAGCAAAATCCATCTTACATACCATTGCTCGCTTCTAGCCCTGATGTCTACTAACTGAATGCCCTGAAAAATTTACCATTTCTACCCTCATTAACAGATGCATATTGCTTCCTTCCCACATAGATTAATGACTGGGTCTTGATCTTTGACAGAAGAAACATAAAAATTTATGAGTGATGCTAGAGGACACCCATTTCATGCACATGAAAAGATCCTCCTGTCACACAGTAAAAGGGAATTGCTGTAGCTTGCAGGGATTGGTGTGATACACGGTGGGTGGTTGTACACAATGTTGCCATGCCACTATTGCATCAGGAAAAGGAAATTTTCTTGCCCACTAATAGGCACCCAAAGCATTTTCCAAAATTTATTATAATATGTATTTCTTCCTTCATGAAGACATTTGTTTCTTCTATTTCGCTCAGGTTAGCCACTTGTCAGTATAAGGGAACAGCAAATTAGTGGAATTGTAGGAATGTTATTGCCCTCAAGAGATGACACTCTTTCCCAGATTCTCTCTCTCTCTCACACACATGCACATGTAAGTGCGTGCATAGACATTCAATCTGTCCCAAGCATTTATGAGTCAGATAGGACCTAATATAGGCTTATCCTTTGTCACAAACCCTGCTTAGAATTGCTATTTAAGCTAGAGAAAGATCAAGGTGTATAAGCGCTTGGGTTGTAATAGAAGGCTGGGTTAAATAAAGGCCCGTCCAGACTAAAGCCCAGCATGCAAGCAATTGGATTTGTAAGACATATAATGAGGTTCATGATTTTTTTTCACCAATGTAAACTGAAATAATTTTGTCTTTTTTTTTTTAGTAATACAAATCCAAATAAATTCTGAAAACAACAGAGATCAACAAGCTCTACATATGACTGACCTCCATGCTTGAAAATCCATGCCGTCGAAGCCCCTCTAGATTCAAACCACGAAGCTCTGCTCTATCGCCAGAAACCATCATGTACTTTGGTACATCTTGTGTAATCTGTCTGCATAAAATTGAATTAATAAATAGCATGGGAACTATATGTGCAAGTACCTTATTAATAATTTCAGCACATGGTAATAACTGATATTCAAACCAAGGTTTAAACAAAGGCACATTAAGTATCATATGATCTGGTGAGACCTTGCTAGCATGATATACATAGTTCATATTTTAGAGGTACATATCAACCTAGTATTAAAGGTATCCCTCCATCGTCTGGTGTATTGTTGTATTACAATATGCAAAGAAGTATAAGTGTAATGTCAATTCAGTCAAGTTTTCTTGGACCCATCCTCAGTACTGTGGTTTTTGTTTTGTTTAAGTCTTTCTATCCTAAATTCTTTTGTATTACCTTTACGTGAATGTTTAGCAGTAGTGATAGTATCATTGTATATATATAGCTAGATCTATCGGTAGCAACAACATATGTCCAAGGGGATTCATTCCAGTAATATGTATTAGAATTAACTTATTGTTCTATATCTACAATCATTTAGAACCAAGATTATAGCCTATATTAGTAATTAAGCAATTTTTCTAGCATATATTTGGAGTTATACATGAAAGATTTGTTCATGCTCATCTATGCAAGTACCAAGCTAAGCCCTGACAGATACAGGCATAATACATGAACCCTTGATTCAAACCAGAATTCTTTCTTTGATACAACAGAGAACAAAGATGAAGGAATAGGGTCAATAGCCAAAAGGTTAACATACCACAGAACCCCCACCAACAAAAGAATATGATCCTATGTGACAAAATTGATGAACAACAATCGCCCCTGCAGTATGAGCACAGTCCTACAATGAAAGCATTTATTGACTTTAATCAGCTAGTGTTATTTAGAGAAAATAATTAAATTGGGAAACCTTTAAAATAAAGACAAAGGAATAACTCACTTCTACCACAACATGGCCAGCTAATAGAGTATTATTAGCAAAAATATTGTTGTTACCAATCTTGCAGTCATGAGCAATATGACAAGATCCCATAATAAGGTTGTTGTTGCCAATAACCTATATATTGAATGCTAATCAGTAAGAAAGTAATATATTAAAAAGGTTTACAAATCTAAGTTTTAAAAATACCGTTGATTCACTTGATTTGGAAGATCGATGAATGGAGCTATATTCTCTGATGTCATTGTGGCTGCCAACATGTAGAAAACACTCATCCCCTGGCTAAAACAAGCAACAGGTCTTATATTTGTTTGTTCATAAAAAAACACATATACATGATATCAATACAAATATACATACATATAACCCTTTCAAAAAATTCACAAAAGGTGGGAACGCGATTTGTTGCAGATGGAAAAATGTCAAACAATTTTTGTTTTCTTGATATATATGTGTGAACATGATGCAAACAACATGTTTACCGTCAAGAGAAGTTCTGAAGGGTTTCTATATGTTGTGTTATTCACAAGAATCCACCATATTTAACTCTTTCTGATTATATAAATCATGGATACAAACAAACATAACATTTTGGGTAAAATTGACATACAAAAAACCATAAGTAGATAGAAACCTACAAATACATCATTAGAGACTAGAACTGGCTTCAACTGCCCAGTTCTATGCACTCTAGCCTCACAAAAGCTACAAACTAAGCACACCAAAATGTGAAAGGAGGCTTAGAGAGAGTCAAGGGCAGAGCCAGGACCATACCTCAGGGGGTGTTCAGTGTTAGATATAAAAAGAAGGAAAAAGGAACATTATAATACTACAAACACAGAATTTATTTCACCAAATTTATGGAATTGATTTTAAAGCCATGGTAAGAGGCTAAACTGGAGGGTTAACAAAGACTAAGGAAAGAGATTTTTTTTCATAATCATCCTAACCCTTTTTTTTAAAAAATTTTTGAAACTGAAAATATGTCCTTCTCTTTTAGAATATTGCAGCATAAACCTCAAAATTTTTTAGAGCAGACTGACCAAGTCCCTGCACCTATTTTGTCACCATATATATGACTACTACTTTATATGCATTATTTCTAGAACTATGCACGGTAATACTGCCTTAATGTGCATGAATCCGGTAGCCCAAAGCTCAGCACAACTCGACTTGTTTGCACTCTTCATTTTTTTCTCATACAATCAATTTACTTAATCAAACAAGTCCTCGAGTTAATACAACAATGCCAAACTAATTTATGTTGTGATAAATATTAGTGCATAATGCAAAAACCAGTGCACATAGAGCTATGAATACAAATAAAGCCAAAATAATGCACTAGGATATGTCAAACCCATTTCCATTGACACATGAGTTTTGCTTGGACTTGATCCTGCTTCCCCAACTGATCAAATTTGAAAGGGATTTCAAGGATTCTGTATATATCGTGTCAATGAAAAGTCAAAATAATAAAGCAGGGTGCATATAGTATTACTACAATATTGATTGATACTGCATAAGGGTGGTCTTTGTGAGAACATATCACTGAAACGCTAGGCTACATAGTGACAGAAGTGCATTTTGTGCTCATCTTGCTTTATCTTGTTTATTTATTCTCTGTATCATTCTTGCAAAAATATGAGTATCCTAGACCATATTTTAGTATATCAGCTATCAAGTAACAACATGTTTTTCATGTGGTTTATTCTTTGTATCTAGCATTCCTTGTTTGATTTCATATTGTTCTTGTTCATGCTAGTTCCCATGTAGCTTTTATATATGCGTGTGCGTGTGTATGTGCATGTGTGTGTGTGTGTGTGTATCAAATTTTTTGGACATGTATCAGCAAAATGACAGGGTTACGGGCCTTTTATATGACTTAGAATGTTATATTTGAATTTATTTGTTAACAGATATTTCTAAGTATCTTTTGGGAGTCTATCATCTTATGCCAATGCATGCAAGGTGTCTGAATGGCGTTATATGATAGGCAGCCCACACTTGACACCTAACACCAACCTTAATCCTTAATTCTCACCTTCATAAACATTGTCTCAACATGCATGCTTATGCTAATCTTTTTTTTTTCGCTATAAGCCACTTAGCTCATGGTTCATGAAAAAAATAGCTCCAACCTCCATGCTTGTGATAACATCCAATAGGGTCTGAAACTGATTAGCTCTTAAGAAATGAGGGAAAGGCAAATGTGCGAAAAAAGATGCCAGTAACAGATTTATTTTGGCAATTTTAGGGAGTTATAACAGGTATTTTGATTTGCCAACTTGTATGCTTAGCACTGTTGATGATTGTCAGTTAAGCCTAGATGGTTGAGGCTTGATGGTCATCATTATGAAATGACTTGCTGAAATTTATGTTTCGCAAGCTTCTATATGCTCCTTTGCAAGTCTAGCAGAGATTCAATTCAGACTCACGAAAACTTTAAATTCAAACATAATGTAGAAAAATCTTAACACAAAATTTCAAAACAAACATAAAAACAAAATACTTTGCAACATTAAGGCACGTCTTACTCAGAAAAAGGTGCCCAAAACTTTAAAATGTAGTATAAAATAACAATACTTGCCACAAAACAATAAAAATAGCATCCAAGCACCATATAGCATGACATTGGTCATTGGGAGTACCTTATATTTCAAATCTTGGCACTTTATTCCAACCACTGCATGGTGTCCAATAACATTGTTACTTCCAATAATTGTTCTACCTGGTATATCTGTACCAACAATTGCACCACTGCCTAACCGTTTCAAACTCCAATTTTGCTATAAAAAAAGAACTAGAATAGGAAACGGGATAGATAATCATTTCAAAGTGAATGCAATGCGCAACAGGTTCAAAAGGTTAGAAAAATGTAGTACATATACATATGAAAGTTTCTAAGTTTGTGTTTGCTTTCTAGGAGCCAGTATTGTACAAGACAAACAGCACTGGATGATTGCATCTGGCCTAACCCAGCCAAAACTGAACTCTTACCCAGTTCAGGAAAAATTAAAATTCCAGATATTTTGGGTCAAATCAACAAAAGGCCACTTAACCAGACACTTCCAGCCTTTTTCCTAGTGTAACTAAGATCATATTCCTACATATTTTTCACATACCAAATAATGAGTAAGAGACAAATAAAAACCTCTAAAAGATAAATTAATGGCATTTACCCCATATGTGAAAAATTATTTTCCAATTCTTAGTCCCCTTATATTGAGTCATCTACCCAGCAAAGATTATATTTACGACCTGAGGGAATGTAACACTAGTTCTACAGTCTATCAATGTCTCCCGCATAAAAACAATAGAAGATGAAAACAGCAGTTGCAGACTTACTTTAGAATAGTACAATGTTCTCCTAACTCTGTGATTCCCATGATATGGCTCCCTGCATGCAATTGGCAAGCATTACCAATCTTCACGGCAGATCCCACCATACAAAAAGGACCAATGGAAACACCCTGCGGATGCCACAAAATAAGCAGTAAGCAAGTTCTTTACCATCAACACTCCCTTTTGGGAAATTAATGAGTTTTCACTCAACAAATATACAACATAGATATCTCAACCATTGCATCATCTTTTGATTTAACCATAACACAAGGATGAATGACCTTTAGTGGGACATCTACGAGATAGGCCAGCTTAACAGGCTTTCAAACCTAAAACATCGAGATTAGAGTGGCCCTAATGATCGGCTTACTCAGTTTCATCTAACAGCACCACTAAGTGCTTACCCGATTGGTATCATCTCTTAACCCTTGGGCAAGGGAGCAGGGGTTCAATTCTAAGTGGCATCACCCCACAGTTCAACCCTGATTAAAAAAGCACTGGTTCCATGAGCTTTGACTCGGTCTACCTAGGGGCTCGACTCCAGCCTAGCTGGATTGGGTGGGTACAAGTAGCATATCAGTGTTAGCCGCCGCTGATCTCGAAGAAAAAGTTTCACTCAATAAGGAACTTCCTATCTAGTCAATAAGCACTAGGCCCTCTTGATCAAACAGACCTTCATTACCTTCTAGTCAATTTATTGAATTGAAAAACTCTATGAAGGAAGCATGGATTACTCTTTTACCTGGAAGCCGTACAAAACTATACATTTAATTTGAATTCAAAGCACTACACCGTGGAGTTCTTTCAGGTATGCTAAAACTCAAAGTATCATTCTGGTCAGTACATGTCAAAAACAGGATTTTATTTTCTTTTAGTTAAAGGCAGAAGAATTCAGATAAGTTCGTATTCCACATGACCAAACTTTATCGGTCAATACAACAAGAAACATCGCAACAAAATCGAATGCAATTGCTTCTACTTGAATCGATGAAACGAAGATGACTGAATATGGTCGGGAACAAACGAAACACTTAAATCAAACAACGAAACAAGGAGGGGAAATCAGAGAGAACCTGTCCAAGAACAGCATCGGGATGAACAACAGCAGTCGGATGAATGAAACCGGACTCCGCCACTCTCTTTTCCAAACAATCTGGTAGCAAAAAAGTTCCAGCATAGATCAATAGGGGGAAGATACGATTTCGGGCATCAATTTATATAATTTTTAGCTGGGGAATAAGGATCAAGAACCTCCATGGAGTCGATGCGGCGAGACGCCTCGCCGGACGGAGAGAGCTGAGAGGCCGCCGGAGATGGAGAGGGCGCGGAGGGCTCTGGAGGCGAGCATGGCGCCAGCCAAGGGTTTGAAACGAAGGGTAAAGCCGCAGCGGGGAGGAAAAATCGGCCACGGGAGCGCGTTAAATCGACGCTCGCACCGCGCACGTCATCGGAAGGATCCGGTTTGTGTCGGACGCGTGCTTGTAAGAGGAGAGTGGCCTATTTGATGAATGGCTGAGAGTCCACCATCAGATGCCCAATTCTTCACTGGTACATGATTCTCCATCCATGCAATTGATGTGGATTTTTTTTTTTTTTTCGGTTGGTAACGGTGAGGGGCTGTAGCTTATATTACTGCAAACCAAAACCAAATACAGGATGGTTCAATACATAACCAACCCGCACGGTACCCACATAGATGCAATATAATAAACATACCCCCATAATAATTGACTCTGCCCCCGGACACCAACATACTAACATACCAATACTTAGCCAGAATGAATAATCTGCTCAACGTCCAAAACGAAGCCTACTTCCAAGCGACATTCAGCAAACAATGACAATGCAGTTACAGTAGTAAGAAAATAAGGGTAATATCAAGTCCATTCCAAAACTTTAGTAGGATATCTACCGGTAAGATTGCTCGTGAAAAGTGGAGGAGGAAAATGGTACTTTCCCCTTATTTGATTGTAGTTTTAAAAGAAAAAAAAAATGAAAAAAATTTTTTTCATAGAAAGATATTTTTTATATTCCATAGAAAGTAAATGAGTTTTAGGATTTTTCGTGGAATAAAAATTGATGGATATTTTTTTAAAAAATTATTTTTTTATAAATATATAGTTATGAAGCATAGAAAGTCTTAAAAATATCATTAAATATTGATCTTATAAATATTAATATTATCCTAATATCTATATTAATATTAATATAATTAATATAAAAAATATAATATTCATAATATATTAATATTATTTAATATTTATATCGATATAATATTTTTATTAATATTAACAAGGCATTTATATTTATATTAATAATATTAAAATATTAATATATTATTAATGTATTAGTAATATAATAGAATAAATTATTATAATCTAATATTATATTATAATATATCAATATTATATTTATATTAATATAAATATAATAATATTATTTATATAAAATTTGAAAGCAAAAAAGTATGACCTTATATCCATTAGATGTATGATAGGTATTTTATATAATTTTTTCAAGAAAATGGATATTCAACTAAACATAAGCCACTTTATAATAGACCACTTTCCGAGGATCAATTAAATATGTCAAAATTGTATTTTTAAAAAATTACTTTATAAAAAGAAGAAAAAAAGTTCATGAACCAAATAAGTTCATATTGTAACGGTTGTGCAATAAGAGCTTTTCATCTTCAAAATCCCCCTGGCCACCCGACCTTTCCGTTGCATGTAATGCACACCGGCCACATTAGCCTGCAAAATTGAAACAAGGACATCATGAATAGGATCATCAATCGTCCAATAGTAACCCCCTGCAGAGCTTCCTTTGCCATAACATTCGCAACTTTATTTGCTTCATGCATGTGTGACGGTAAAAATTTAGGAGCGCGATTCTCTACGGTGTGCATGGTTGGATGCCTTCCATCTTATGATGGATGGTAGTCCAAATTATCGTTTCACCATGCACCACATCCTGTGGTACTTTATGATTACCATAGAGGATCATCAGTTCCCAAAAATTTATGGCTGCCATCCTTCCAAATGAGAATGTCTTGTATCAGTGGGTCATTCAAGTTAACATCCATTGTTGATTTGGCAATTTCTTATAGCAACCTCATAGCATCCCTCTCTAGCCATATCCCCAATGGTTGCGGGCGAAGTCCCATCCAAGCAGCATGGAGTTCGGCATAATGAACAGGTATTTCTAACAGAGCATGACCACTAGCTCGAATTAGCTTGCCATCGCAATCCCGAATGATAGCTCTAATTGCAGCGTTATCCCCATTAACCGAGGCATCGGAATTTACCTTCACCAAAGGATGAAGTGTTTGAAGAGTAGGTAGCTTAAAGCCTCCCCAGTGCGTCAACATAATTATGAGGGTATTGCAGCTTATTGTATTTGTGTTTGAAATAAGATAGGTGACTACTCTTACCATCTGTAATGGGGACTGATTGGTTCTCTAAAAAACTCATTTTTTCATGCGTTACTCCTTTTTTTTTCCCTTTTTAATCAACCCTGTCAAGGTATGAGATTATGATTGGCAAAGGAAAAGATACAGGGTGTTGCAATGGGTTCTCAACGTCTTGCATATCGCTAAGTAACGCTGCTAATGAAAAGCTTTATGAAGATATCAATTTTTCTTAATCTATATAAGCAAAGTGTCTCTGTATTGTGAAAAAAAAGAAAAATCTAAATTGAATTATTGATATTGAAAAAATATGTCGTATTAGGTGGAAGTAAAAAAGGTTGCATATTATGAAAACCATTTGAAATCAGTTGGATAATCTTCATGCTCCCAAAGATAAGCAATCCACGAGTTGTTTAGCTAGGAGGATGTTTAATATAACAAATGTTTATAGTTATTGTGATGATCCACTTTATGTGGTGGACGATCGATCTTATGAGGGAAAAATTTGCAAACATACCATCCTAACATTTCGAAATATAATGTAATAGATAAACAAAGAATTCAACTAATATTTTGACTGATTGAATAATCTTCTCTAATCAATTACCATGCAATGTTCAATCAATTTTTTTCATGTTACTGCAGATAATTGCCGGTCTCCAATTTTTAGTGCTAGCAAACCTCCATCATGTACTTCTGCCATCAACTTTTTATTTTGTTTTTTTTCCTTTTGCTGTATTCTATGGCAAGAAGATGTAATGGGTGGCCTAACTTTTTCTTCTTGTTGTTCTGTTAAGGGTTTAAATCTATGATAAGCATGTATGTTTAGTCCAACTTGGATTATATATTGGATAGATTTTAGGTATTTATATAAGGCAAAGAAACTTAAATAACATTTTTTAGTTAGTTATTTTTGGATGAAATCTTGAATTATAATGAATGGTATTAAAGTTGATCCGATTCATGGTTCATCCAGTCTAGGAGGTCTTTTGAGTTAATCTAGCCGAGCCGAGTAGAATAGCTAGGAGCTCGCCTTCGATTTGATTCAAAATAATCGTGATGTGCTTTGTCTTAAAATGTTGCTTGATTTGAAGCAATTAATGCTGCAAAGTCTCATATTTCTTTTAGTTCATTCACGCCAGTTTCAATTAAATCTCAAATTTGGCATCAGAATGGCACCTTTCAGCACCTTGGCATTCCATTATCAGGTCTGAAATCGGCTGAGTTTGCTCATCTTTCTGATAAAGTAGATGCTCGGATTGATTCATGGCAATAGAAGGCTCAGGTAGAGCAACTTTGTTGCGTTCCGTCCTAGCGTCTAGTCCTCTATTTATGCTATCCGATCGGTTTATGAGCATCGATCATTTCTGTGGGATCACTCTAGTCGTCAAAGGAAGTTTCATATTTTACCTTGGCACCAGATCTGCAGGCCTAAGGCTCAAAGTGAGTTGGGAATTACTTCGCTGGTCTCCCTTCAGTGTGATTTATTATCCAAGCTTGCTGCTTAGGTTGTGTTATAACCATATTCTCTTTGGGCACGACTCAGAAGGGCTAAATATAAGTTCGCTGGTCCTGGGTGGCTTGCCGCAAGCCCAAGGCTGCTTCGATAAGGTGGCGCAGCATTGCTAATGCTGCTTCATCGATTACATTCCAATTCTTATGGACGATTGCTCATGGTCACTCGGTGAATGTTACGAAAGCTCCTTGGTTATCTACCATTCCATTGTAGTTTTGGCTTACTTATCTTAATGTTAATATTAACCTTTGGGAATGAAATGTCCAGCTGCTGCGGCAGCTATTTTCCCGTGAAATAATGACTCAAATCTTAACCGTGCCTATACCACAGGGTCCTTAGACTGATCATCTGTGAGAACCGGTCCCTTTGGACCCGCTTCAGGTTGAAGCCGGCATTCCTTGCCGATTTCACCAGAGAAAAAAGAAAAAAATAAAAAAGACTCCCATGAGGACTCTTCTCCTTCCTCCCGATCAACTTCTAAATGGAGTCCAAATCTACTTCGGGGAGGAGTCCCATCTAGCTCTATATTAAAGGTCAAAGCTTTCTTCCTCTTCCCCATAAAAAAAAAAAAAAAAATTAAATCCTAAACCCCCCCTTCACGAAAAAAATCCTAAACCCTTCCTAATACCCTCACAAAAAATCCTAGATCCTTTCTTAGAAGCTCTAAAGCCTCCGCTCAAAATTCTAACTAACATGTGGAATGGGATTTTAGACGAAAGAAAGTAGAGTTTGGCCGCCGGTTGTCGCCACCATCATCGATAATTTCTTTTCCTTTTTCTTCTTTTTAATTCCGGCCAAGTATAGTTTTTTTCCCCTTTTCGATGGGGTCTTTGACCGACCGCACCTCCAGCCTTCATCATGTTGCTTCCTCCACCTGTCATTTCCTTCTCCGGCCGCTCGACCGCTTGATGATGCCTAAGAAGAAGATCGTGGGTTCGGTCTTGAAAGAAAACAGAGAGAAATCAACGAAGAAAAGAAAAAAAAATCAAAAAAAAAGAAAGGAAGAGAGAAAGAGAGATAAGGTAATTTAATTGACTTGGATTCAGTTAAATGGTTTGGATCTAATTTAATTAAATCTAGATCAAAATCGTATCATATAAATCTAATTCAAAAATTGATCTAGACGGGATCTGGGTTAGATTTAAAGATTTTCTAATTATTTTAATTTAAAATTAAAAATTATTTAATATATTAAAGCTTTCAATATCGGAAGAGCATCGGATCTAAAGATCAGTCGGAGAAGATCATCTGATCAATAAGTAAGGATTTTCTTATATCTAAATTTATTTTTATATATATTTACATATTTTAAAATTAGATTTTATATGTTAAATATTTAAAAATTATTGAGGTTTAAAATTAGATGAATTACTTATGAAAAGTGATTTAGAAAATTGGATCAAGTATGATATCGTAATTGCATGATACAGTTTTAAAAAATAAATAATTTCTTTGCATTATATAGCATGATCTGTTAAATAAAAATTAATTATTTTTATCGATGCATGAAATTTTTAAATAAGAACTAATTTTTTATTGCTATCTTGAAATATATGAAAATTATGTTGACACTGTTATAAGATAAATAATTTTATTTATGAAAAATTGATTGTGATAAAAGTATGAGAAAAATTCTCTAGTTACACTATGATTTGGGTCTAGCAAATGGGACCGATCATTGGTCATACGTCAAAAACATATTTCTTCTGAACCTAGCCAGTCGGAACTGATAATTGGCAGAGTTAATCCTTCTAGGCCTAGCCAATGAGGCTGATCACTGGTAGCACGCCGATGGATCGGATGTTTTTCGTTCGGGACTAATCTCTTTGCCTTGTCATGGGATAAATCATAGCCATGTGAATCAGAGCTAGTTTACCTTTTGGGCCTAGTCAGTGAAGCTGTTCACTGGTAGCACGTCGATAGATTGAATATTGTTCGTTCAGAAACTAGTCTTTTCTGAGCCTTGTCACGGGACTGATCGTGACCGTAGTCATCGAAGATTAAGAGAGAATTTTTGAATTTTTCTAATGAACATGGCATATTTTTTTTTGAAATAAAAATTATCTTGATGTATATTATTATTTAATTATTATATTTAAAAATTAATTATGCTTGATCCTTCATAGATGATCGGTAAATTTAGTGAGCCGTAAAACTCATCTTCTTTTCTATTTTTATTTTTTAGATTCCAGAAAAATATATTGGGCTTGAGACTGAACAGTATGGAGGTCTTGCATATTCTTTAGGGTTTTGCCCTAAAGAGTGTATGGCATTACGTGCCGATCCAAGTACTGAATTCGGTGCGTGACATCATCTAACTTGATGGAATCCTAGGTTTGATTAGGTGTCCATTTATAAAATTCATGCTCTGCACCGACTCTCCATCTTTCTGCTAGATATGGAAGCTGAATCTTCCCTCGAGAGTGAAAAATTTTTGTTGGGAATGGTTTGGGGGTAAGCTTCCTTGTGAACAGCTATTGGCTCATCGGCATGTCCTTCCTTCCAATCAAACATCCTGCGATCTATGTCACTCTATTATCGAGGACATGGAGCATGTGTTTTTGTACTGCCCGGCAGTTCATGAGGTTTGGAACCTATTACATGTTAGCTATTTGCAATTACCAGTGCCCAATTCTTCGTCAGAACTGGTTTTAGTTTGGACCGTCGGGCTCTTACGGTATATGCATTATGGTTGATATAGAAAGCCAGGAATCACGGAGTATTTCGGCAGCAATCTACAGCTCCTACTCTGATCCTCCTAATTGCTGTTTGAGTTTTTGCTATGGATATGAATCTTTTGAATATGCAGCAGCTGGGTATAACACGATCAAGGAACAACTGGAGCATTCCTACTTGTGATTTATAGTCATTCCCTTCTTTTCACCATATTCGTTGGGTGCCTCCTCCTCTTAGTGTTATAAAAGTTAAATTTGATGATTCTTTATCTCATGCAGGAGTTGGTGCCGGATGTGTGCTTAGGAATGACCAGGGAGTGATGCTTAAGGTAGTGGGTTTTCAACTCAAACAATCCACTGTGCCACTGGGTAGGTTTAAAGAATGCCGTCTTTCAATTTCAAGTCTTACGGGTTATCTTTGAAGGTAATTCCCATTCTGTTGGTAACCTCCGGCTCAAAATATATATTCCAATGGAAATGAATGCTTTCACTATTTTCAGCCATTCACATTTATCGCCAAGCTGATCAAACTGCGGATTAGATTGACACCGTTGTTGTTTCTAATCCAGTGCGCATATTTTCAACTCTTTTGCTTTAATTTTAGAGGCAGATGCTTAGAGAGTAACTTTTGTTGGTTCTTAATTCATATATATTTTGACTTGTGTATTTTTTCTTTCACCATCCGATTCTTTTTTTTATCAAAAAAAAATTCAATTTGATTAAAAAAAAAAACTCAAGATTGACTTGCTTATCAATTAAGCCATATTCGAACTCGAATCTAAATCATAATCATTAAATACATTATAATATAATATTATATTTTAAAATATTTAATAATAATATTTATTATATAAATGATAATATATATATATATATATATATACTTGATTAGGTTTGCGAGATTTCAAATTGAATACTCTACTATTCGAGTTCAATAATAATTGAAACGGGTTAAGCCCGAGTAACTTGTCCCATGCTTAGTTGATTTCCACTCCTAGGATTGATAATTGCTCATCTGTAGCAAAATGGGTTTTGATAATATCATCGTATGGGCTCCTATTTTTTATTATTATTTTAACAGGCAATCAAATACTTTATCACATGAGTACATCGTCCGACCAATAGACCTACCAAAAGATGGAAATCATAATGAAGCTCATCTGAACGATTTCAAAGTTATGTCCAGGATTTGCCTGTCATGAGCCACAAGACGAGCCCCACCAATCTTGTGGCTCTTAAAAAAGGTTGCCCGCCATCCTCCTACTTATTTATTTATGCACTAATGCTTTGTCTCAAGCATTGAGGCCAGCTATTCGGGGGTTGACATGGAGCTCTACTGGCTTGCCTTTGGTGCCCAATCGCTCTCACATCTTCTTTTTATAGATGATTACCTTCTCATCGATCGAACCTTGGCTCGAAATACGGAGTGTTTTGTCTCCATTGTCAAGACATATTGTCGATCGTCTGGCCAGATGGTGAACCTTTAGAAGTCCTCAGTCATCTTCAGCCCCCGGATGAGGATCCAAGTAAAGCACATAGTACAAATGAGGCTTGGGATCCAGAAGCAAATTAGGATGCTGACCTATTTAGATGTTCCGATCAGAGGGAGGCATCTTTGGAGAGATGAGTGCAGACTCATGGAGTAGCGGATTCAAGAGTACCGCGAGGGGTGGCAAGCCACTACCCTTTCTTTGATAGGCAAGACAACCCTTATGAGATCAATATTGAGCTCTATCCCGGTATATCTCCTGGCAAACACGATTGTACTGATTTCTTGCCTTAGAGAGCTAGATCAGCAATTTTGAAACTTTCTCTAAGGCTCTGGTCACAATCGTCATGGGATTCACCTTCTGGCTTGAGAGGTGATCTGCTAGCCTAAGGGATGGTGGTCTAGGGATCCAATCCCTTATAGTTAGGAGGGAGGCCTTGATCATCAGATATACTATTGGGGATAAATTCCGATTCTACCAAAGTCAAGTTCGGTGTCTAGCCTGATGCGGTCAATAGTCACGGAAGAGCTTCAGCGGACGCGTCTTAGCCGAACTCCTACATCCGGCCGAACTTCTCAGCGGTCGGGCCTCAGCCGAAGTCCTTCAACTGACTGAACTCTCAAGCGGCCGAGCTTCATACTCCCAGCGGCCGAACTCTTCAAGCGACCATTCTTTCAGCCGGTCGAGCTCCTTCGGACAACCAGCGCCCGAACTCCTCAGCAGTCGATAGCGAGCCGAACTACTTAGCTACCGAACTATTTCTGATTGCTCAATCGCCGAGCTTCAATCAGACTCCTGCAAAAGCTGAACTGTCTCCGCATCATTACAGCCAGGCGTCTGCGGGAGCCGAACTCCTCCCAAAGCTTCCTCTCGAGCCGAGCTTCTAAGAAAGCCAGACTCCTTACGGAACCCTCCAGCGACTGGGCTTATACGAAAGTCGGACTTCCTGCGGATTTCTCCAGCGACCGAGCTTCTACGGAAGCCAGACTCCCTACAGACTTCTTCAGTGGACGAGCTTCTCAATGGCCGAACTCCTTATGATGGATTCCTGCAGGCGATTTCGCTATGGTTACACGACAATAACAATGGGCAATAACGATCGACATTTATCGGCAATAACAATCGGCAATAACGATCGACATTGATCAGGACAGTTACGACGCTCATTAACCAAGGTGGTTACAACAAGCTCCCTCTATAAAAAGGACCCTCCGGATATCCTTACGCCAGATTCTGAAAACTCTTTTCTCTTCCTCAAAAACTCTACTAAGTACTCCATTCCTGTTGACGGAAACTGATTTGAGCATCGAAGGGTCCTGCCGGAGCCACCCCCCCACCGGCTCCGAGCGGAACTTTGTTTTGCAGGTCTCCGATGGCAGCCTCATCGGCCTCAACTCCGGCGAACTCCGACGACAACTAGTTCTGCGTCAACAGATTGGCGCTAGAAGGAGGGGCATGAACCTTCGAGGTTCCCTTATTCTTAAAGAAGTGCTCGGCGATGATTTCTCTCTCTGAAAATCCATCTTCTTCCTCACTAAAGTTCTCTCCCGAAGAGAAAATGCCTTGAGAGCTTCGACTCGACGATCGGCGGCCTGCACGCCAGATTCGTCTGTTCCTATCTCAACCCCAATAGCCCAGTTTCCACACGAAGCCATCACAGACATGGGGCAGTTCAACCTGCTGGTCGGGTCTGTGGCCCCGTCGAGATGATGCTGGCCGTGTGACAACATCCAACGGAGACTTTGCCAGCAAACTCGCCATGAGGATGCGAGGAACCGGCCATAAGAAAAAGCATTTGGGCATACCAATCGCCCTTAGGAAGGAGAAACGGAGAGCAGAAGTTCTCCCGCAGAAAATTTCACAAGGAGATTGGAACGAAGTTCGGCGAAAGCGAAGCCGAACTCCCCTCGAAGCTCATCATCAGAATAAAGTTCGACGTAAGCAAAGCCGAACTCCCCTCGAAGCTCATCATCGGAATAAAGTTCGGCGTAAGCAAAGACGAACTCCCCTCGAAGCTCATCATCGGAATAAAGTTCGGCGGAAGCAAAGCCAAACTTTTCCTCGAAGCTCATCGCTCAAGTCAGGCCGAACTCCCCCATCTCGAGTATGTCATCTACGAAACCTCCTACAAAGAATTCATAGGAGGTGGAGTGAAGTTCGGTAGCTAAAGCAAAGCCGAGCTCCACCTCGAGCTCGTCGTCAAGAAAGTTCGGAATAATGAAGGAAGAAGTTCCTCCATAGAAGGTTTTGCAAGGAGGCGGAATGAAGTTCGGCTGTGTCCAAGGAGGCGGAATGAAGTTCGGCCACGTCTACGACCTCGAGGCTTATCATCGAGGAAGCCCCGACAAAGAAGCAGGAAGTTCTGCCGTGGAAGATCTCGCGGAAAAGCGGAATGAAGATTCGGAATGAAGTCTGGCACGAGGAAAGCCGAGCTCCCCTCAAGCTCGTCCTAAAGAAAGTCCGAACAAAAGTAGCAGAAAGTTCTCCCGCGTAGAGTTTCGCGGGAAAGAGGAATGAAGTTCGGCGTGAAGAAAATCGAGCTCCCCCTCGAACATGAAGTCCTTCCGTGGAAGCTTTCGCAGGAAAGCGGAGCGAAGTTCGGCTCAAGTGAAGCCGAACTCCCCTTCGAAGCTCACAATCCAGTGAAGTTCGGTGCAAGCAAGGATGGAAGTTCTCCTGCGGAATGAAGTTCGGCATAAGCGAGGCCGAACTCCGCAACTCATCATCAGAATGAAGTTGGACGGAAGCAAAGCCGAACTTTCCTCAGAAGCTCATTATTGGAATGAAGTTCGGTGCAAGTGAGGCCGAACTTCCCTTCGAAGCTCACCATCAAGTGAAATTCGGCGCAAACAAGGGCGGAACAAAGTTCTCCCGTGGAATGAAGTTCGGTATTTCACAAGAGGTGAGATGAAGTTCGGTTGCGCTCACGACCGCCCCAGGACAAGCGAGGACTCCCTGACTCCAAGGAAGCTCCAACAAAGGGCATGAAGTTCTTCCGCAGGTTTCACAAAAAGATGGAATGAAGTTCGGCCGCATTTACGACCTCCACAGCACAAGGCCCAAACTTTTCGAGCTCGCTACTAAGGAATTCCCATGGAAGGTTTCGCAAGTTCGGCCACGTCCATGATCACCCCATTGCAAGTGAGGCCAAACTTCACCTCGAGCTCGTCACCAAGGAAGTCCCGACAGAAGGGCGCGAAGAAGTCCTCCTTTCGAAAGGTTTCGCAACTATGCCCCGCTACTCTAACTCGAATTCTCAGCAAAGTTAAGAGCCAGCCGTCAAGACCTCAAGGATTACGGGATGGCAAGAGAAAAATGAGTAAAAACAGCCCGTTAGGAATAGGAGGAAGATCTCGTCCTAATGCGAGCAAAGTCGAAGGCCTCGTTCACAAAGGACGAGACAGGGGGAGAAGTTTGGATGACGGTCCGCATGTGCCCCCACAGCTCGTTAGGAATAGGAGGAAGACCTCGTCCTAATGCGAGCAAAGTTGAAGGCCTCGTTCACAAAGGACGAGACGGGAGGAGAAATTCGGACGATGGTCCGCATGTGCCCCCATAGCCTTTTAGGAACAGGAGGAAGATCTCGTCCTAACGCGAGCAAAGTCGAAGGCCTCATTCACAAAGGACGAAATGGAGGGAGAAGTTCGGATGACGGTCCGCATGTGCCTCCATAGCTCGTTAGGAACAGGAGGAAGACCTCGTCCTAACGCGAGCAAAGTCGAAGGCCTCGTTCACAAAGGACGAGATGGAGGGAGAAGTTCGGACGATAGTCCGCATGTGCCCCCACAGCCCGTTAGGAACAGGAGGAAGATCTCGTCCTAACGCGAGCAAAGTCGAAGGCCTCGTTCACAAAGGACGAGATGGAGGGAGAAGTTCGGACGACGGTCTGCATGTGCCCCCACAGCCCATTAGGAATAGGAGGAAGACCTCGTCCTAACGCGAGCAAAGTCGAAGGCCTCGTTCACAAAGGACGAGATGGGGGGAGAAGTTCGGACGATGGTCCGCATGTGCCCCCACAGTCCGTTAGGAATAGGAGGAAGATCTCGTCCTAACGCGAGCAAAGTCGAAGGCCTCGTTCACCTTAGACGAGATGGGGAGAGAAACTCGGACGACGGTCCGCATGTGCCCCCATAGCCGTTAGGAACAGGAGGAAGACCTCGTCCTAATGCGAGCAAAGTCGAAGGCCTCGTTCACCTTAGACGAGACGGGGGGAGAGGACTCGGACGACGGTCCGCATGTGCCCCCACAGCCCATTAGGAACAGGAGGAAGACCTCGTCCTAACGTGAGCACCCGCATCAACCTCAGCCAGAGGAGATAATATCTCCTCCGAGCGATCCTATCAACCTCGATCAAATAAGGTCTCCCCCGAGCGACTAGGCTGACCTCGGCTGAAGAGTGCCGACTTCGACCTCGGCGAGAGATAGGATTTTTGACCGAATCAACCTCGGCTAGAGAGCCTCAACTTCAGCATCAACTTTAGCCAGAGATGAAATCTTCCTCGAACTTCGACATGGACCGATACGAAGCCCAAAAGAAAACTTCAGTAGTCGCCTTGTCTGCACTCCCTTCCTTCGAATTTCGAACTCGAAAGTGAGGGGGCTAGTGTTGGGGATAAATTCCGCTCCTGCCAAAGTCAAGTTCGGTGTCCAGTCTAATGCAGTTAATAGCCATGGAAGAGCTTCAGCGGACGCGTCTTAGCCGAACTCCTACATCCGACCGAACTTCTCAGCGGCCGGGCCTCAGTCGAAGTCTTTCAACCGACCGAACTCTCAAGCGGCCGAGCTTCATACTCCCAGCGGCGAAACTCCTCAAGCGACCATTCTTTCAGCCGGCCAAGCTCCTTCGGACAACTAGCACCCGAACTCCTCAGCAGTCGGCAGCGAGCCGAACTATTTAGCTGTCGAACTATTTCTGATTGCTCAATCGTCGAGCTTCAGTCAGACTCCTACAAAAGCTGAACTGTCTCCGCGTTGTTACAGTCAGACGCCTGCGGGAGCCGAACTCCCCCCAAAGCTTCCTCTCGAGCCAAGCTTCTAAGGAAGCCAGACTCCTTACGGAACCCTCCAGCGATCGGGCTTATACGAAAGTCGGACTTCCTACGGATTTCTCCAGCGACCGAGCTTCTACGGAAGCCGAACTTTCTACAGACTTCTTCAGTGGACGAGCTTCTCAATGGCCGAACTCCTTATGATGGATTTCTGCAGATGGTACACGATAATAACAATCGGCAATAACGATCGACATTTATCGGCAATAACAATCGACAATAACGATCGGCAATAACGACCGGCATTGATCAGGACAGTTACGATGCTCATTAACCAAGGCGGTTACAACAAGCTCCTTCTATAAAAAGAACCCTCCAGATACCCTTATGCTAGATTCTGAATTGATCAGAACAGTTACGACGCTCATTAACCAAGGCGGTTACAACAAGCTCCCTCTATAAAAAGAATCCTCCGGATACCCTTACGCTAGATTCTGAAAACCCTTTTCTCTTTCTTAAAAACTCTACCGAGCACTCCATTCCTGTTGATGGGAACTAACTTGAGCGTCGGAGGGTCCTGCCAGAGCCACCCCCCCCACCGGCTCCGAGCGGGACTTTGTTTTGCAGGTCCCCGGCGGCAGCCTCATCGACCTCAACTCCGGCGAACTCCAGCGACAACTAGTTTCTGTGTCAACATATACCATCGATTTCTTATTCAGCCGGATTATCTTTGGAGCAGGGTGATGAGGGCCCAATATGGGGAGTAGAGCTAGGGGCTCCCGATCCAAGTAGCTCGTGGTTGCTCCTTCATCTAGAAGGAGATCTGTGCTCGAGGGCCTAGTGTGATGGATGAGGTCAGTTGGTTGATTAGGAATGACTGCTCGATTGACATGACTCATGATGCCTGGATCTCGAGACTGCCCCTTTCCCACTGGCCGACCATTATTAGCAATAAGATGGCTGCTCTGGGGCGAGTTTGTGACCTGATGACTAAGGATGGTAGGAGTTAGCGAGTCCAGGAGGTCAACCACCTGTTTGGTGGTTCGCTTGTTCACCGAATTCTTGCTACTTCGATCTAGATTCATCTTTGAGGATGTGAGGGTTTGGGGTCAGTCTTACTGCTCAAAGATCCCCTTGCGTGATCTGACCAAGATGTGCAGACTGGCGGCAGTTAGGAGGACTGAGGCGGCCTAGATTTGGAGAGTAGCTGCCCATTCCAGAATGAGTCTCTTCCTTTGAAAGCTTGCCTAGAATCGCCTACCGACATGCACTCTTTTCAGAGGGAGGGATATGGACTTTTCGATCTCTTATCCAATGTGCGGGCTCGAGGAGTTGACCGAGCATGCTGTCCTACACTATCCGAGGGCAAGGCTGATTTGGAGACAAGCTAGTGTCTACCCGAGTCGAGTAATGGCCTATGGTTGGAGTCCTTTCCAAGCATGATCCATTAGAGTGTGACTGAGGGGGAGTACTCCTACGACAATCAGATGATTTATATAGCTTATTAGATCTAGCTTTTTAAGAACTGCCTAGTCTTTGATGGTGAGGTGGCTTCTATGCATAGAGTGCTAAAGAGAGCTTGTTGCCTTGCTGTGGAGTATTTCGGTTCGATGCTGCCACTGGTCCCCTTGATACCCCTGACCATTGGAACTCCCATGCTACTCTAGCAGCGACCCGACTGGCCTTATTTATCTCCTGGGAGTCCTCTCCATCGAGGAGTGTCAAAGTAAACTTTGATGGTAGTATCAGGAAGAGTAGAGGTAGAGCTGATTTTATCATTCACAGTCCTGATGCTCGAATGCTTACAGCTGAAGGGTTCCATCTCTATGAGCCATCAGTCCCGAAAGTGGAGCTTCATGCTGCTTAGGCTGACATCATTTTTATTGTGTGAGAGCTTCGTATGGAGGGGATCTTCATCAAGAGCGACCTTGCTACCATCATTACTTGGATCCAGAATGGCTTAGAGCAGTAGGAGGCTCATCCATTGATCTATGATATTTGGACTTTTCTTCATTAATCTACTGTAATATTTATCCAACATATCTATTGGGAGGCGAATAACATAGCTTATTGGGTTGCTGCCTTGGTGGAGCATTCAAAGGAGTTTGGAGGTGAGAGGATGTCACCTTGTCAGTTTTATAGAATATTGTATATCTTGATCATTTAAATTAAAAATGATGCGACCAAAATAAATAAATAAATAAATATTTAAAAAATAATTTTTATGGCCGAAATACCCATTTGATATAGGCTTCATGCTAAAGCGAAAATCAGACGTACAAAAAATCGGCAGCATACTCGAAAATTTTAGAATATTATGGGTAGTTCTGTCATTTCGGCCATTGATAGGATGAATTAATAAATCCGAGCTACAGGGAAAGGGAATAGGTCGCATGGATGGACTACCCTGCAGTGCGGCTAGGGTTTTCCGCTTCTTCATCCGTTCCTCCTATCTGCTTCCCCCAAAACCCTAGTTTTCTCCTCTCCCAAGAGGCCTCTGGCCACCGAATCTAGGTCCCATGGAGATCGAACGCCGAGGTCCTTCTCCTACTAGTGCCTAGGGTTTCCTCCAGCCCCTCCGACCGCGGCTCCCAGACGTCACTGCGGAGATGGCCACCCAGAACCCCTTCGATCTCCTCGGGGACGACGACAACGATGACCCCTCGCAACTGATTGCAGCCCAGCAGCAGAAGATCGCTTCCAAGAAGCCTGCTGCCCCCGCCGCAGCCGCCACCCCGGTGGCGGCGAATCTCCCGACCAAGCCCGTCCCTCCGTCTCAGGCCGGTGAGTTCGATTGGGATTCAGTTCGATTCGTTGGTATCGTTTTGAAATGGCTGATCTTTGCTATGGAATGAAAACAATCCCGGTTTCAGCGCGCGTTGTGATAGGTTTTCTTTACAATTTATTTGTTGCTATTGGTGATCTTGCTATGGAATCAATCCAACCCCGGCTTCAGTGGGCGTTCTGATAGTTTTTCTTTATATAAGTTATCTGTTGCTCTGGGGAAAGTTGGATTTCTTCTTCTTCTCATTCTTCTTTTTTAGATCGTATTGCACAAGACCTAGCTTGTTGGCAGCAAAGTTCCTTTTTTCGTCGTTTTCCTTGTTTTTATCTGGATTTTTATTTCTATTTTGGTTTTGCAGTGAGGGAGGCTAGGAGCAGCACCGCACCTACACGTGGCGGAGTTGGCCGAGGTGGGCCTGGGCGTGGTAGAGGTGCACGAGGAGGTGGGATAGGTCCAAATCGAGATATTGGTAATGGGAACGCCAATGGATTTTCAGGGGGCTATGGTGGAGGAGGTGGAGGAGTACTTGGAGGTGAAGAAGGTGACGCTGGCAGGCTTCCTGAGAGGGACCGTGGTCCGCGTCCACCATTTCGTGGAGGCCGCCGTGGTGGGTATCGAAATGGTGAGGCTGGAGGTGACTCTGAACGCCCCCCACGCAGGATGTATGAGCGACACAGTGGTACAGGCCGTGGGTATGAGATCAAACGCGAGGGGGCAGGGCGTGGTAACTGGGGAACTGCCACTGATGACATGATTGCACAGTTAAGATCACTCTTCTCTGTCTTCTTTTTAGGGTTTTTTTTTTTTTTTTTTTTTTTGTGTAACCATAACGAAGCTTGTTTAATTGATATAAGTTGCTTACCATTTGTAATGGTTGATTGGATAGGGCTAGTGATGAAAACGTGAACACTGATGATAAGCTTGTTGCTACTGAGAAGCAGGAAGATGCTCCATCTTCAGAGGCAAATAAGGATAAAGATGCCCGAACAAATGAAGAAGAAAAGGAACCTGAGGATAAAGTAAGCAATTATGTTTTGCTGAATCATATTCTTACTATATCTTGAATGAAGAAAGACGGACTGTGACTGATAGTGAGGTGAGCATCGGTGTTGCCAATACATATTTCCATGCCAGCTGTGATCAGTTATTGAGAAGGTGAAAAGGCATTTTGATTAAAGTTGGTAACTTCTTCCATATGGTGTTGAGTAAATAGTAAAGAAAGTTCATTAAAAAAAATATAGCCCTCTACTTTGAAGTCTAGTAGTAGAGAAAGATATAGCAATTAAGAAATTTTTTATTTGGACATTGAAAATGGTGAAGAAGAACATTATGCATTATCTACATTTTATATGGTTCAGTGACAAAGTTTTATGAACTTCTATAAGAACTGTTGCATTATGCACATGATAATGCGCTGAGATACTAAATGGTAACTTGGTTTGCTGTCCTATTGAAATGGGAAATTTTTGTTAGAATGGGATATTAAACTGAAATGTTATTTCTGGAATGGGAATGTTGGCCACAATATTCAATGAACGTTAAAAAAAATATCACACTTGAAAGTTTTGAATTTTCCATCAATGCATAAAAAGTTGAAAACGTTTGTATTCATGGTTTTGTTTTGTTAAGGGGCAAGGATTATATAAATAAAATTGTCATCAGTGCATGAAAAGGTTAATATGTTTGTATTGATGGTTTTCTTTTGTTAAAAGTCAAGGTCAATATAGATATAAATCTAATGCTTTTGTTTTTGATGTTTGTTCTTTCCATCATGATTATTAGTGATACCAAAGTAGATTGCTTCTTTGCTAAGTGGTGTATTGGTAATTCAAATATGTTGATTGAGGATTTGTAGCATGTCACGTGCTTTTTGGAGTCATCTTGGCTGTAACTACATAGATCAGCAAAAAAGGAAAAAAAAAACAATTTCATGATGAACCTGTCATAGTGCTGTGCATTTGTTGGCCAAACCATGGTATAACTAAAGCTATCAGTTGATCTGATTAACTCAAGTTGGCTCATACTTCCCTTGAAATACATGCTCGATTATGCTTAGTTTGAAGTTAATCGACCCATGCTGGAATTCAGTTCTCAGGCTTAAAATTAATACCAAGCCAGGTTGAGAAAATCTAGTTTGATCAGTTTCAGCTTGATAAGGCTTGAATTTGGTTGTATAATATATCACATATATAAAAGCATATGCATGATCAACCATTTGAAATATGAAATATATCCAATCGCTGATTTTTTGGGGTGCTTAAGGTGAGGATGTCAAATCCTATGAGCCTGCCTCTCTTCTCTTGCCTCACACCCATCTGGTCTAGTTAAAACATTATTTTTCATGTGGTGGTAATGTGTTTGATAATAGCATTTTCTTTTTTAAATGTGTGGTTCATTATTGAGTGTTCAATTAATAGATTACATTGATTGCTAAACTTTAATTTAACATTTGAACTTTTTGAATGTGTTTCATGCTTTTTTAATCAGGTTGGACTTTATTTAAGATCATATTGAGCTTTAATCTAGTTCAACTAGAGCTTAGATCAAGCTTGATCCAAACTTGGTACAACATAAGGTCATCAAACTAATGAAAATAGCGTCTCTCTGGCTTGGTTTGAATAGGCTTAGGCTGATAATAAACAAGCTAAGCTTCATACCAAACTTAAGTTCAAAGTAAATTTTAAGCCAAGCTTTGGCCCAAATTGATTGATCTTGGCTTAGTTACATCCTTAGGTATGGATCAGCATGAGATTGAACCTTTTTGTTTTCTGAGTGGACCATATGGTGAATGATACAATATAAGCTGTAGTAAGATTATAGTACCATATGCCTCGTCTCTACAAGGCAGCCTAAACAATATACTCTTCGATTTTTGACCTAATACTTGCACAGAACAAGAGAATGGGGATACTAAAGACAACTAAGACTTCCCCCTAGGTCTGAATTAACTTTTTGAAAACATATAGGAGTTAAATTTGATTCAATTAATTGAATGGTTTTTACGTAAGAGCTTAAATAATATATGTGTGGCTGCTCTCAAATATCTAAATGTTCATATGATGCCGAAAACTTGAAGTGTTGTCTCGTACTCTTGCTTGGCAAACTTATGGTGTATCCTTATCTGTCTGTCTCTATCCATCTATCTATGCGCGTGTAATTAAATGGATTAGTATTGCCATTCCTAAAAGAACTTAACCTTGGAAGTGACAAACATATATACATATATACATATACAGGAATGCAGTGTGCCTGTATTTTAGTTATTTATACATACATACATGCATGCAAATATACATACATACATCCATATATGAATGAAAATTTTCAAACCTAATATATAGTTCATAACATGATATAAACCATACAAATATCTGGACATGCAGTGCATATATAATGATAGCAATGACAAATCATTAAGCCTATCCCATCAAAATAAAAAAAAAAACCATTAGGCTTTCTAACATCAAGTTATGAAGTTCCTTCTGGTATACCACTTTGATTTTACATATGTATAAAATCTATGCTGCTTGGATTTACACCTCCAAAACTGGGAAAACCTACATGACTTTGTTCATAGCAGTACTCTAGACAAGGTTATTGGAGACCTCAAAATTTAGGAATTCTCGAGTACTAGCACCTGTAGTATATATGGATGCAGTGGGACACTATATGACATTGCGTGGCACTTTAAGTGCTAAATACATGTCAGGCCAAAGTGTTGAAACGTGGCATGACTTTTGGAGTGTTGTATTAAAATAATGACAGCTGATTTTGTACTATAACAAGTGCTAAATAGAAGTCTGAAGTGTTTAAGCACTTGTATTGAAGTGTCATGCTGCACCTTTTAGATGAACGTAATATGGCATAAATGCAATTTGTATTGAACAAAAACTATTGTTTAATTATCTTAGTCCAGTACAATAGACAGACCTAGGGTAACAACAGTGGAAGTTTGAGAAAGGGTTAGAAGAACTTGCAATAACAATGGAGGTAACTCTTGATGAAACTGTTTGCAAATGAAAATATTAGGCTGGCCATACACAGTGTTGGTGCTAGGCTTGCTAATTATGATTAGTAATCAATATTATCAACATGTTATTTCTTTTATTGCAACAAGTTTATAAGTGTCTTGATTTTTGGATGTCAAGTGTTGGATACTTAAACGAAACCTGGATGCCAACTCTAAATGGTATGCAAAATTCGTTGTCGAGAGCTGTATGGGAGGACAACGCATAAGTAGATTTAGTAAAACCTTAACAAAGGAAAAAGATAAACAACCCAAGTATGTTCAATGAAATATTAGTAACTATAATGAAATATGTAACATAACAAAGACATATCAAAGTCTGGATCTTTTAAGGTATTATTTTAAATTGGCCAGTGAATTTTCAAATGATGGTCAACATCATATATGATATTATTCGAACCTGTTACATTGGACTTGTCTTCACTCTTCTCAGCACTTAGCTTGAAATTCTATATTCTTTGAAGCATGTGTTTTCACTATTTGCTGTACTTAGCCTTCAGTTCGATTCTAACTATCTTTATTATTGCTTATCAATAAAATGAATGAACCGGACGTTTTAAGTACATGACACTTAAGAAACCAATACTCCACCGAGTAATGTTGTCCATATTTGTTTTCCATTTGGGAAGCATTTCACATCTATCTGTATCAAGATTGGAATTCACATGGGGCTTAAGCGTTGTGCATTGCAAAGTTCCTGCCCTTATAGTGTTTGGCAAGAGATGAAGACATCTGGAAATCAGGTGTCGAGACTGGAAGCAGTTTTATGATATAATGTTGATTTTGAATTATGACAATTTTCACCTCTTTGGTAAAAAGAAAAAAAAAGGTTAGAATATTGCTTAAGTTCAGCTATCATTGAGAAGATTGAGAATTTGGGGTTGTGACTCGTCCAAGGTTTAGGTTGCTTTTGAACATTTTTTAGTAAAACTTTTTCTCTTTGATGGAGGATTTTCTTGCTATGGAGTGCTAGTAGGTGAATGGATCATTGGCATTTCTCAAATATTTTGTCTATTATATCATTAATGAAGGGATCATTGGAATCTTTCAAATATTTTTTCCTATTATATCCAGGCTTTTTTTGTGACCTCACGCCTAAGATTTCATGAATTTTTTGGGTGATACCTTGATAATTGGCATAGCTACAATATTGTGATTAAGTTTTTTTTTTTTCTTTTTTTCCAACCAAAATTATATCTTATTTAGCAAATTTGAACAAGAGAAATGGATGTTAAAGATCACATACATATATGACACATGATTAAAATATAAGAACATCATAGTAGACAAGATATTGTAACGAGGGTGAGCAAGTTCGTGGATAGTTCACAAATCATCTTTGTTAAACTATGAATTATTTGTTGCGGTTGATTGAAATTTCAAAGTTAAAACAGTATGGAATTAATTTTTATTAGCATTGGTTATATAACTTTCAAAAGAAGGTAATTAGTTTATTTTACAAAAATATGCGCAATGGCTTTTGCTGTTGCTTGTTCTTTTGTGCCTTGCACTTAATCCATAGCTTGTTTGCTGTTGGGCACACTAGTGTGCTATGGCTTTGCTGTTGGAGTTTGTTAGGTGCAGGAGAAGCAAGCTGAACCTCTGATCAACCCAATTAAATTAGGGTAAACAGAATGTCATAATCAGTACTCTACACACTGCATTAGTTTTTTTCTCCTATCTGGTTGCTGCCTTGCCATATATAAATGTAGGGTGTGAATCTTACTTGCATTGCCATCCTGCCCTTGAGATAATTTGGTATCTTGAACCACCCAAGGTCTCAATCATTCCATATCTGCACGAGCAAGTTAATCTCATACAGGAAGGGCCTTTGGAAATCATTTACTTCCAAATTCTAATAATGCTTCATACTGTTGGGAAGTTTTGTTGAACTTCTGGTTGTTCATCGGTGATCAACTTGTTGGTTAAATAGTTTTCTAATGCATGCTAAGTCATTTTCTTTAAGGAGCAAGTTTTTGCTGATTGTTTGTCAATATTATATATATATGTTACATCACACACACACACATAAATATGTGTTCAATTTTTTGTCGTTTAAATTAAATCAACATTTGTTTATTGCTGATGCAAGCATTGGTTAAAACTTAATGGGCTTTCTAATGAAGTCAAATATGGGAATAAGCCATAACTCTGTCCCTATCTAGTCTTTGAGAGATATCTGTGTGTCTGCGCATGCGACATATAATAGAATTCTATTATAAGCACAGTAGAATCTTCTAACTTATGCTGTGTTTACTTGCTCCAATTGATTCCTTGCCATTTGCAAACATAGGGATGAGCTGCAGTTCCAATTTTCTTACCATTTACAAATACTGGGATAAGCCACAATTCTGTTCCTATCTTGCCTTTGAGAGAACTGGGTGGCCTGCTTTCATGCACTTTTGTGTTGCTTAGTTCCGTTGCAGGCATAAATAAAACCTCCCAAGGCCTTTATAGGTTCAATTGTGCGGGAGCAAGCTATGCTGTCGCTTGCTAGAAGGGCCTTTGGAAATCTTTCACCCATGTATTTTGTAATCATCTCCAACTAATTTATTATTTTTTTTAGAAAATGTACTTGCTATCATGCTTTTGCTTGCAAAAGAACCTCTTTAAGTCTTTTACCTATATATTATAATGTAATTCCAATTTGTTTGGGATTTTAGGTAAAAAAATTTCTGGTTGTGTATTGCTGATGCACATGCTGGGCAAGTATCTCTTTGATAGAGGAAATTTAAATTGTTTTTTTAATAATTCAATTTTATAACTAACAGTTTGGATCTACTGACTATACATAAGACCCTCTTACAGTTTTTAGGCTCATATGCTGAACCTGATTATATCTTGTGTATAAATATAATGTCAAACATCACTTCTGTTCCTACTTGCCTTTAAGAGAATTGGGTGGCTTGTTTGGATGTTCTTTTGTGCTACTCAGTTCCATAGCAGGCATAGATAAAGCTTCCCAGGGTTCATCTTTCGCTGAGCAACTTATGTTGCTGCCTGTGACAAGAGCCTTAGGAGAAATTCTATTTGTTTTATAAGCAGTTCTGTTTAATTTGGGAGTTTGGATTAAACTCCCATTAATTGCGGTTGTTGTGGCTGTTCCAAAAGGTTTTGCATGGGTTAAGGCACAACCCGAACAAAAGTTTATGCAAGCACTCAGTTTCACCCGCCCAATAGATATTCCGTTTATGGCAATTTCAAGGTTTTGACATGCACTTCTATCATGTTCCAGTTCTGGAAACTGCCAGACTTATAATATTCAATACATTATATATGTATATCATCAATTTCCAATCTAATTCTTTTCCTTCTCTCTTTTTTTGCAATGAAAGATAGATCATGGATTTTGTGTGTTTATCTTACAATTGGATTTATTTGATGTAAAAGAGCTGCTCCATTCATATCTTCTAAATTGATGGTTATATATGATATACTGTAGTTGTTCAAAGAGAATCTAAATAGCATTAAGCCATGTTTTCCACACGGTAGTCCTTCAACAGTTTTCAAATGGTTATCACTGGATATTTTTAAATTTTAGTGTTAATTTCTGAGGTATGAGACCGTCACAGGGTTACTTGCCACTGGTATAGAGAGAGACTGATGCATGCATGATGCTGTAAGATTATCTTTTTCAGAATACCATTCATTGGTTCTCTGGGATGTTTGAGCTTGGTTCATGCAACTGGAACACCTGGTTTCTGGGCAGCAATCCAACTTCACTTTTCAAATGCTGTTTGGGAGCAGAAAGAACTACATGTTAACACCTAGTCATAACGTGGTCCAACCTCTTTTTGTGGGCTTACGTGATTTTGTGCACATTCTGCATGGTAGTCAATGGAAATTGTGATCTGTGGTTCCACATGGTAAGCAATCATGTTTGGCAAAGTGAATAATTTCTCTCAGATCTTCTCACACATGGAAACCGTTGGGGGAATGATTTTAAAAAGAATTAATGATTCTGTAAAACATCATCGAAAATGTTTATTACCTACATTGCTAGTATATTTTTCTTGCTTTTCTTTTTTCTTTGTGCCAGAGTGCTGTGTTTGTGGATTTTATTTTGTAATTACTAACTTGGTGCATACATTTTTTTCCCTTGCCTTGTTGAATTGGATCGTATAGGAGATGACTCTGGAGGAGTATGAGAAAATAAGGGAGGAGAAGCGAAAAGCCTTACTTGCATTGAAGATCGAAGAGAGAAAAGTTGAAATTGATAGGGAGTTGCAGTCCATGCAACAGCTCTCGTCCAAGAAAGGAAATGATGATGTATTTATCAAGCTGGTAAGCTAGTTCTGGTCCTTGTCACATGTTTCATTCTTTTATCATCCTTTATAAGCCCTATCTAGTTTCTTTGGAATTTACAATCACCATTTGATGCAATATTTTCCCATTAGGGTTCTGATAAGGATATGGGTAAAAAGAAAGATGTTGCTGATCGTGATGAACGGGGTAAGAAGGTACGCATCATCTATTTGCGCATCAGTCTTTTCTTGCAATAAGATCTGCTCGATAAATTGACTGATGGACAATTTCTCTGTTAGTCTGTGAGCATCAACGAGTTTTTAAAACCGGCTGAAGGGGAAAGATACTACAGTCCAACCGGCCGTGGCCGTGGCAGGGGCCGGGGTGGTCGTGGACCATTCAGAGGTGGGTTTGGTGGTGGGGATGCTAGTGCCTCAGCTGCTGCCCCTGCAATTGAAGATCCTGGACAGTTTCCCACTCTTGGGAAGTAGAGAGCTTGCTGCGTGATCAAATTATGCCCATCTATGACTACCTTTATTTAATCTGTTCCTAATTTAGACAGTCGCCAGGATCCAGTAAAAATGATGTTTCTTGTTCTCCTTTGTTTTCAACTATGTATATTTGAGTGAAACTGGAAGTCTATCACAAATATTTGTCTGATTAAGTGCAGGACTTGCCCCTGTTTGCTATGACATGCTATTTGTATCGATTTTGGACGTGCATCGCCTTTGCTATTTTATTCTCCTTATGCAATACTGCCCCATTTGGTATATTTTTATTATGTTTGTATCTCCATTTCGATGAAAATCTTAACAATATTGTTTAGTCAATTTACTTGTTCCTCCGGTGAATAAATTAATACGGACGGTCATAGATAGACTGCCCGCTCTGACTAGATGTATAGCATTCTTGGCTGGCTTTTACCGTTCCGAGCAGCATCAGAACAGTAGTTCTTTATTGCCCAAAAATGGTAAATGCAAAAGTTGTTCTTAATATGCTGGGTGGCACTCTAGGTTTTGAACAATCTTGGCTTTCTGGTAGCACTGCCCACATCTTTACTTGATTGGGAACATGAGGTTCTTGTAAGGCTCTTTTGGATGTTCCTGCCTACGAGTCCTGTTCTTGCTTATTTGAAACAGATGTTTGTCAGCAATGGTTTTTTGTCCGTACGAGTGTTAGAGCATGGTGATCTGAACTCGTGTGCTGCAGCAGGATTCTGTACCTTGTGTATCCTTATTTGAGAGGTTTTTTTGGAAGAGATGTTTTGTACATCACAAATCAACGTAGGAAAAGTAAACCATCTTATCTGATTTATATTTAATATTTATAAATTTATTTTTTATTTAAAATTTTAACTAATAAAAATATTTTTTATTTTAAAAAAAATTATAATATTTTATGACCATATTATAATATTCTATGGGTAAATTATGATTTATAGGAGAGTGATAAAAATATTATTTTTTAATAATTTTTTAAAAAAAATTATGATAGAATATCATAATTTTAACATAAAATATCATAATATAATTATAGAATATTATAATTTTTTTTTTAAAAAATAATATTTTTATTATTTAAAATTTTAAATTAGAAAGATAGAATTGCGTTGGAAAGTAGTGACTATATGGTTCAATATAATTGGATGGTATGTTCTATGTTAATTTTACTATAGTGTATATAATGCATAAAATACATGTGCAAGGTATTTCATCTTTTTACATGTGCGCAAGGTATTTCATCTTTTTCTTTTTTTGGAGACTCGAGACTTCCTAAGATGCATTTTTTTATTCAGTGTATTGAATTTATTTGCTCCAAGCAAGGCTGAAGACTTTCTAAGATGCTTGGGCGGATGGACATATATATATATATAAAACGGCCACTTGATCATGCATGGAAAAAAGGTAGAAAAAATGGTCAAAGAATGCTATGATATTGGGATTCCTATTACCGTCGGGGAATTGATTCATACAAATTTTGTGCTCTCTTAAAACACTAGTGAGGTGTATTTTGTTACGCCAGTTCTTGATCTGTCAATGTCTGTTGCTCAGTAAATGTAACAAGAATAATCATTCTATTAACTTTCTCACGACCTTGACAATAAATTGACCACTTGAATTAGAATTAACTAGTTAATTGATGCCATATTCTATGCACGTATTCAGCTGGGCTTAATGCTAAACCTGAGCTCCACCATCGTTTCACTTGTGTCAGGACGAGACTTTGTACATTAAAAACCCAGCAGTAGTTGATAGAGATATTAAATAATTTAAATCATTTATTCGAAGCACTAGTCTAATAGATCTATGTTTTGAAGGCCTAAAATAAACTTGGTGCAAAGATAGAATGCGATTGGCTCGAGTACGGAAAAGAATTGACCAAACATTTATTTCTGAAAGCTGATTTGACCGTTATGCTAAGTCCCATATTGGTCATCCCATAAGATTTGCTTTTGATCATTGTCTTCTTTTTCTATTGCTGCGGAATAGCATATACATCCTGCACCTTTCAGATTTGAGAGATTCTAAATGATATGCGATGACATAAGAGAAATAATTGCAGCTGCTTGGTCCACTCCTCCACTAATAGGCTTTCCGTGCTCCTTGATGATAAAGAAATAAAGTGGGTTGTTGGAACTGAAAGAAGATTGAAAATTTATTTCAAACCGTTGACTTTCTAAGCTCCCATATTCTCTCTCTCCAATAGCTAGAAGCTCATCAGGGTCCTTCTCATGACCGGTATTTGTCCTTGCTCATGCTTAAAGAGCCTTTCACAAAAACCTTTGCATGAGAGAAATCTTTTTGGAAGCAGAAGTCTCATATTCAATGTATCAAAGAAGGAGATGCTAACATCAATTTCTTTCATAGATCCACCCTATTGCGGTGTCAATATAATCAAATCTATTACTTGAAAATTGAAACTAAGAATATTGTTGATACTAAACAAGATATTCGACAACTTCGACTCCATCATTTTAAAGCTAGGTGAAATATCGATTGGCTACCTAATACCACCACCATCCTTCAATTGTTTCATACTTTGTCAATGGATAGCAATGCTCAATTAATTGTTGAAATCACTTAAGTTGAAATTGAGATAACTATATTTTCTTTTCATCCAGATAAATCATCAGGTCCTCATGGTTTTCAACCTTTCTTCTTCCAAGCATTTTGGGATCTTATTAAATAGGATATTATTACAGTCATTAAATTTTTCTTTGAAACTACTACATGCCACCATCTTGGAAGCAAACTTATGTGGCTCTTGTACCTAAAGTTTCTAATCCAACCTTGGCTCATCAATTCAGACCCATGAGCCTTACTAATACTATCTATAAAATTGGAGTCAAAATCCTGGTTAATCCTACGTCTAATATTATGTCAAATTTGGTTTCTTCTTCCCAAGCTATCTTTGTCCATGGTAGGAATATAATGGATAATACTTTGTTAGGTCAAGAACTGATGCATTATCTTTCAAAAGCCCCTCCTTTTCGAAGTCTTATGCTTCTTAAGATCGACATGAAAAAAGCTTTTGGCAAATTTCAATAGAGTTATTTAGTTCAGCTTCTTCAAGCCTTCAACTTCCATAATAAATTCATTGCTTGGATCCTTGGTTGTATTCAGCATCCTGAATTTGCCTTGTTTATAAATATTTCTCCTTCTGAATGGTTCTCAATCTCCTATGGATTGCACCAAGAATGTCCTTTATCCCCTTATTTATTTATTCTTGGCTCTGAATTGCTTACTACTTATCTTCATGGAGCAATTTAGCTGAAGTTTCTTAGAGGTTACAAGCCTAGACTACAGGGACATGTAATCTCTCATGCTTTATTTGCTGATGGCTGCCTTTTAATTGCCCGTGCTACTATTCGAAATGCTTTAATATTGAAGTCTATTCTTGATGCTTACTGTGATTCCTCTGGGCAAGCTATCAATTTTACCAAGTCTTATATCATCTTTGGTCTTACTGTAGGATCTTCTATTAAGGAGCAGATTCTGCATATATTTCAGATGCCAATTAAAAGAAGTGTTTGAAATTATTTGGGCATATCTTTATCAGCTACTCTTTTGCCGGCTATTGACTTTAATTATCTAATGTCTAAACTAGATAATATAATTAAAGGGTGGAAGTAGAAGGCTTTTTTATTTGCCGGTAGAGCAATCCTTTTGCAATCTGTCCTTTGTTCTCTACCCCTCTATACTATGCATTCAGTTCATTTACTTATTTCTCTTATTAATGTTATAGAAAAAGAGTTTCGTGCCTTCCAATGGGGTCACTCTTCTAGCCAACATGGTTTTCACATACTTGTGCAGACTAAAATCTGCAAGCCAAAAAATCATGATGGCCTAGGTATGCAGACTTTAAGAAATAGGGAGCTAGCTTTGCTGGAAAAAATTGCCATAAATCTCATCCTTAACCCCACTTCGCTTTCGGCTCGGTTGGTTCGAGCCAAATATAATTTTAAGGGCACTTGGATTGAGCACCGCAAGCCTCATAATTGTTCAGTTATTTGGAATAGAATTGCTAAAATTGATTCTCAATTTAAGAATTATTTTATTTGGATGGTAGGCACTGGTGCTTGCTTCTATTAATGCCTATTATGACCCATGGATTTCTAATATTCCGTTATCTAAATTACCTACCTATTTGGCTATTTCAACTTAGATATTGACTTGGCTTCTTTTACTGTTGCTAATTATATTACCTCTGGAAGACAATGGAATTTACAACTACTTAATTCATGTTTTAATGCTGATTTAATTCTTGCTATTTCCAAGATCCCTATCCCATTACGCTTATGGCTGCACAAGCTCTGTTAGTAAAACACTAATACTGCTAATGTCTCTGCTGCTGATATTATATTAGTCCTCTCATCATCTGATGAGGAATTTCATCTTCCTTCATGTAACTGGATTTGGAACCTTGCTATATCTTTAAGGGTTAAATATTTCTTATGGAAACTCATATAGAATTGCTTGCCTTGCAAGTATTTGCTAAACCAAAGGGGCATATTATCTGATGCTTCAGTCTTTTGTAATATTTGTGCCAACACTTTAGAAGACTTGGAGCATGCTATTGTAGCTTGTTCTTTTGCTAAATAATGTTGGATATATTTGGCCATGAATTTTGAGCTTATATCCTTACCTAGTTCTTTGCTAGCACTTCTCGATTTACTCATGAATGCTCGGGTAGAGAATAGATTATAAGCAATGATAAGTATCATGGCATGGTTGATCTGGTGCTCTCGAAATGATCCAAAATTTTAGCACTGCTTCACCACTCCATGGTTGTTTCGGCAATTCTCTTTTTATGTTCAAAGCATCAATAAAGCTTTCTCTTCTAATCCTCAGTCAAAGTTCTGAGGCAGCCTTCATGTGCCACGGCACATTCTTTCTTCTAATTCCTCAACTTGACCGTCCCTTTTCTTTAGGGATTAGTCTTAAATTTCGATGCTGCTGTTCAATCTCAAACTGTTGGAGCTAGCTTTGTTATTTGAGACCATTATGGTGCTCTTGTATTGGCCCAAGATTATTGCTTCTCATCCTCTTCCTTGCCTTACATTGAGCTTTTAGCAGCCTGGTATGGGTTGACAACTGTAATTCAAAAATTTAGGGATAAAGAATTCTATATGTATGGTGATTCTCTTATACTCATTAGATGGCTTATATGCCCGACCTCTTGTAAGATAGTTGATCTCCCTAGTTTTAAAAATGTTATGCTTGCTATAAATGTCTTACCTAATTGCACGATTTTGCACATTTATCGAGACCATAATTAAGTTGCAAATTGGCTCCCCAAACAAGCTCTCTTGGGCAATTGCTTCTTTTCTTTAAGGGATATTTTGCCTGCTTAGTTTGCCTTTATATTGTTAACAATGTTGGCTCTATTTCATAGAAACATTTCTAACATGCATTACTTATGGTGTTCTTCATATGTGATGGTTTACTCACTTGCCCTTCTATGTTAACAAGGTAAGCTTTCGTTATTCCTGTGGGTTAACTGAAAATAAGGACTCCATCCTTGTCTATTATACTATAAATTTCTACTGCTCCATATAATAACCCTGTCCTAAATCCCCAACACGAATCTTAGGGCACTGAAAAAAAAGAAAGAAGAGATGAAGACTCTCGATGGGAGTCTTCTTCTCCCTCGCATCCGGCCAAAAATCCTTAGAAGTCCTCTATAAATTTTCCTCTCCCCTCCTAAATGATCCACAACGACATTGGGCTTTCTCCCTCTTCTTCCTCTCTTTTTCTCCTAATTTTTGCCAGCTTTTCATACTCGTGCTCGCCGAAAATCGAAGCCGAAAATATTATCGAAATCAAGGTAAGGTTCTAATCCTTTTTTCTCTCTCTTACTCATCTTCCTATGGCCCCAAGCCTCACCGTTGGCCACCAGCTTTGCCGAAAATCAACATCAAAGAAGATCCCCTATTTTCATGCTCTTTTGACCGGTAGCCGTCGCCATCTATTGTCCTTTACTTCACCATTGACGACCACATTTCGTTGGTCGCTACTATCGGTCCTTCGACTGTAGCACCGCATCTTGCCAAAGCATGAGCCATCGGCCCCACTATCCCTTCTCTATTCTGGCCAAGAAAAAGAAAGAAAGAAGAAGAAAAGAAAAAAAAAGAAAGAAAAGATTTTCTCTCTCCTTTTTCTTCTTCTTTCTCTAGGTTTTTCTATTCTTTCTTTTTTTCTCTCTAACTGCACCACGAACTCCAGAATGAACCTGAGATAAAAATAAGATGATCTGAAATTACTCCAAAATCAGTGCAATAGATTAGATCCCAACCTGATCCTTATCAGAAATTTATAGTATCTGATCATAGTTAACCCATATTAAGTCATCCCGATATGATCTCTTATAATCTTGATCATGATTGCTTCTTCTGAAAGATATTAAGATTCTTTCTCCACTTTCTTTCTCTACTATCTCTCTCCTCATCAACTTTCTCTCTTTGGAAACTTCAGTATCGAGTCATGCCTTCCTCTTTTAGGGACCCATATTGATTCTAGCAAAATGATCTTGAATCGATTTGGTGCCCGGATGGCTTATCAGATTGATCACCTGATCAATCATCTCTTTTTTTTTAATTTTATTAAATTTAATAAATAAAAATTAATTATAAATTAATATTTAAAATAGGATTATCTGATTCTTATAATGAAGTCTAAAAATCTAGGATAATCAAGATAAATGAATCTTATGCTTCTTATTTATTTTTAAATTATTATGTTTCTCATGTAAATAAGTTGTTATTCATGAAATCATGTTTTTCGTAAAATAAGGATTAGCATATGATATATGAAAAAGTACGTTTTATTATGACAATTGATTTCATGAATATGTTTTAATAAAAATGATATATTTATAAATCATGAATTTTATTATTTTCTCATCTATGTATATGTATCTTTTAAAAAAAAAGATATCAAGATTTTAAAAGCTCTCAAGTAGCTGTGAATGAATCCCTATGGGAAGGTCGACATCCGAAGCTAGCATCCATAAGAATACAGGCCATACTAGCAGATATAAAATTAGCATACGAAATAATAATTCTATCGATTTAGAATACTAGTCCTATCACGAGTATAAAATGACCATAGCATGAATATCTATAAGCAATATTTTAAAATATAAAATGAACATATGACATGAATGATTTATAAATCATGTTTATGAAAGTTCTTGATTCATGTATGCATGATTATCTTTATGACTTATTTTATATTATGCTCTATAAAATATTCTATTTTTATAATATTTATTACTTTTAAAATATTATATTATCATGAAAAAACTTATGCTTGATTCAGTAAGGAAGCATAGTTTTTACTTATTGAGCTAGTATAGCTCATATCTTTTTATTTTCTTTTTTCTTTTACATAGAAATAAGATTAGGACTAATGAAGAATCCAGACATGGGGATCTACATAGCAAGTTTGAAATTTTGGTAGCTGAACTTAGTTTGTCAAATTATTATGGACCTATAGTCAACTATTTTATGAAGTTTGAAACGTGGGTTTAGTATTTGATTATAGATTTAGATGCTCTGAACCAATTTAAATTTGATTATTTGGTGAATAATAAAATTAAATTTTTATTTATATTTTAATTATTATGGATTTTAAGTGATTATGATTGACAAGTTTCATGTTATCGAGGCTGGTATCCCTTGGTAACACGACCATGTTATATCTCAGATTTGGAACATGATACTATATGATATGAGAGTAATAGATTTGATCATGGCTAGAACATAACTTAGGTTGGTGATCGTAATATTAGATATAGGACGAGTATAGAAGAGTTAGTTTAGATCAGAGTAGTGCAACAAAAGTATGGTTGACTATAAGTTGAAGATTAAGATCCTGTTTAGGATTACTATTGATAGTAGAGCTTTTAAAACTTTTGAAAGTAGACCTTTTGAGAAAAAGAACTTTTAGAAGTAGAGCTTTTACAAAAAGCTATTTACTGTTTGGTAACCTTATTTATAAGATGCTTTGAAACTTTAACATATATTTGACAACTAAAATAAAAAATACTTTTGATATAATAAAATGATAATAAAAATATTAAACAATATTATATAATAAAAATAATATAATATAAATTATATTATTATATATTAAAATATTATTATATTATATAATATTATTATCATATAATATAACATAATATTATATTATATTATAATATTATTATAATTATATTATAATTTATAATGTAATATAATGTATTAGTTATAATCTAATCTAATAATAGATTATATTATATTATATCATATTATTATAATTATAGTATATTATATTATTATTATATAATAATATTATAATAGATTATATTATATTTATAACTAAAATATTATTATATTTTAAAATACTATTTTATTGTATAATATTATTATCACATAATGTAATATATTATTATAATATAATATAATATAATGGATTATAATTATGATTACAATGTAATATTGTAACTATAATATAATATTATTATAATTATGATATAATATATAATATAATATATTATAATCTAATCTAATAATAAATTATAATATAACATACCATATTATATTATTATAATATAATAATATTATTATATTACTAGTTATCGTTACTTTAAATTATATTTTTATAATATAATAATAATAATATAATTATGTTATATATTTATAATATATCATAATATTAATTTATTATTATATTATATTTATAGTATAATGATATAATATGATGTGATATAAGATGTAATTATGAGATTTATTAGTGGGCATTTTAGTCATTAAAAAAATTTATTTAAATCAAAATAGCTTTTCAATATTAGTCAGAAAGTATTTTTGAAAAAAGCTTCAAAATAAAGCTTTTTCTAAGTAGATCTTTTCAACTTTCTGACAAAACTAAAATAACTTTTTGATTTTTTACTAAATATCATTATACCATCCAAAAGTACTTTTAAAAAATCAGAAAATATTTTCTAGCCCTCTAAAAGCTTAACCAAACAGGGTCTAAGTATCTTTACTTATTTAAAAATAAAGGTATGCCAAGTTTCGAGGATGAAATTTTTTTTAAGGAGGATAGAATGTAATAATCTAGTCCTAATCCCAGTATGAATCTTAGGGCATGAAAAAAAAAAGAAAAAAAGAAGAGATGATCAGGAGTCTTCTTCTCCCTCACGTCCGACTAGGAGTCAGACTCCAAAGGGCGGTAAAAAATTCTTGAGAGTTTCTTATAAATTTTTCTCTCCCCCCTAAACGATCTATGATGACATCGAGCTTTCTCCCTCTTCTTCCTCTCTTTTTCTCCTAATTTTTGCTAGGAGCCAAAGACATTGCTGGAATCAAGGTAAAGCCCTAATCCTTCCTTCTTTCTCTTTTACTCATCTTTCTATGGCCCTAAGCCTCGCCATCAGCCACCAGCTTTGTCAAAAATCAATTTCAAAGAAGATTTTCTGTTTTCATGCTCTCTTGATTGACAGCTATCATTGCTTGCCATCCTTTGCTTCATCATCACCGACCACATTCTGTCAGCCGCTACTATCGGTCCTTCGACTATGGCACCGCACCATGCCAGAGCATGAGCCATCGACCCCAATGTCCCTCCTCTACTCTGGCCAAGTAAAAGAAAGAAAGAAGAAGAAAAAAAGAGAGAAAAAATTTTTTCTCTCTCCTCTCTTTTCTTCTCTCTAAGGATCTTTTTAGTCTCTCTTTTTTTCTCTCTCTAATTACACCATAGATCCCAGGATGGACCTGATATAAAAATAAGAAGATCCAAAATTATTCTGAAATTCATGCAATAGATTGGATCCCAATTCGATTCTTGTCAGAAATTTATAGCATCTGATCATAGTTAACTCATATTGAGTCATCCCAATATGACCTCTGATGATCTCGATCATGATTGCTTCTTCTAAAGAATATGAAGATTCTCTCTCTTTACTTTCTCTCTCCTCATCTACTTTCTCTCTCTAGAAACTTTAGTACCGAGTTATGCCTTTCTCTTTTAGAGACCCATGTTAACTCTGGCAAAATAATCTTGAATTGATTTGGTACCCGGATGGCCTATTGGATTGATAACCTAATCAATCATCTCTTTTTATTTTTTTAAAATTTTATTAAATTTATTGAATAAAAATTGATTATGAATTAATATTTAAAATAAGGCTATCTGATTCTTCTAATGAAATATGAAAATCTAGGACGATCGAGATAAGTGAATCTTACGCTCCTTATTTATTTTTAAATTATCATATTTTTTATGCAAATAAATTATTGATAAAATCATATTTTTTATAAAATAAAGATATGAAAAAGCATGTTTTATTATGATTATTGATTTCATAAATATATTTTAATAAAAATGACATGTTTATGAAGCATGGATTTTATTATTTTTTCATCTATGTATATGTATCTTTTAAGAAAAAGATATCAAGATTTGAAAGGCTCTCAGATAGTTATGAATGAATCTCTATGGGAAGATCGACATTCAGGGCTAGCATTCATAAGAATATAGGCCCTGCTAGCAGGTATAAAGTTGGCATACGAAAAAAAATTCTATCGATTAAGAACACTAGCCCTATTATGAGTATAAAGTGATGACCATAACATGAATATTTATGAGCAATATTTTGAAACATAAAATGAACATATGACATGAATGATTTATGAATCATGTTCATGAAATTTCATGATTTATGAATGCATAATTATTTTTATGACTGATTGTATATTATGCTCTATAAAATATTCTATTTTTGTAATATTTATTATTTTCTAAATATTATATTGTCAGGAAAAAATTATGCTTGATTCGGTAAGGAAGTATAGATTTTACTTATTGAGTTAGTGTAGCTCATACATTTTTATTTATTTTTATTATAGAAAAATAAGGTTAGGACAGACGAAGGTCCAAGCTTGGGAATCTGCATAGCAAGCTTGGAATTTTGATAGATGAATTTAGTTTATCAAATTATCATGGACTTGTAGTCCACTATTTTATGAAGTTTGAAATGTGGGTTTAGTATTTGATCATGAATTTAGATACTCTAAATCAATTTTAGTTTGATTATTTGATAAATAATAAAATTAAATTTTTATTTATATTTTAATTATGATGGATTTTAATTAATTATGATCGATAGACTTTGTGTTATCGAGGATGGTATTTTTGATAACATGGCCATGTTATGTCCTGGATTTGGGACGTGACAATCCAACCTCTCCTTCAGTTTCATAGACCTATTAAAAAGTTGTATCTTAACTTGTTTGATATCATCTGTCTGCTTCCGGTGCTAAATTGGTTTGTTTAATTTGAAATCACAAGTGGTTGCCAGATGATATGGATGGCCCTACAAGTTTCATGGCTTGGTTTTGATACCTGCAATAGCAGTGTTTCATTTAGTCCTTTGTTTACAGCTTCTCGGTAGTCTGATAATTACAAATTTGGACTTGTCTTCAATTGCAGTGTTCTTCACTTACGGTTACATGGGTTTTTATACTTGAATGCATGCAATGTTATATATTTTTTTAAAGGCCTACAACTTTCAGGATACTTGATTGTACTTTGTTCCTCAGTTTTTTGCTTCTCAAATCACAGGATGATTAAGCAAAAGCCATTTCACCCTCAGTTTGCCATTAAAGCAGTTAATTTCAGGCTGATTCACATTTTTTACTTCGACCCATTTTGGTATTTCAATCAAATTGTAGCGCTATGGACCCCATGCTTTTAATCCTATGGCAAAATTGTTTTTATCAAAACATCCTCTATTACCAGGGGCCTTCTTATATTGCCGGTACAAGCAACTGCATTATTTTGCTCTGTATATCATTTGGTCAACTGTCGTCTCTTCTGCAGCCTGCTGTTCCCATTTGGTAGATCCTTGTCATCAAGCTTCTTACTCTTTACTTATATAGCTATCATGTTTGGGTTACGTATCCTGGCTTCTGTAATTATCCGATAGTCCACTCTTTTATTAATGCTACCATGTCCAAAGTCCATCATTCCTTCCATTGTGGCTCGGTCTTTGGTCTTTGAATCGCAATTTTGAATAAAGCTTTTTTCTTATCAATAAATAAATAAAAATCTCTAAAAATATTAAGCCTGGCTCGAGGCTGGGCCATCGACACATGTCTGTTTGGGCTCAGAGCCCTTCTGGCATCCGCTGCTGCGTTGCAATAAAAAAAAATTCTCTGTGCACCGTGATCGGTGCAGCCGTGTATGCACCGTTCACGATGGCTCATGAACACGATGCATGGAAAAAAAAAAAAAATTTTTTTTTTGATCCCGCGTGTAAATCAATCACCGTGGGCGGTGCGGCCCACGGTGCACGAAGTATTTCCCCGGCAGTAAATGTGCCCCGGGCGGTCGGCTGGGTGTCTCTCTCTCTCTCTCTGGCTTAAAGCTGGCATCAATCTAATTGACGCTACTTTTACGATCATGGTTTCATGTGCTCCACTTGTCTCTGTTGCTTGTCCTCCCGCGTGTCCGTACATCTTCTGGCATCGCGCATGATTGATCTAAACATTTGAAAAAAGAGGTGATGGTTAAAAGGCTTCAATTATTTAGCCCAGGATGCCATCCTAACCAAATCCTGTCTCATCTGATTCGAATGCCGTCCCCAGGTTTCAACCTCAGATCACGAAGGTCTTTTTTGAAGCCAAGATGTCTTACCCGTACGATATAAACTTTTCTTTCGGATGAGAGGCGCCGTCGAAATGGTGAAGTTAGAGGAACTCGCGGGGTCCACTGAGGTCGGATGTTCGGCATGTACAAGTTGCATAACTTTGGAGTTTACATGATGAATTATGACATACAACAGTAACTTGAACAGCAGCTTTCTCAGTCCGCTTGGCTTCATCGATGGTAAGAGGTCAAAAACGTTGTAGTTTTATTGCTATGAACAAGTACAGTTTAAGAGAGAGAGAGAGAGAGAGAGTTTGAGACTCATCAGTAAAATAGTTTGTTAGTAGCTTGAATGAGTTGGGAGGGGGTGCAAATTCTCTATAGCCCTTGAGTAGAGATATGATAAATTTTTATTGACCGTGCAACTTAGTCCTTCGTATTTAGATTTGCCATACGGTTTAATTTGTAGGAAGGAGACGAGATCAATTACAAACACATATTGCTGGCTTTGCCGAACTAATGGACTTCATTCTTTTCAAATAAATATGCTTTAAAAATCATCAATATTTGAGGTACAAAAACTGACACAGCTAAATAGATCAATCATTTTATTGAAGTACGTACAAACAAGGCCGGAGGATTTATCTTTGATGTGAGGGGTGGACGGTGGAGGTTTTCTTTTCTTTTTTTTTTTGTTGTGGTGGGTGTCGTCTATCTTTTCACACCCTGCAAAATAATTCTTTCCTCTTGTGGCACTGCAGTCTGGTACAACTAAATGAGAAGAGACGCTGGCTATCGGGCAGGCACAGTCTATTTGATATTGGATGATTTGATGGAGGAGAAGCAGACGAGAAAAGGACCGAAGACAGAGGCCACATTATCATCGGAACGGGGAGCGAGTCAACTCCGCATCCATATAATCGTTGGGACCGTCCGGCCAGCAACATGCCATCATCAATCCAATTATTACCTCAGACATCCGACGCAAAAGACTAATTCAACATTGGAAATTTTTTTTAAGGAAAAAAAAAAAAAAAAAAAAAGTGGGGAAACCCTGGATGTCTAACTCTACCTGCTTGCTTTTATAGAAGTAGCACAAGGAGAAAGATGTTTTAGGGCTTTTGTGGGTTCACCAGCTTTGTGCCATGAGTTCTCCTTGATTGCATGAAACCAATTAATCAAGACTCCGGTGAAAAATTATGATAACTGTGATTCACGCTCAGATCGATCGTCATTTACCAATCTCTCCCTGCTGATTTTATATCTAAACATTTATATGTAACCCCTGGCTTATTTATAGGTGCACAAATGAAAGATAACCACGTACACATCTAATTGTTTGCAATCACAAAGCTTAATTGTGTGCAAGGACACGAAGTAAAATGCCGACTATATAAAGGCCACATATAATATAACAGTTAAACAGAGGACCCCCAAAAAATTTGTTATATGAAGCACTGCTCCTCAAAAATAACATCTCATCTGTCCCTTAATTACCGAATGGGTAACAACATTCTCAGTTTTGGTTCATGTATGTCGAAGAATGCTGATATCTTAAATTCAAGTACTTGAAGATTTCATTGAAGAGAGAGAGAGAGAGAGAGAGAGAGAGAAGCAATTTAACAAAAAAAGTGGCTCTGCATTCACTCACAAAACAGCAGCTATCCTACATTGTATGAATTGATAAACCTAACGACATTTCTATACAACAGCATCCTAACAATATACCATCAATAAATTGATGAAGACCGTACTAAGGAGCAAAGATAGACAGGAAAAGAAAACAGAGAAGAATACACATTGCATTTGGGATGCCTTGGCATAGCATGTTGCTTAGGAGTCCATCACCATCTACGAATGAGGCCCTCCCTCTCTCTCTCCCAAGCTGCCTTTATAGCCTCATAGGAGTGCTTCCCACTAAAACCCTCCAAATCTACCTGCAGGATTGGACCACTGTACTGTGGGTGCTGCTGCTGATCTGGCCACATCCGTCCACTCCTGTTTCCTATGTCATAGCCAGGTGTTGCAATGTAACTGGGTTCCATGACCATGTCGCCCTCCAATATTCGAAGAACCTTTTTTGGTTAACATGAGAACCACAAATCATTTGAGGATCAGAAAAATCATCTACCGTCCCTTTTTGCAGATCTCGATTTTGCGAACATAATTCAGACTTACCTGCGACATACGGGGCCTTGCGTGAGGATCACGCCTGATGCACAACGATGCTGCATGCAACATGCAGTAGACTTCGTGCTCCGAGTAATGGTCCCCCAAACGTGGATCTATGAGCTCTTCGATTGCATACTCTTCCAGTAAAGGTCGAGCCTACTCAAACAAGTTATGACAAGATTAAGATTAAATCCAGGGACCTTAATACCCAAAAGCCAGTTCACACCAGTTTCTATATTTTTCTTAAGAAGAAAGATAAATAATTTGCTCAGCATTTTCATGTAGCCAGTGCAGCAAAAAGTACATTTCCAGCTATTACCATCTCCAAGCCAACATTAATGGTTCTAGCCAGATGTTACAACAGATCCATGCACATGAATAGAAATATGTTTGTTCCTCATGGGGAGTGATGTTATAATATGTGACTTACCCATTCAGTAAGGCACTGCTGACCCTTCGGTCGGTTAATATCGACAGCTTTTCGTCCGGTGACAAGTTCCACCAGTACCACTCCAAAGGAATACACATCAGCTTTTTCTGTAATTTGGCCGCTTTGTGCGTACTCAGGTGCCAGATACCTATAACTCAACCAAAGATGATTTAGATACACCCTATTTACTCTCGAAAGAATGAAGATATATTATTCTAATCCAAGTTTACCCCAAGGTGCCGATCACTCTGGTTTCCACACCTTGGTCCCCATCAGGCTGCCATCTTGCTAGGCCAAAATCTCCAACCTTAAAAAAGAAAAAAAAAATCATCATAAAAGTCAGATGCCGTAATGATTCTTACGTACATCCAACCATTTTCACAAATCAAAATTCAAATATGACAGAAATATAGCTTTGTGAGATAACTAACATCAAATTAAATGCTATATTGTTGGGGGGTAGAGGTGGGGTGGGTGTGGTGTGGAGGTGTTGGGGGTTGTAGGAAGGGGGGGTAGGAGGGGCTGCAAATATAATGCATACATTCAGTCATTACTCCTTGGTGAAGAAATGTGATAGTGGAACTGTCATGTTCCCAAATTGAGGCATCTGTAGAGACAAACAACATCTGAAATATATCAACCCACCCTGGTGTGTTCGCCTTACAAAAATAGTTCTTACTTTTGACTGGTGTCAAACTTGCAACCATGCATAATGCTTATCCCAATCTTCTATGTACCAGAATGAGGAACCAGCAAATCAAGAAAAGATGGTAAGCCAGGTATGGATGCACAGTCTTAATTTTTTTGGCATGTGATGGATATAGCCTAACACATTCATGAACATAAATGTTGACTGACAGCACTTTCAGCTCAGTGGAATGAGAAATTGGAAATTACTGTGAAGTCTATGGTATTTTTTTTTTTTTTTTTTTTTAAAAAAAGGAGAGATCAATTTACAGAAAAGTGTGATGGTGGAATAAGATTATCTAGAGGATTCCGAAAACAACATCTTTACATTGCTGCAGTATCCTACAGATATCAACCTCTGTTGCTAACAAGAATAGGAAATGGGGTCAAGAAGGTCAAGTTACATTGTTTAAATTGGAAAAAATCAGATGGAAGTCATTAAGTACTCCATAAGAGATTCGACTTCCTCTGTTTCAAAGAATGAGAAGTTAGAAAAATGGTTAGTGGAAACCTAAGCACATCTGAAAGTGAATGAAAACATTTTTATGGCATAAAAGCAAATATATAATGTTAAAGGGACCTATTTTTAATGAATAAAACACCAAACAAGGAGTCCATGTATAAATCACATAAACTTAGTTCCCTGTTAACTTTATATAAAGAAAAAGAACATATGAGAAGGAAACACAATGAACATGTGATTTTCAAAACCTACGAATAAAACGGATTCATCATCCTTCTCCAATAACCACTAGTTAGTACTTCACCAGCCTAGGTGATACTTGTCTCCAACTGTGTAAAAGTTGAACTTTGATGGTGGCTCACTTGAAAATATAGAAAGGTTCTATTATTACAGATTAAGAGCAAAGAAACAATAGCAAAAGCATGGTTTATTGATTATCGATCAAGGGAAGACATCTAGTCAAGCGGATGCAATTTCCTTGATTCCCATATCCCTTTTTTCTTTTCTCTGAAGTTTTCATGCAACCTTACTTGAAGAAGATAGTTCACTACCATGAGAAGATCCACTTCAGGAACCTTGTGTATCATTTAAGTGAAAATGGAGATAAACCTCTTTTTTTTAGTTCTTTAGGAGTTGGTTGCCTCTCAAAGGAGGCATTAATATGTATCCTAGTTTGTTTGATGAGTGTATGTTTGCTGGAAAGCAGTACTGCACTACTGCTAAATGTACCAAATGGGAGGACAGCTACCATGATGGTTGATAGACTTGCTAAAGCGGATATGGGAAGCATCAGATTTGGTGTTTCAATACAATCTCATAGTGGTGAGCGAATTTATGAGCATCAATTAGCTATCAGGCATAAATCTACCTAAGAAGCACAAGATTTAGCACTAGAGAACAATCACTTTCAGATGTGCAGCACAACTATCATGATGATGAGCTTCCACGTTATTACCGGTCAAGGCCTATTCTACCCAAACATTTCATGAGGAACAAGTTGTCTTGATTCTACTCATCATATTTAGTTTTGTTTCCCTTTTCCTCTCAAACATAAATAACTATCATGAAATTGTTAGCGAACCGCATTTATTTCAATCACACAAGTAACCAACATTTGTAAATCATGCATTCAAAGCTAGGAAGCTAATGACCACCTTCATATACATAAATAGGTATTAAAATTTAAAACCATTATTGGTTGGTTGTACGTGTATGTGCATGCATTGTTGGGCAGGGATGATGGCTACTAGCAACCTTCCATACATGAAGTCAACTTTATCCTCATCATCCCAGCAAATGCAGTAAGCCAAACCATTTTGCAACTTCCGAACATGATAGTGGAAACAGTTCCCTCTTTGTCGCTCCAATTTTCGCTAAATATCCTTTCTACAGAATATTTAATGCAGATTGATTTTGGGATTAGCCATGAAGAGATTTTAGATCTTGTTTTCTGTGATAACAATCATCATGTTTAAGTATTTTCAGATTTATGCAGACTGCATCAACAAACTATAGAGGTAATTCCTCAACCCCCCCCCACCCCCCACCAAAAAAAAGGATAAAACTAAAGGTGGAGAAAAATGAAGCTATTTGATTACTTAATTTGCATATGAGAAAACCAAGTAAACGAAGTATCATGCAATTTCTCCATATAAACATCATTTTTTAGCTTGCACGATAGAAAAAGGGATCTTCTCACATTTGAGGAGGATGAGGAGGTTCCTAAATGACCCTAATATTATGAAAGAAATAAATGATGCACGATGGAGAATTGCTGGAAGCATCCAAAAGCAAGTCCAAACATGGTAATGGGTTTCTAAATTGGAATAACTACCTAAGGTGAACCATCCACTTAAATATGTGAATTTTAACATGCAAGACCATGAAAATAATAAGTTAGTTCCTTCAGAGATAATCATTCCAGCCTCTCACTTTGAAGTGAAGTATCCAAAAGCACCCAAAGGATTGAAACAACTTACTCAATTGTACAGTTCCTCTTCACACTGCACCTCAGAACATACATCTCATTTAACCAAATGCAGGCCAACAGACACAAAATAAGAAGTTAGTTCCACATACCTGTTGAAGAATCAGAACACAGGAAAAGATAAAGAATGGAGACGTGTAGGATGCAACTGATGTCAGTGTAGATTTTCATGGAAGGCTGCTATGACAGCTCTCGTGGTTTCACACAGGAACAAATGACGCCAACTACAATTGGCACAAAATGCTGGTTGTTCATGGTTGTGACTACGAAGCAATCAGGTGTGCCCAACTGAAAAACTTCTGAAGAAACATAGCTTGCTATCTAACCTTCAAAACTGAAAACTGGACACAGGGCTGGCCTAAATAAGCAAATAAATAAATTCAAGAAAAGTCATGACCATGAGAAATACATTCTGAACCATACAGAGGACTCTTCTAAGAACTGGATTTGATTTTTCTATGGATCAAACGAAGAGTAACTTGCACAAATGATGGATATATTAATTGAATACGTGCTTTCAAGGCCAAGTAAATCCAATGAAGAATGGGTTTAAATTGTTTCAAGATAGGTTCAAAACAATCATAGAGAATCAATGACCTAATAAATGAGCATGAAGGTCATACCAGCGGTTCAAAATCATGGGTAATAAGAATGTTATTAGGTCTCATGTCCCGGTGGACAATGCAACCAACTCTGCACTCTTCATGAAGGTATCTCAACCCTCGTGCTGCTCCCACTGCAATCTTTTGCCTAGCAGACCACTCCAATGGTTGTCTATTACGGCCTACACACATCAGAAAACTTACATTAGCAACAACTTTCAAGTAACATACATTATCATCTCATGTTATAGGCATTTTATCATTTTGTCCCTGAGAGGATATTGCGGCCAGGAAGACAGGCCCTTCTTAGTATGAGGCCACAATAACCTTTTTTTTTTTTTTCAAATCTTAAATGATATATCAGTTTGTATTTCTATCAAGAACTCATCAATACAGTTTTATAAATGTAGACTTTATTATCTATGCCAATATAAATCGACAACAAACATATCTGCAAAAGGATAGCAACATATCGACCAAGAATTTTCAGTCTTTCTTTCCTGTGTTTTAATTAGTAATAGGTTTTCTTATAAACTAACACTAATGATGTTTTAATTTGCTATAGATTTTTTATTTACGAAAAAGTAAAATAATGCATCAATCACTAGTTAATCTGGTCTATTATATAGGCCAATATTACAATAGTATTGGAATGATTAGGTCATTCAGAAATTTCTTCAGCACTCCGTCTTGTCCAGGATAAACCATGAACTTGGTCCATTTCAGTATCGGTCACCCACTGAAACAATGGAGATATTAGAGATTAAAAATCTTGGTAAAAATAGATAATCCATCTTCAACACTTATACAACAATACCTAGTAAAACTATGCTATCTATCTACCACATAAGAATGGGCTGCAGGTAAATAAATTAAGGAATTACCATAAAGATGGGAATCCAACGACCCATTGCAGATATATTCATAAACAAGCAACCTTCTCCTGTCCTCAACACAAAACCCAATTAGCATCACTACATTACGATGCTGTGCGCAGCTTAGGACTTCCACCTCTGAACAGAACTCCTGATCACCCTGTGAACTAGCTAATTTGTGCTGTTTAACAGCAATTGCCTGACCATCTGGCAGGACCCCTCTGTGAACAGATCCAAAGCCACCCTCAGCCAGGAAGTTTGCTTGAGAGAACCCACCTGTAGCAAGTTCTAGTTCAGAATAACTGAACCACCTAGGAGGCTTTCCAAACACAGGTGCCTTGTGCTGACATATTGAACATAAAGGAGGTGGCTCTAGAGGTACATTTCTAGATAGTGAAATTGCTTCTCTGACATTTCCATTGAACTTTAAATTTGATCTGGAGTTCAGATTACCAATTCCACCTTCCTGATCAAGTTTAGAGAATTTTTCCAACGATGCTTTTGCTTTGGAGATACGGACTTTACTATCAAGTTGTGGTGATAATTCCTCAATTTGTTTTGAAGATGTGCAACAGAGGATCTCAGCCATCCAGGGGTGAAAATCTAAGGATGTTGAAGGAGACAAACTTTCACTGTCAGAGTCAGAGGTGGTTACATTTAAATTCTGGATTTCTTTTGTGGTTAACTGTTCCTCCCTCTTAAGACCACCATTAGTTTGAGAAACACAAAATGGTGAAGTTCCAGGATCGGAGCTTGACACTGAAGATGTTCCAGCTTCGGTCGCAGTAAATGGTGTCTCGACTTCAGGGCTGCTAGTTGGTGTCACAGTTGGCCCTCTAATGGAATTCCGAGGATCTGTTGTATCCTTTGTAGTTTCTCTGGATGATTTATCCAACTCAGAAGGCAGTGGACAGGACACTTGTGGCTCTGCCTCAGAAGATCCTGTGAGATTCAAACGAAGAACTTTTGGTTGAGTACGTTTCATGACCACTATGTTACACTGTAGCTCTTCCATGCAGCGCTTCTCCTCATGCTTCAGTTGTCTGTAAAAAGAAGTTGTATGAGAAAGAGTGGATCTGGTCAACAAATCAAATGGGGAAAAGAAAAGCAATAACACAAGTAGATCAAAAATTACAGAGATGTTATTGGCAATGGAAGGCCCATAGCTTAGAGATCTAATCCTGGTTGCCTTGAAATAAAACAAAATCAAACAAAATCATATAACATCTTAATCATTACTTGTCCAATACAACCCAGTTTGCTTGAGCTCGCTTGCATTCAGCAGCCACAACACCACAAGGTGACCCAGAAACAACGTTTACCTTGATATTTATCTACAAAAAATCAAAAAAAAGGGGAAATCATATAACAGTTAGAAAAGAGAAGTGAACAGGAAGAACAGAGCAATTCCTTGGATACCTTACCTTTTTTGGGTCATAAACATCATGAAGCTGAAGCATCATCTGAGTACATGTATCTGTAATATCAGACTTCTGCTCTAATGTAGTTCCAAAATGTGACTTCCTGTGGCCACTAGCACAGTCCCCAGCAAATCTTGGAAACCCCCATAGTTTTCTACCTGAAGGATTGAAACCAAAAAAAGTTCATAGGTTTTCCGATCATCAGCTAACAGCAAGATATATGATTATTCATAGCTAAAATTAGTTTTGCAAGAAAAGGAGATCCTTAACATCATTGTATACTTTGCTTTATATAGTGACATGTGATTTAGCAATAAACTTCTAAACCAAAATCATTCTTCACCAAGCCATTTTTGACATGTCTCAACTCTCAAGGATGCAAATCCTGATTAAGCAATCTACATGCTCATACCAAGTTTTTTTTTACTACGGTAAGATCAAGACTCACCAAGTTACCAAATTGGAGAGTCAGTATGACCTAGCGAAAAGCTTTAGGTTCAAAAAAAAAAAAAAAAAAAAAAAGGCTTCTCACTGCTTATAATGTGAAAGCCGGATATGATATCAACACCTAAGATTTCTAAAACATCTGCAGTCAGCAGCTTATGAACCCAAACTACCTTCTTGGGAATACTGAACACGAGGTTTCAAAGAGAAAAAGGCGTTTGTTTTTAGATAATATGCACAATAGAAAACATTTCAAAAACAGGGATGTGAGTTAGCATAGGAACTATCATAGCAAGAATAACCACGCTAGCGACGGCATCATCAGGGGTCAATAAATCTCACACAGAATTCATAATAACAAGGAATCTAATGGAAGACTGAGAAGAACTACATGGCAAAAGTGGCCAAGAAACGTAGGAAGAAACATTGTAAGAAACGATACCTGAACTGTGTGGTGGAACCACAACCAGAAGTGTGATACAGTCACCAGGTTGAACGACATGGGTTAAAGCCCATTCCAGGGCGGTCTTTGAGATTTCCTTCAAAGCCTTGACAGCTACCACAACCTTCTCGCTAGCATCAAGGCCCTTAACACTCTTCCCTCGCTTCTGTAGTAGGCTAGAACTCATCTCTTCCCCTCAAAATTCAAACGTAAACCCACCAAGCTAGACTTTTGCCTTCATAACCAACTCACAGGGACAGGCCTCCTATTATATGCAACAACAAAACAAAAAACAGAGAAGCAGAAGAAAGTCGAAGTGCGTGACAAAATAAAGCTCCCCATCAAGACGCCACTGATCCCGCCAGGCTAACGTAAATAACAGACATCAGAACCTACTGTTGTTATCCCTGTAATGAAGCAATCAAGAAGGGAAAGACTCTTTTAACCACAACTCCAGACAACCCAATAATCTTACCCCATTTTTAACGCTATTTCTTCTTCTTGTCCCTTTTGTTTTCTAAGCAATTTTATGGTCATCAAATCTCTCGAGAATTCACAACATAGCCATCAAAGATCCGTAAAAAGACACACCTTTTTTAAGCCTGTATCAGAAACCATCTCTTCCAATCCTCCAATTCCGAGTCGTTGGAGAAATAAACTCCGGATGCGACCAAAATCCTTACTTTTACTGCTGCTTGAAAGAATTCTCCTCCTTTTCCAAGTTAAGAAGTGGCGGGGAAGGCCACGAGAGAGTAGACGGGCATCGAAGCACTGTTCCCGTGAATGTACTGTTCCTTTTGAAAGAAAACGACAGAGAAAAAGGGATCCAGCCACCTTGTACAGTAGCTAACTCCTGGAACCCTTAAACCATAGGGTGAAAAACCCTAGAAAACCTTGAAGAAAGGTTTTACAAAAAAAAAAAAAAAAATCTTTCCAAAAAATTCTGATTTATTCCTTCAAAACAGTCCACTAATTATCGATGGGAATACTAGAGAAATCCCTTTTAACAGGAATAGCAGTAATCCAAGAGGATCCCTGCTTACTAAAACCGCTCCCTGGCATCCAAATCGAGGATCAAGAGCGCCGTCCCACAAAAGCAACAAAATATCCTAGAATTTTTCTTGCCTGGATAGCCTCCGAAACCTTCCAAACAAAGAAAAAGAAAACCTCCGAAAAACCCGGGTTTTCCGTCGCCGAACCCTCCAAATCCTCAAACTCAACATACAGCAAAGAAAGCCCACAAAACGGAGTATCCTACCAGCTCGCCCCCTCGACGAAGCATCCAAAACTCAAAATGACGCCCAGAATCAAGAAAACTCCGAACTTGGAAGAGGAAACCAGGAGATTGCGGCAACGGAAACCCTAAACACTAACACTAACGCTAACCCTGAACGCCGAGACGGCAAGCAAGGAGTCGCGATCGAAGAATTCGGGCTTCTTCTTCTCCTCTTCAGCATTCTATGTCCCGAACTCCACACCCCTTCTTCTTCCAGCATGATAGATGCGGGATCGCCGTCGAAATAAAATACCCCCGGTTTTCTGTTATTTTACGGAAATAGCCCGGAGATCACCCCTACCGCGCAGGTGGCATTCATAACGATGGGACGGGTGATACTCTGCTCCCTGATAGATCGGGGCCGTTGAAATGGCCTGGTGTATTTGTCTGACCATAATAAGCTTAAACACATTAAAAAAAAAAAAAAAAAAAAAAGGGGTTAATGAAGATGGAGCTGCTGTTACTTTTGCATATAATCCGTCTGCAAATAGTGGCCACATTTTACGGCCACTACATAAATTTAAAAAAATTATAAGATATTTATTTTTATTTTATTTTATTTTATTTTTATAATATAATTGGATAATTGTATTAATATGATATGAGTGCAGTTCAAAAAATTAATATATTTAGATATAAATCATTTGTCACATTTAATTTTTCATATGGATGGCAACAAAGAAGATAATTTAATCTGCAGTACTAATTATCTTCCGAAGGTATGATGCGAGTGATGAGTGAGGGAGTAACATGATGAATAGTGTTGGAAACCAGCACCGTAAATGCCTTGCAGAGTTTGTATCACAGAAAATAGATTTTATTGGAAAATAATAATCTAGAGGTCCAATGTTTTATCATATATGATGAAAAATAAAATACTAATGTTCTATCATAGAGGGCATAGAATCAAGCATACTATTCTAAGGCCAGTCTACGGGCCTCTTTTTTGTTGTGTCCGTGGTGTTTTGATTCTTTTGCCGAGACTTGTACATCTTGATGTTGTTATCTCCCTCCCTCTCTCCCTCTCTCTCTCTCTCTCTACTTCCCTGTCTCTCTCGAGTTGAGATCCCACAATGAGATGTTGTTATCTCCCTCCCTCTCTCCCTCTCTCCCTCTCTCTCTCTCTACTTCCTTGTCTCTCTCGAGTTGAGATCCCACAAGTACTCATTTATCTTCTTTCTCCTATCTATCTTTTTACTCCTACGATGAATATTTTAAATTAAATATATTTATTATTATAGAATTTGGTTAACGTTTGTTCGAGTTGGAGTTAAAAAAAAATGAGATCGTCGTCGATGACTTACAAAATAAAATTTTATCCGAAGTCAGTATTGGTGGCTCCGGCAGGATCCTCCGATGATCAAGTTAGCTCTGACCAACAGAAATGGAGTGCTCAATGTGGAGTTCGGCAGAGTTTCAGAAAGGAAAAGAAAGCTTAGAGAAAACATATCTGAAGGATCTCTTTTTATAAGTGGAGCTTATTGTAACTGCCTTGATTAATGACCGTCGTAACCATCCTGATAAATGCCGATCGTGATTGACTTGATAAATGCCAATCGTGTTGTCTTGATAAATGACAATCATAATTGTCGTGATAATTGTAACCGTTCAGTAGTGGGATCGTCTATAGGAATTCATCTGAAGGAACAGTCTGTAAGAAGTTCGGCTTCCATAAAAATTCGACTGCTGGAGGAGTCCGGAAGGAGTTTGGTTTCCATAGAAGCTCGACCGTTCGAGGAGTCCAGAAGGAGTTCGACCGCTGAGAAATTCGGTTAGGTTTGTCCGCTGAGTAGTTCAGCCACTGAATGAATCCGGCTACTAGGAAGAAAATTTTTGATTGAAGCTCTTTCATGATTATCAGCTGCATTAAGCTAAGCTTCAGACAGAACTTCGGTGGGAGTGGGATTTATTCTCAATACTAGTCTCCCCACTCCCAAGTTCGAAATTCGAAGGAAGAAAGTACAAAAAGGACGTCCTCTTCAAGGTTCTGCACCTTGTCTCCAGCCGAGGTTGAAAGTATAGTTGAAGATTGGGAGAGATCTTGTCTCCTATTGTTGTCGAGCACAATGAGGCCGTCTTTGGGGCCTTTCCTCTCATCCCATTTTCGGATCTTCAACTTTGCTCATGTTAGGACGAGGTTCTCCTCTTATTCCTAACAGACTGTGGGGGTACATAAGGGTCGTTGTCAGGGCCTCTCCCTCTATCTCGTCTAAAATAAACGAGGCCTTCGACATTGCTCACGTTAGGATGAGGTTCTCCTTCTATTCCTAACGGACTATGGGGGCACATAAGGGCCATTGTCAGAACCTCTCCCCCCATCTCGTCTAAAATGAACGAGACCTTCGACATTGCTTCATTAAGACGAGGTTCTTCTCTTATTCCTAACGGGCTGTGGGGGCACATAAGGATCGTTGTCAGGGTCTCTCCCCCCATATCGTCTAAAATGAACGAGGCCTTCGACTTTGCTCACGTTAGGACGAGATTCTCCTCATGTTCCTAACAGACTGTGGGGGCACATAAGAGCATTGAGGTTGAAGCTCGGAAAAAATCTTGTCTCCTACCGAGGTTGACGCCGACGCTTGGAAGAGATCCCATCTCTAGCTGAGGTCGAAGGTCTTTGATATGCTCATGTTAGGATGAGGTTCTCCTCTTATTCCTAACACGGCTACTTCTGATTGCTTATTTCTTATCATCATTCAATTTTTGCACCAAGAAATAATAATATTGAAATGAAGGAGTTTTATTGTGGAAAATTACTGATAGTACATCCTCAGATTTTCTAAGTTCTAAAGTCGTGGGAGCATTATTTCTCCAAGCTCCTTCAGACGATAAGTTCCGAACCGGACGATCTCCACCACCTCATACGAATCTTCTCAATTTGGGGTGAGCTTCCCCTGACTCTGAGGTTGAGAGACGGTGACTCGCCGAAGTACTAAGTCCCCCACTCTGAATACTTTACCTATGATTCTGGAGTTATAGTATCGAGCCACCTTTCATCTATAGGCCACCATCTGAACCTGGGCTTTCTTTCTTTTTTCTTCTAGCAAGTCGAGATTAACTCTGAGGTCTTGTAGGTTGTTCTGCTCATTGAAGGCCGTAACTCATGCTGACGGAAGCTTGAGTTCAATTGGGATGACTACTTCTATTCCAAAGGCCAAGACGAATGGTGTTTCCCTAGTTGGCAGCCTTTGAGTAGTTCGATATGCCCAGAGGACGTGGTAGAGTTCGTCCATCCAGGCTTCCTTTGCTTTGTCAAGTCTGGTCTTAATACCTTATAGTAGAGTCTGGTTGGTCACTTTAGCTTCTTCATTTACTTATGGATGATCTACCGATGTGAAGTGGTGGAAGATATTTAGATCTTCACAGAAGTCGGCGAATCTTGTCCCGGCAAATTATCGCCCGTTATCAGTTATAAGGATTTGAGGCAGACCGAATTGACAAACTATTAACTTTCAGACGAAGTCTTGTATCTTAGCCTCGGTAATTTTGGTTAGAGGTTCGGCTTCGATCCATTTGGTGAAGTAGTCGATTGCTACCAGAAGAAACTTTCGTTGTCCGGATGCCATTGGAAAAGGATCAAGTATGTCCATTTTCCACTGCGCAAATGGCCAGGGTGCACTTAGTGGAGTAAGCTCGGAGGCCGGCCGTCTTTGGATGCTCGCATTCTTCTGACAATGGTCACATTTTCTAATGTACTCCATAGGATCATGGTATAAGATTGGCCAATAGTACTCTTGCCGAAGTAGCTTTTGCGACAGGGACCTGGCTCCTATATGACTTCCACAGATTCCCTCGTATACTTCCCATAATGCAAAGTCGGCTTCTTAAGGTCGAAGATATCTCAACAGCGACAGCGAATACGATCTCTTATATAATTTGCCCTCATACAAAACATACCGGGAGGCTTGATTCTTGAGTTTCTGAGCTTCTTTTGGATCATGAGGAAGGACTCCCTCCTTGAGGTAGGCAACCAATGGGTCGATCCAGCTCGGCTCAAGTTCTGTCTGTAAAATGACCTACGATTCCTCTAAACTTGGATACTTCAGGATTTCAAAAAATACTTCTTTGGGCAGTTCGGCTGGAGCTAAAGTGGCCAACTTAGAGAGGAGGTCGGCTCTTATATTTTCTGTCCTTGGAATCCGTCGAATGCCGAAACAGCTGAAGGCCAGAGTCAAGTCCTTTACTTTTTCAAGATATTTCATCATACTTTTCTTCCGCGCTTCGTAGCTACTATTAACTTGGCCGACCACTAATTGAGAGTCACTGTAGACTTAAAGTTGATCTACTTTTAATTCTTTCGTTATTTTTAACCTAGCGATCAGAGCTTCATACTCAGCCCCATTATTAGTTGCAGAAAATTTGAAGCGCAGTGCATACTCGATGATGACTCCTTCGGGGTTGACTAAGACTAATCCCACATCCACTCCAGCAGGGTTGAACGAACCATCCATATACAAAGCCCAAAAACTTTTTGGAAGGTCGGCTGCTTCTTCAGGGAGGTTCGGCTGCGACAGTAAAGTGTTGGTCTCATTCTTCTCAAGCATGGCATCATCAGGAATGGTACATTCCATTACAAAATCTGCTAATATCTAGGCTTTGATCGATAGTCGGAGTCGATAATTGATATCGAATTTCGTGAGCTCGATTGTCCATTTTGCAATTCTTCCAGAAGCGTTCATTTGTTGAAAGACTGCCTTTATTAGTTGATTCGTGAGGACCGTTATGGTGTGCTTTTGAAAGTAAGGTCGGAGCCTCCTAACAGCAATTAGAAGAGAGTAAGCTAATTTCTCTAGCTTAGAATACCTAATCTCTGCATCCTTAGGAATCGGCTTATGTAGTAGACCGGCTGCTGTATCTTCGCTTTCTCCTTGACTAGGACTGCTACCAAGACTGTTGGAGAGACCGCTAAGTACAAGAACAATTCTTCTTCAGGTTCGGATTTTGCCAGTAGTGGGGATGAGGCGAGGTAGTTTTTGAGCTCCTCAAAGGTCCGTCGACACTCCATCGTCCAGTAAAAATTCTTTGGTTGCTTGAGAATTTGAAAGAAGGGCATGCATCGCTCAGCCGATCTAGAGACGAAGCGATTTAGGGATGCCACTTTTTCAGTCAAGCATTGAACTTCTTTGATTGTCTTTGGAATGGTCATCTCTTGAATGGCTCGAATTTTCTCTGAATTCGCTTCAATCCCGCACCTTGACACCATAAACCCCAGAAACTTCTCAGAGGTCACACCAAAGGTGCACTTGGTCGGGTTCAGCTTCATCTTATGTTTCTTGAGTGCACTAAAGGTCTCTTTAAGGTTGGCAAGGTGGTTTATAGAAGCTCGACTTTTGATGAGCATGTCATCCACATATACTTCCATATTACGATCGATCTGCTCCTTGAAGATTTTGTTGACCAGGCGCTGGTATGTTGCCCCAGCATTCTTGAGCCCAAAGGGTATAACCCGTGTAAGGAGGGAGTATGACGGAGCTCTTCAATTCGTCGGCTCATTTTTAGGAGCCTTTAATCCAGGAGATCTTCACGATTGTTGATCTCCAGGATTTTCTAGTGGAATGGATGTGAAATTCCCCCTTAGGTTGAGTCATGGTTTGAGCATGGGTCTTCCATCCTCTGCTTCCCTTTTTCGAAAATCAAAGGCCGGGTAGCCGAGATTGGCTATTTTCGGATCGGATCACAAGGCTCCAGAGAAGCTTGTTCTGGCCAAGCTGATATCGGGACTTGTCGATGTATGGCTTGCATTGCATCCGCAAGACCACGAATCTACTGGACCAGCAAGTTGAACTGCTCCGGATCCACTATGGCTGTAGGTGGAGCTTGAGTTATCGGAGCTGGAGTGGAAATTGATGTATCTGAATGAAATCTGGCTGTAGAGGCCGTTGATCGCCGGGTCGAAGCTTTCCTAGGAGGCATTATTTTTTCTAGAAAGAACTCTAGATCGCTGCTGAGCACTCCTTTAAGATCAAGAGAACCTCAAGCACAGAGGGAGCCCTTCCTCTAGCACCAATTCTGTTGGTGCAGAATTTGGTTGACGCCGGATCGAGCTGGAGTCGAAGAAAATGAGATCACCATCGGTGATCTGCAAAATAAAGTCCCATCCGGAGTTGGTATTGGTGGCTCCGGTAAGACCCTCCGACGATCAAGTTAGCTCTGGCCAACAGAAATGAAGTGCTCAGTATGAAGTTCGGCAGAGTTTCAGGAAGAAGAAGAAAGCTAAGAGAAAACGTATCTGAATGATCCTTTTTATAGATGGAGCTTGTTGTAACTGCCTTAATTAATGACTATCGTAACCATTTTGATAAATGTCGATCGTGATTGACTTGATAAATACCGATTGTATTGTCTTGATAAATGACAATCATAATTATCGTGATAATTGTAACCGTTCAGTAGTGGAATTGTCTGTAGAAATTCGTCTGAAGGAACGGACTGTAAGAAGTTCAGCTTCCATAAAAGTCCGACTGCTGGAGAAGTCCGGAAGAAGTTCGGCTTCCGTAGAAGTTCGGCCACTGAAAGAATCCGAAAGAAGTTCGGCCACTGAGAAGTTCAGTTAGGTTTGTCCGTTGAGTAGTTTGGCTACTGAATGAATCCGGCTACTAGGAAGAGAATTTTCGATTGAAGCTCTTCCGTGATTACCAGCTGTATTAAGCTAAGCTTCAGACTGAATTTCGATGGGAATAGGATTTATCTTTAATAATATTATTATATTTTAATTGCTTGATGATGTTTGTTGCTTCTTACTATAATAAAAATTATTTTTTTTAAAAAAATATTAATTACTTAAAAAACACCTCAGTTGAGATGGGCTTCCAACTGGACCAATCGGCACGATCCGAACGATTCATCTTTCACAATGTCAATCATATCAAAGCTGCTTTAAAATTTTTATTAATAAATAAAAAAATAAATTAATTATTTATATAAATTTTATAATAATTATTATATAATTAATTATTGATATCGTAAGAAAAGACCAATCATTAATATACGACGAGAACCCAAATGCATCATGAGTCTTTCTATATATATATATAATCCTCAGCTAAGTTCCCATGCTTTATCTATTTAAGGACTGCATCCCTGTCTCTCATCAGACGGTCCAGAGCAGTACATCTGGCCATTATATCCCAACCTGGAAATAGTGGAGGTAGCATGACTAAATCCGAACCATCCAAAGGTGCTGGTATAATTAACCTGAGGTCCCTTATGAAGTCGCTGTTCTCCCAGGTAGCTGGTTTCCATCCTTGATCAGACGGTCCGGAATGGTAGTACATCTGATCCGACCACTGGCTCTTTCTCAACAGCGATGGGGACAAATGGACTAGTGGAGGTATGACTAAGATTTGAACCATTAAAGTGGACTGGAGTCAGCCGTGGTCTTATCCGTCGTGTATTTGATGTTCTCCTGTCTCTGTCTGTGATCAGACGGTCCAGAGAGTACGCCTGGATATGGCTCAGGGTGGAAGGGCGTTCACGTGCATGGCATCCAGTGGCTGAAAAGCTGGGATCAAGAAAAAAGAACAGTGCAGTGGGTGAATCATAACCGTTGGTTTGTCGCGTGGTAGACTTTGGACTCCGGCACTGGCATCAGAAGCCCCTATCAGCCACCTGAGACGCGCACTCATTGCCTACGCCCTCAACCTCAACCACACAGTTCGTTAGAAAATGAGTGTAAGAGATTAATCAAGCTTTGGGCATGTATTTTATTTTATTTTTTGAAGAGTTTATTACTTGTATAAAGTAGAATTTATAGGCAATTCTCTTCCCAAGATATAATAAGTACCTACAAAAATTTTAATGATCGATAACTACCTTTTTATTCTAAAAAATCATATTTTCATATATTTTTATAGATAATAAATCAATATTTAAAATTAATAATTATATCTATTGATAAAATAAAATAACTATTCAAAATAATTAAATTTTACCGACGCTCGGGTCCAAGTCTAAATCATATATATATATATATATATATATATATATATATATATATATATATATATATATATATATATATATATATATATATATATATATATATATGATTTAATCAATGAACAATAGATAGACAATTTTATAAAGTGAGCATTAATAATAATAATAATAAGAATAATAATAATAATAATAATAATAATAATAATAATAATAATAATAATAATGTATGAGTTTTTTATAAGCTTTTTGCATTGATTATGAAAAATAATGAACTCAAAATATTTAATATTAAATATTCAAGTTTGGCATTTTCATGCATAAAAAATAAAATAAAAAGCACAATGAATACAATTATTTCCATACTTCCTAGCTCTAGCTCTCAATGATTTTTTTTTTGTTACAATTTTTTTGGAAGAAAATTATAATTTTACATTCTCAAATTTAGGCGGTTCCTATGTGCACTAACTCATACTTAAAATTTTTAAATACGACCTTTGATTTTTAAATGTTCAAAAATGATTTCGCTATTCATCTCTATTAATAGAACAGTGTAAGCACACCAACTAGCATTACCTCTTCCTGATACTAATTAATGTTTTATGATATCGCTCGAACGCTAATCATTTTTGGCATCATAAGCCCTGATACCATATTGCGGAAGCTTCTGATCTTTAGCACGGACCTGAAGGAACTTATGATGTCCCATCATAGATCAAGGTGGAGGATCGGTGGTTTACTACCCATAGAGAACGTCATAGGTTCCTTCAGGTCCGTGCTAAAAATCAGAAACTTCCGCAACATGGTATCGAAACTTATAATGCCAAGGATGATTGGCATTCGAGCGATATCATGGAACATCAATTGGTATCAGAAAGAGGTGATGCCAGTTGGTGCGCTTACATCTAGTATCAGAGCCTGATGGTGCATGGAAGGAAAGAAGAAGTCGTATAAGATGAAATCAAAAATCTACACAAGAATTCCACGGTATGTCTCAAATCTATCTTGTTATTACTATGGTTTGGCCAACCAGAAGCAGTGAGTTAAAGGTGGAGGTTGAGAGGATTAACGAAAAAGAATTTTTTTAGGATGGAAGAATTTGGTACATGATTTGCTAATCGATTTTGGTGGAAAGGCTGGAGTGTATGACGGTTATGTGATAGGCAGGGAGCGCTGGAGTGCTGTAGTAGCGCTTCCCTGAAGATGCATGGCTGAGAGAGGCTCGATGATGCATGGCCGAGGGAGGTATCTCAGCAGAGAGCATCATGATTTTCTAAGAAGATGGGCAGTGTAGGACTGTTGAAAAGAGATTTTCTAAGGGATAATGGTCGAAGGAAAAGGCTGAAGAAGCGACTATACGTCCTTTGGTGTCAGAAAGGTGGAAAAGTAGTCGAAGATGTATTCAGCGGTTCGACCAGAGTATGGATTTGCGGAGCCTTGGGAGTGATAGAGATGGATGATCCATGGAGGTCTAGTAGGTTAGGGCTGAATGACTGTAGAGCGACGTAGAGATGAGTCAGGGAGAGCTGGAGTGCTGCAATAGCATTTTTCTAGAGGCACGAAACTGAGAGAGGCTCGATGGTGCAGTAGCCGAGAACTGTATCTCAGCAAAAAGTGTCAGTGGTATCTCAAGAAGATCGAATACAGGTCTCAGGGAGAGCTAGAAAATCTCAGGGAGCGTCAGGAGATCTCAGGCAGTCGAAAGTATCATGAATCAGAATTCTTCTATAGAAGCACCAGGAAGAGTCATGGTTCAGATGGAGGATGGTTCTTCAGGCATAACTAAAGCGATGGCTGGTGTAGGGGCAAAAGAGAAGGACTAGGATGAAATTTTCTAAGATTCAGTCACTGGATTCAGAAGAGTTGGATGAGCTCTTAGGTTTTGGAGGTGCCCGCGAGTTGCGGAGGTGTCTGAGATGGCTTTGAAGGGGTCCACGGACTGCAGAGGGTTCAAAGAAATAGTGACGTTGTTCGAGGTGCAGCGGCAGGCTCAGCAGTGCAGCATTGAGTGGTTGGCCTTGAAGGATTCGATGATAGAGTCGATTTCTACGACATCAGGTGGACTTCGGATATGGTGGAGCTCCACAATGGTGGCTTCATAAGTGGAGAAAAAATTTGGCATGAGTTCAGAGCATCGGTGATGCACAGTTTCAGATAGAGCGGCGTGTGCAGGTGGACAGGTGTAGCTCTGAGAAGATCGTATCAGGTGGTACAGCATGTGCTGGTGCAGAAATGCTGTAGATTTTTCAGAAAAGTTTAGAAAAACTGATGCAGCTGCTAAGCAGAAGGGATCCTACAATTTCAGAATAGTGCTAAAAAGCAAGCACAGGTCTTTAGCAATGGAGGTGGTCATCCCAAAGACCTCAAAGGTGTACAACAGCTGAAGAGGATTGACGGAGGTGATATTTGCACAGGTGCTATCGAGTGCATAGGAACAGTAAGATCGTACAGGAGGACATTACCGAGGGGTTTGTTAAGGCTTGGGAGCACCAAGATGGAGATTTTAAGAATTTATGGTGCTCCCAAGCCTTGAGAGGCCACGAAAGGAGTCAGGAGGTTGGCTCCGAAGATTTCAGGGGCTTGGTTGGTGCTTCGAAGATCTGAAATATAAGATGAAGCAAGAAATCAAAGTCAAAAAATTAAGACTGCAGAAAGAAGATTTTCTACAGGTTAGCCAGCTCAGTCCAAAAGTGGATCAGTTAAGTCTCAATGCACAGGCAAAATAGAGAGCTGCATATTCGAGATTGCTGGCAAGGCATAGGACTGGGCTGGCTCAGTTTCAAACTGAGCTGACCCAGTGGAACTTAGCCGGCTCAGTGTGCGGGCAAAGTTACGTGAGGGTCTGGGTTGATCCTAAGAGTCTTAAGGCCTGATTTGAGAGATCTTAAGGTGGCTAATTCATGTATGGATCGAATCTAGATTCAGAGGATGAGAGCATAGGAGATATGGGTATACATGGGCTTGGTGAGTGTTTTCATGTATTGGGTTAGCCAGAAAAATTTTTGATCGAACCTAATGGCTATGTATAAATACATAGGTTGTATTAGAGTTTTCAAGATTGAAATCAATACAAACTTTTTCTCCCTCAAGTCTTTCTTCTTCTTTTCTCTCTAGAGTTGCCACCCTAGGGTTCTTGAAGAAGCCCTAGAGAAGGGGGTGAAAAAAATAGTGCATGATTTGCCATGCTACTTTTAAAAAATATTTCAAAAATAGCAATGATGCAGTAAAAAATAATTAATTTAATTAATTATCTACTGATTATATCAGATTATTTAATTCTACATATTAGGATCTAAATATAATATGCATGCATACATCAATAGATCTGAAAGTAAAACAATGTAATAAACTATTTACTAAATCTACGTGTTCAGAATATAATATCTTTTTATGGATAGTCAATCACTATAATCTGAGTCCATCAGATAATGCTCTGATATCACGTCATAGTCGCACATATGTCCGACCTGTATGATTGGTCCACACGGAGCTCCTGGTCCCGATCAATCCTACTGGAGTGCTAGCTCCTCGTCGGAACCTTCGATGGTTGATTATGATTGATCCGATCGATCGTATACTTTTTAATTTTTTAAATATTTTAAAAAATTAAAACATAAATATTGAAGGATGATGAAGATGTATTTCAAATTTGGTGGCGATCTGAAGCTCATAGCACTCGATCTCTCCATCCGAATCTAGATTCCCAAATCTAGGATTTCACTCAGTCCAAAAATTCTGACACACTAAAAATTCTATCACACCCTCTCTATATAGAGTTTTTCTATAAAATAAGTTTTTATGAAAAGATAACTTTTAGATCTATAATTTCTATTGAGATCATATCTAAAAATAGGATATCCTTAGAGGTGAAAATCATAAGAGAAGAGAGGCATAAAGGAAAAGAAAAGTGCTGTAGGATCCTACTCATCTTTACTCTAAGATTTTTTTTGCCTAGAACTGATGCCCAAATACTTTAAAATTTTTACCACGTAATGATAACCCCTTCTACTATATGCACAAAAATTCTTTTTATTTATTAACATGAATACCATAAGAAAATCATATGGAAAATGATAAGGATCAAGTAGTTGAGAGGTTTTAACCACTCACTTGATTTCAAAAATCAAATGAGCTTCTTATCCTTATCCAACGCCCCCTCCCTTATGTTTAACATGAAGAAGGACTCTTCTTCTATGTGCATATTTTTATTTCTCAAAAAATATTTGACAAACAAAAGAAAGAACGTGGGAAGTAGAATGGAAAAGTCAAAAATGATGGGCACATAGGAGAATTTGAATTCAAACTACATTTGACTTGGTCCTAATTGGTTTCAACCAAACCAATTAATCTAGATCCAATTAAACTAGATTAAATTCAACCATATTAAGCTTAGTAAAATCCAATAAAATTCTAATCAAATTAAAAATTAATTAGATTTATGTCCTGATCAAATTAGGGTTAAAACTTCTATAGAGATTAGATCATCTCATAACCTGATCGGATCAAATCCAATCAAATCAAATTCAATCAAATTTGATCAAATCCTCATCGCTCAATTAAATTAAGCTAATCAATAATCAAATTGCTAATTAATTCTCTAAAAATATCTAAGTCCAAATTGAATGGATTACTGGGCAACAGAGTCCTATCAACATAAAACTCTTGAAGAGTCCTAAATTAGTGGGACTCTTGAACCCAGTGTCCCAAACAAATTGAACTCACGATCATAGAGTCCCAAACTAGTGAAACTCTTAATCAGAGAGTCTCAGATGAGTAGGACTCAGAGTTTTAGTTCAGTAAAATTCTTGATCATAAAGTCTCAGTCCAATAGGACTCTTGACCATAGAGTCCCAGACCAATGAAACTCTTGATCAGAGAGTCTCAGATAAGTAGGACTTAAAGTTTTAGTCCAGTAGGACTCTTGGTCATAGAGTCTCAGTCCAATGAAACTCTTTACCAAGAGTTTCAGACCAATGAAATTCTTGATCAGCCATCAGATCAGGTAGGAATGCCTAATGTGTGTAACCCCGTAAGTCCGAACCTAAGCTGATAGCACAGAAACTAATTTCTATACTAATCGAAGTGACCATCTAGCAATGATATCCGATGTTCAGATAGGTCAAATAATCATAATCGCAACATTCAGAATCTACGCGAATATGGTTACCATATAATTCATCCATATGACCTCTGTGTAATAGATGACTCAGGATTAGACTGTCAACTGTAGAAAATACATTCATATCGTGTCTCAAAGTAGTTAGTCTCGTGACTCTTCACTAAGACTATTCTAGTCAAGATTTTGCTAAATTGAAACATAATTGAATACAGTTCTTGAAATCAGGAGTGATCAATTCCATCTTGATACACGCACCGACTCTATAAGTACTTGACTGCGCCCAGAAATCTTTCATCACTAAATTAAAAATTTAGATAGTCCGACACTAAAATACAGTGAGTTGCTTGAAAGTCAGCATGGTGATCTCAGATCGAAAGAATATTTATACCCATACTTCATCAATGCTAATCTTGACAGGAGAAAAGCCCTGGAGTTGATCACGTTCAGTGCAGATGTACTCATATATCTTACTTGCATGCCATATTAGTGTCTCAACACTTATTGGTTATGAGGACAACCAACCTATATAGCACACAATGATCTATACTTGATAAACATTATCGTTCTAGGTAACAACGTATCATTTGGTCATAAACTATTTAAGGACTAAATGATAAATTCTTCTTTGTCGAATCTAGATAGTCCTAAGGACTTCATCACAACATAGGAGTTCATTAGAAGACAACAAAATTTATGATAAAAAATATAAAAATAATTTTTATTAATTTATAATTTATATATAATTATAAATATATGATCCAACCATCAATAGACTGATGATTTGCTTTGGGACACATTCTCAACAATCTTCCACTTGGACTAAAGCCAATCGATGCAGTATCTAATGCCTATCTTCGACTTAAAGTCATCGAACTTCTTCACCGCAATAACTTTAGTGAATGGTTCGGTCAGGTTCTCTTTTTCATCGATCTTTTGAAGGTCGACATCATCTTGATCCACAATCTCTCAGACAAGATGGTAGTGATGCAGAATATGCTTCGTCTGCTGGTGTGCCTTTGGTTTCTTCGCCTAAGCAATGGCTCCAGAGCTATCACAATAGAGCAGAACTATACCATTAAGAGAGGATGCTACTCCAAGCTTGGTGATGAATTTTCTTAGTCACACCGTTTCTTTGATAGTATTTGATGTAGCGACATACTCTATCTTGCAAACTGAATCGACCATAGTGTACTGCTTGAAACTCTTCCAACAGACGGCCCCATTATTAAGGATAAATATGTATCCCAACACACTCTTGCTATCATCATGATCGGACTAAAAACTGAAGTCTATGAACTCCACAAGTTTTAAGTCCGATTCACCATATACAAGCCACTGGTCTTTAGTATTTTTTAAATACTTCAGGATGATTTTAACAACCTTTCAGTGATTCTCTCCTGGATTAGATTGGTATGTACTCATTACACCTAGTGAGTATGTCACATCTGGTTACGTACATGTCATGGCATATATTATAGAATCCACTACTGAAGCATATGGTATTCTATTCATATGCTCTCTGTTTAGAGGTATTATTGGACAAACCCTCTTTAAAAGAAAAATTCCATGGCCTATCGGTTGATAGCCTTTCTTAAAATTTTTCATGCTGAACCGTTTTAGCACAATATCAATGTATGTGGATTGGGACAATTCAAGCAACTTTTTAGATCTATTTTTATAGATCTTCATCCCTAGAATGCAGGAAGCTTCTTTCAGATCTTTCATGAAGAACTGTGATGACAGTCAGATCTTTATTCCTTATAATGCAGGAACATCATTTTCGATTAAGAGAATGTCATCTACATACAATACTAGGAATACTATTACTGGACTATTAGCTCATTTGTATATGCAGGGCCCCTCTTCGTTCTTAACAAAGCCATACGTTTTGATTGTTCTATCAAATCGTATGTTCCAGCTTTGAGATGCCTACTTTAGTCCATAAATGAACCTCTGAAGCTTACACATCTTAGACTCATTTATGAACGTGAAACCTTCAGGTTGTATCATATACACCTCTTTATCCAGCTCTCCATTCAAAAAAGTTATTTTCACATCCATCTACCGAATTTCATAGTTTAGATGGGCAGCTATGGCAAGTATTATTCGAATGGATTTGAGCATTGCCATAAGAGATAACGTCTCATCATAGTCAATATAATAATATTGACGATACTCCTTGGCAATCAGACGGGCTTTATAGATCTCTATCTTTTCATCTGTGCCTCTTTTCTTTTTGAAGATCCACTTACACCCAATGAATTTTATCCCTTTGGATGGGTCAACCAATGTCCATACATCGTTGACCTTCATGGATTCTATCTCGAATTTCATTGCCTCAAATCATTTCTCAGAGTTGGATCTCTGCATTACATCCATATAGGTGATTGGGTCCTATTGGGGATAAATCCCGCTCCCATCGAAGTCCAGTTGGATGCTCAGTCGATAATGTAATCGATAGTCATGGGAAAGCTTTAGCAGACAAGCCTTAGCCAAGCTCCTTAGCGACCGAGCTCCTTCAGCCGATCGAACTCATTAGCGATTGAGCCCCGGCCGAACTTCTCAGCGACCGAGCTTCTATGAAAGCCGAACTTCTTTCGGACTCTTCTGACAATCGAGCTTCTACGAAAGTCGAACTTCTTCTGGACTCCTCCAGCAGTCGGGCTTCTATGAGAGCCGAACTCCTTTCGAACTCCTTCAATCGGGCTTTTATGGAAGCCGAACTCCTTATAGACTGTTCCTTCAAATGGATTTCTACTGACGATTTTACTACTGAACGATTACAATTATCACGATAATTATGATTGTCATTTATCAAGACAACACGATTGGTATTTATTAAGTTAATTACGATCGGCATTTATCAGGATGGTTACGATAGTCATTAATCAAGGCAGTTACAACAAGCTCCATCTATAAAAAAGGACCCTCCAAATATGTTTGCTCTAAGCTCTCCTCTCCTTCTTAAAACTCTGCCGAACTCATTCATGAGCACTCCATCTCTGTTGGTCAGAAGAGCTAACTTGATCGTCGGAGGGTCCCATCGGAGCCACCACCATCGACTCCGGATGAGACTTTATTTTGCAGATCACCGATGGCGACCTCGTCCTCCTCCACTCTAGCTCGATCCGACGTCAATCAGATTCTGCACTAACAAATTTGGCGCTAGAGAAAAAACCCTCTACCTCTAAGGTTTCTTTGTTCTTAAAAAAGTGCTCAGTGATGACCTCTCTTTCGCCTCTCTAGAGATCTTCCTTCTTTCTCTCTAGAATTCTTTTTTGAGAGAAAATGCCCCCCAGAAGAGCTTCAATCCGGCGATTGGCGGCCTTCGCGACCCGATCCCATTCAGATCCATCTGCTCCCACTCCAGTCCCGGCAACCTAAGTTTCATCTGTAGCTGTGATGGATGCGGAGCAGTTCAATCTGCTCGTCCAGCAGGTTCGTGGCCTCACGGAGGTGATGCAGACGATGCAGGCCATGCACCGGTAGGCCCCAGCACTAGCTCAATCGGTGCAGAATTCTTCAGAGTCCTGTGGTCTGATCCAGAAATGACCGACTTGGGCTATCCGACCTCCGATCCTCGAAAGGGGAAAGCAGAGGAGGAAGGGCCCCTGCTCGGATCACGACTCGATCCAGGGAGAAGCTTCACACCCATTCTATTAGAAAACCTTGGAGATCAAAGATCATGAAGATCTCTTGGATCAAAGGCTCTTAAAAATGAGCCAATAGATCGAAGAACTCCATCACACTCCCTCTTCACATGGTAATGATATTTGTACTGATCCTCCTTTTTTGTAGAAAATTATGTAGGAACCAATCCCATCGAACTTCAAGCTCCCACAGTTTGAGAGTTACGATGGGACCACCGATCTGATCGACCACTTAGAAGCCATCCGGATGATGATGTTGCTCCATGGCGCGCCATACACTATTTTGTGTCGGGCTTTCCCCTCTATCCTTAAGGGAGCCATCAGGAACTAGTACTTGATGCTTAAGCCGAGTACCATATTATCGTTTGATCAGATGAGCCAGCAGTTCGTAGTCCACTTTATCAGTAGTCGACGTCCGTATTGAGGTTCGAATTTTTTGATGATAATTAGGCAGAAGGAGGGAGAATTCATCCGGACTTATGCCACCTGGTTTAATGCTGCCGCATTGTAGATCCAAAATTTAGATCAATCAATCGCCATGACCGCCCTCAAGGATGGCCTTCAGAAGAATGACTTACTGTTCTTTCTAGAAAAGAAGTCTCCCAGGAACTTTGCCGACATACTAACTCGGGCTGAAGGTTATGCCCAGACTGAGGAGGCCTTCAAGGCCAGGGACGATGAAGCCGGTGGTGAGCGGCAAGTTGGCGAGTCGGGCAGGCCCATCAAAGAAGGAAAGCCAAGTAAAACTTGGCCACATTCCCAGATTCCTTCTAGGCGCAGGCGAGCCCGAACTCTCCCTCGGGTCCAGAGGTGGGGAAGCCCTGACGGAAGGACACATCGAGGTTCTTCCCAGCGCCGAGGTTCTCTCCAGCACTGAGGTTCTTCCTAACAGAGATTTCACAACTACGCCCCCCTTAACTCTCCGAAGATCTAAGTGCTGATAAAAATCAGAGAACAACTTTCGAGATCAGAGAGGATGCGTTCCCACCCCAACAAACATAATTCCAATAAGTTCTGTCTTTATCATCGTGACCACGGCCATGATACTGAGGAGTGCATCCAACTTCAGGATGAGATCGAAGAGCTCATCAGACGAGGTAGACTTGGTCGATTCCTACGAAGACGGCCTAAAGGGCGGGAGGATCGGCTGAGGGCGTTACCACCGAGAAGGGAGGACCAAGAAGATCGACCGTCTCTCGACGTCATCAATACTATCTTAGAGGGACTTCAACAAGGAGAGACCAGCAGATCTAAAAGATTGGTGAAGAGATGAAGGACCGAGGAACCCGTGATCTTTACCGAGGCGGACGCCTAGGGGGTCCAATTTTTGCACAATGATGCGGTTGTAATCTCTTTGAATATTATCGACTATGATGTACGCCACATTTTGATGGATAATGGAAGCTCGATCGACGTATTGTTTTACGATGCCTTCTCAAAAATGTCCTTACCCGATGATCGCTTGGAGCTTATGAACTCTCCGCTGATAGGATTCATTGGCAATGCCGTACCAATTGAGGGCATAATAACTTTAGCCATGATAGCAGGACAACGTCCGAAACTGGCCAAAGTGTAGGTCAATTTTTTAGTCGTGAGGACTCCGTCTATCTACAATGCCATTCTTGGTCGATCTGGTTTAAATGCACTTCGGACGGTGGTGTCGACTTATTATTTGAAGATGAAATTTTTGACAAGTCATAGGATCGAAGAAATTAGGAGAGACCAGGCTCTGACGAGGCACTGCTACTCAATCGCCTTACATAAGGGAGAGCGATCCGACTCTTATCTTGTTGACGGACTAGATGTCCACGATGACCTCACTGAGGAGCGGGGCGAGCCTATGGAGGACCTCGTCTTTATGTCCTTAAACGATAGAAACATCAAGCATGCGGTGCAGATCGACTCCAACTTGGCAGACGAGCTTCGGGAGCAACTCGTTATCTTCCTCAGAAGAAATGCGGACGTCTTCGCCTGAACCCCAGCAGACATGCCGGGAATTGACGTCGAGGTCATGGAACATCGGCTGGTTGTCGACCAGAGGCATCGACCGATAAAAGAAAAGATGCGCCACCATGCTCCGAAGAGGCAGAAAGCAATCACTGAAGAAGTAGACAAGCTCCTTAAAGCTGGATTCATCCGGAAGGTTAATTATCCGACCTGGGTCTCAAATGTGATCCTCATCAAAAAGATGAACAACAAGTGAAGGATGTGCATTAACTTCAAAAAGCTGAATAAGGCCTGTCCAATAGATAGCTACTCTCTATCCAGGATTGATCAATTAGTGGATGTGACCTCGGGCTACGAGCTTCTCACCTTCATAGATGCCTTCTCTGATTATAACCAGATACAGATGGCTCCTGAGGATGAGGAGAAGATCACTTTTGTTACTGACCGTGGTCTTTATTATTATAGGGTCATGCCCTTTGGACTAAAAAATGTAGGGGCAACATTCCAGCATTTGGTCAATAAGATCTTTAAAGAGCAAATCAATCGCAACATGGAGGTGTATGTGGATGATATGCTCATCAAAAGTCGAGCTTTAACAAACCACCTCACCGACCTTAAAGAGATCTTTGGTGCACTCAAGAAGCACAAGATGAAACTGAATCCAATCAAGTGCGCCTTTGGCGTGACCTCAGAAAAGTTTTTGGGATTCATGATGTTGAGACATGGGATTGAAGCAAACCTCGAGAAAATTTGAGCCATTCAGAAAATGACTGCCCCAAAAACGATCAAAGAAGTTCAACGCATGACCGAAAAGGTGGCATCCCTAAATCACTTTGTCTCAAGGTTGGCCAAATGATGTGTGTCCTTCTTTCAAGTTCTCAGGTAACCAAAGAACTTCAGTTGGACGATGAAATGCCGACAGATATTTGAGGAGCTTAAAAACTACCTCGGCTCGCTTCTACTGCTGGCAAAGCTCGAACCTAAAGAGAAATTATTTCTGTAACTAGCTGTCTCTCCGATGGCCCTAGCGACAGTCCTGATCAAGAAAGAAGCGAAGATGCAATAATCGATTTACTACGTGAGCCAGATCTTGAAAGATGCGAAGACTAGGTACTCTAGGTTAGAAAAACTAACTCTCTTCTAATTGCTGCCATGAGACTCTGACCTTATTTTCAGAAGCATACCATAATGGTCCTCACGGACCAACCAATAAAAGCAGTCCTTCACCGAGCGGATGCTTTCGGAAGAATCGTAAAATGAGCAATCGAGCTCATAGAGTTTGACATCAACTACCAGCCTCGGCCATCGATCAAGGCCCAGATATTGGTAGATTTTATGTTAGAATACACCATTCCAGTCGAAGTCGAGCTTGAACAGAACGAAACCGATGCCCTATTATCGCAGTTGAACCTCTCTGAAGGCTTTTGGGCTCTGCACGTGGATGGCTCGTCCAACTCCGTCGAAGCTGGTGTGAGGCCGATCTTGATCAGCCCGGAGGAAGTCCTCGCCAAGTATGCACTGCGCTTCGAGTTTTCTACGATCAACAATGGGACCGAATATGAAGCGCTGATCGTCGGATTAAAAATAGCGAGAAAATTAAAAGTAGATCAACTTCAAGTCTATAGCGATATTCAGCTGGTGGTCGGCCAAATTAATGGCAGCTACAAGGCACGGAAGGAAAGTATGGTGAGATACCTTGGAAAGGTGAGAGATTTAACTCCAGCCTTCGATAGTTTTGGCATTCGATGGATTCCGATGGCAAAAAATGTAAGAGCCAATCTTCTCTCCAGGTTGGCCACTTTAGCCTCAGCCGAGCTGTCCAAAGAAGTATTCTTGGAGACTCTGAAGTGCCCAACCCCAGACAAATCCTAGGTCATTCTACAAATAAAATTCGAGCCAAGCTGGATTGACCCGTTGGTCGCCTATCTCAAGGAGGGGGTCCTTCCTCATGATCCGAAAGAAGCTCGAAAACTCAGAAATCAGGCCTCCCGCTACATTTTGTATGAAGGCAGGTTATACAAGAGGTCATACTCGCTTCCGCTGCTGAGATGTCTCCGACCTTCATGAGAAACTTTATGAAAGTCATGTAGGAACTAGATCCCTATCGCAAAAACTACTTCGATAAGGGTACTATTGGCCGACCTTATTTCGCGATTCCGTGAAGTATGTGAAGAAGTGCGACCGCTATCAGAAAAATACAAACGTACAAAGATAGCCGACCTCCGAGCTTGCTCTGCTAAGTGTATCTTGGCCATTTGCACAATGGAGAATGGACATACTTGGTCCGTTCCCGACGGCATCCAAACAGTGGAAGTTTCTCTTGATCACGATCAACTATTTCACCAAGTGGATCGAAGCCAAACTACTAGCAAAAATTACCGAGGCCAAGATGCAGGACTTCATCAAAAAATCGCTAGTCTACCGATTCGGTCTGCCCTGAATCCTCATAACCGATAATGGATGATAGTTCATTGGGGCGAGGTTCATTGAGTTCTGTGAAGAACTAAACATCTTCCACCGCTTCACATCGGTGGCTCATCCGTAGGGCAATGGAGAAGCTGAGGTAACCAATCGAATCCTACTGCAAGATATCAAGATAAGGCTCGATAGAGCAAAGGAGGCCTAGGTGGATGAACTCTACCACGTCCTCTAGGCGTACCAAACTACATAAAGGATGTCGATCGGAAAAACACCATTCGCCTTGATCCTTGGCACAGAGGCAGTCATCCTGATCAAACTTAAGCTCCTGTCTGCACGAGTCATGGCCTTCAATGAGCAGCACAACCCATAGGACCTCAGAGTTAATCTCGACCTGCTGAAAAAAAGAAAGGAGGAAGCCCGCATCCAGATGGTAGCCTACAGACGGAAGGTGGCTTGGTACTACAACTCTAGGGTTAGAAGCAAGACATTCATATTGGGAGACTTAGTGCTCCGATGAGTCATCTTCTCTCAGCCTTAGAGCTAGGAGAAGCTCGTCCCTAATTGGAAAGGCCCGTATGAAATGGTAGAGGTCATCCGATTTGTACTTATCACTTGAAGGAGCTCGGAGGGATGATGCTTCCACGATCTTAGAATTCAGAAAATCTGAGAATGTATTATCAGTAATCTTCCTTCAATAAAACTCCTTCATTTTAGCATTATTATTTTCTGGTGCAAGAATTACGTGATGATAGGAAAGAAACGGCCCAAAGTGGCTGTATCAGAAACAGGAGGAGAACCTCGTCCTAACATGAAGCGAGTTGAAGTCCTTCAACCTCGACCGCAGAAGATGAGATCTCTCCTGAGCGATCGAACCAATCTCGACTGCAGGAGATAAGATCTTTTTCGAGCGCCCGTATCAACCTCGGCTGCAGAAGATGAGATCTCCCCCAAGGCAACCTCGACCATAGGAGATAAGATCTCTCCCAAGCGCCCATATCAACCTCGACCATAGGAGATAAGATCTCCCTCGAACATCCATATCAACCTCGGCCATAGGAGATAAGATCTCCCCGAGTGATAGGATCAACCTCGACCGCAGGAGATAAGATCTCCCCCGAGGGCCCATATTAACCTCGACTACAGGAGATAAGATCTCCCCAAGGCAACTTCAGCTGCAGAAGATGAGATCTCCTCCGAGCGACCGGGCCAACCTCGGTTGCAGGAGATAAGATCTTCCTCGAGCGTCCGTATCAACCTCAATTGTAGGAGATAAGATCTCCTCCGAGGCAACCTCGATCATAGGAGATAAGATCTCCCCCGAGCGATCGAGCCAACCTTGATTGTTGGAGATAAGATCTCCCCCGAGCGTCCATATCAACCTCAGCCATAGAAGATAAGATCTCTTCCGAGTGATCGGATCAATCTCGACCGTAGAAGATAAGATCTCCTCTGACGGTCCGTATTAATCTCGACTGCAAGAGATAAGATCTCCTCCGAGGCAACCTCGATCGTAGGAGATGAAATCTCTTCCAAGCGATCGAACCAACCTCAATTGTAGGAGATAAGATCTCCCTCGAGTGTCCATATCAACCTCGACTGTAGGAGATAAGATCTCCTTCGAGACAACCTCGATCGTAGGAGATAAGATCTCCTCCGAACGACCGAGCCAACCTCGGTTATTGAAGATAAGATCTCCCCCGAGCGCCTGTATCAACCTTGGCTGCAGGAGATAAGATCTCCTTCGATGCAACCTTGGCTGCAGAAGATAAGATCTCCTCCGAGTGATCGGACCAACCTCAACTGTTGGAGATAAGATCTCCTCCGAGCGTCCGTATCAATCTCGACCGCAGGAGATGAGATCTCCCCCGAGCCGACCTCGACTGCTGGAGATAAGATCTTCTCCGAGTGCCCGTATCAACCTCGATCATAGAAGATGAGATCTCTTCGAGCCGACCTCGACTGCAGGAGATATGATCCTTCGAGCTTCGACTTCAACGGATGTGGAGCCCAAGAAAGAACTTCGACAGTCGCCTATTTTGGTACTCCCTTTCTTCAAATTTCAAACTCGAGAGTAGGAAGACTATTGTTGGAGATAAATCCTGCTTTTATCGAAGTCCAGTTGGATGCTCAACTGATAATGCAATCAGTAGTCACAAGAAAGCTTCAGCGGACGAGCTTTAGCCGAGCTTCTTAGCGATCGAGCCCCTTCCGAACTCCTTCAATCAGTCGAACTCATTAGTGGTCGAGCCCCGATCGAACTTCTCAGTGATCGATCTTCATGGAAGTCGAACTTCTTTCGGACTCCTCCAGCAATCGAGCTTCTATGAAAGCCAAACTTCTTCCGAACTCCTCCAGCAATCGGACTTCTACGAAAGTTGAACTTCTTTCGGACTCCTCCTCTAGTCGGGCTTTTATGAAAGCCGAACTCCTTACAGACTATTCCTTCAGACAGATTCATACAGGCGATCTCACTACTGAACGATTACAATTATCATGATAATTATAATTATCATTTATCAAAATAACATGATCAGCATTTATCAAGTCAATCACGATCGATAATTATCAGGACGGTTACGACAGTCATTAATGAAGGCAGTTACAACAAGCTCTGTTTATAAAAAGGAATCCTCCAGATACGTTTGCTCTAAGCTCTCCTCTCTTTCTTTAAACTCTATCGAACTCATTCATGAGCACTCCATCTCTGTTGGTCAGAAGAGCAGACTTGATCATTAGAGTGTCCTGTCGGAGCCACCACCACCGACTTCAGATGAAACTTTATTTTATAGTTCACCGATGGTGATCTCGTCCTCCTCTACTCTAGCTCGATTCGATATCAATCAGATTCTGCACTAACAGGTCCTGATCGTTCTCATCGAGTTCGATAGGATCCCATTTTGAACCAAAAAATCATAATATCTATCCGATTGATGTTGTTCTCTACCAGATCTCCTTAAGGATGCTTCTACAATGGGTTCTAGGTCTGATTTAATCAGATCCAGCTCAGGTTCAATAACTTGTATCCATTCTTCCACCTATCGTACTTCATTAAGTTTGATCTTGGAGGCATTAGTTTCTTCACCAAAAAATTTCTTTTCTAAAAAGACTGCCTTAAGACTGAATTATGCTCAATTTCATATGTGGCAATTCCGCCAAGATCTCTTCGTTAGTTGGGGGAAGAATCAGCATGAATCAGATTTTTTGAGGAATGTATCGAGAGAGAATTTGATTTGGTTAGACAATGTGTGGTTGGTAAACAAGGATCGATTTTTTTAGTAAGGTACGAAATGTATTGTCAAATATTTAATATGATTCCACAAGATCTATTTTCGTTCAATACATTTTGCTCATCAGCAAGATATAAGTAGTATCCTTTGGTTTTTTTTGGATAACCTATAAAACTATACTTATCATACCTAGGTCCAAGCTTGTCTATCATCAAACGTTTGACGTAGGTCAGACACCCCCAAATCCTATGGTGTGAAAGCATTGGCTTACGCTCTGTCCATATTTCATATAGTATTTTATTAATAGATTTACTTGGAACCCTATTTAGAATGTAACAAGCTGACTCGAGTGTATATTCCCATAGAAAGATCGGCAAACCAGCAAACCCCATCATAGATCGAACCATGTCCAATAGGATTCGATTTCTTCTTTCAGACATACCATTATATTGTGGTGTTCTAGGAGGGGTCCATTAGGAGAGAATTTCATTCTCTCCAAGATATGTCAGAAACTCATTGGAAAGGTACTCACCCCCTCGATCAGATCAAAGAGTTTTAATACTCTTTTCAGTTTGCTTTTCTACCTCATTTCAAAGTAGTTTGAACATTTCAAATGACTCTGACTTATGCTTCATTAAATAGACATACCCATACCTCGATAGGTCATCTATAAAGGTTATGAAGTAGAAATATTCACCTTTGGCACTTGAGCTCATGGGTCCACATACATCTGAATGTATGAAACTCAAGAGTTCAGTGGCTCGTTCATCTTTTTCAGTAAAAGATGATTTGATCATCTTACCAAGAAGATAAGACTCATAGATCAGAAGTGACTCACAATTACTAACCTCAAGAATTTCTTCTTGAGCAAATCTGTTAATTCTATTCTTGTTAATATGACTTAGCCTACAGTACCAAAGGTAGACATCAGATACATCACTAATTCTAGGGCATTTACTAGAGGATTGAACCATATTAACAGACATAGAAAGTAAATAAATTTTATTATTCAATTATTCAATCAAAATTATAATACCTTTTAAAATGACATTATAAATTTTTTTTTATTGATATTTCAAAATCATTCATGGCCAAAAGGCCTACAAAAATGACATTCAATAAGAAAGTTGGACAATAATGACATTCATTAAAAATAACTTTATTTAAATTGATTACAAGGTTCATGATTTCTAAAGCTAGAATTGGAACTTATCTTCCATCTCCAACGTTCAGGAACCTTTTGCCTTGATCAAATCTCCTACTGACCTGCAAGCCCTGCATAGAATTACAAATATGATAAGGGCTTTTAGTATCTAATATCCAGACAGTAGAATCAAATAAGAAAAAATTGTAAGATGTTATCATATAATTATCTTGCCCAGCAACCACTTGCTTCTTCCTCGACCTGTTCGGATCTAGGGAGGCAATGTATAGAGGACAGTTCCTCTTTTAGTGCCCTTACTTCTTGCAAAAGAAGCATTCTGCCTGGCTCTAGTCGGGCTTGCACTTTTTGGTCTGATCCTGTGCAGTCGTCCCAGCATGCAGCCGCACCTTCTTGTTTTTCTTCTTCTTGTTCTTCTTTTCTTTCTTAAAAGATCGTTGACCAGAAGAAGACCCTCCCACTATATTCACCATCTTCTTCTGGAGTTGGTGATCCTTCTCAAAGTTTTGCAGCAATCTCAACTAGTCATGATAGTTCACTACAGACTTTGTCATTCTAAAATGAGTTAGAAAGGAGAGAAAGGATTTGGACAAAGAATTAAGGATCACATCCTTATCGAGCTACTTATGTAGGAAAAAGCCCAACTTGCTAAGGTGCTTAATCATCTCGATCATGTATAATACATGATCGATGATTGAGGCCCCATCCCTCATCCGAGCATTGAAAATGGCACAACTTATTTTGTACCTTTCAACATTATCCGACGTGCCAAAAGAGTTATTCAATATTTGAAGCATCTCCTGTGGCTAGGCATTTTCAAACCTACGGTGAGACGGTCATTGAGCCACTTTAGATAAGTATCTCGAACCGCTTCTCTAGTGTTCGAGACTGACTTTTCATGTGCTCGATCCATTACCACATAAAGAATCCGCTTATGCTCCAGGATGATTTTCAACTTACGATACCAACTATCATGGTTAGGTCTCATTAATTTGTCATGGTCTAACAATGATCAGAGCGATAGATTAGTGGCCATGTCTGCATAAAAAAAAATCAAACCTAATTAATATATGAATTATTAATCTTAAAGACTTGGACTTCAGTCTAAAGGTCCTTCCACTATTTTATACAAATCGATAGCCTCTACCTCTAATTTGAAAAATTACTCTAATTTCTTAGTGAATACTATAATCCACATAGACTACACATAAGTCCAACTTTGATTGGTCAACCCATGTGCACCTATGGATAGATTCAAAATCAATTATTTCTTTAAACAACTTCTAGTAACATTGATTTTGCCCCATAGATCTAATTAGTAGGCTTTGGCCTCCACTAAAAAAGGTTTGGTTAGATCCAATCATTAACATGACCATATTTGATCTTATCTAACCAATAAATGATCAGACCTGATTTTGGTCGGCCAACCTAATCACCATCAGAAAGACTTAACCAAATTATCATTTCATGAATGATAATTTCATTAGTCAATAATCACCAGGCCTTTGGGCCTCCAATGATCATTATACTAATAAACCCATTATCACTCAACTTAATAGGAGGCTATGATTTAGTTATCTATATAACTATTTCATTTTTAAGGACCTAATAATTTTAGAGAATTTAGTTAACCAATTTAAGAAAATTTAGTGTGCCAATTTTGATTCTCTCCACTGACTTTACCAAGTCAGAAAAGAATCTAATCTAAGCTGGCATTAGGAGCACCTAAATCAATCAGACTGATTTACCTAATAAACATGGGTGAGCCTGAATCATCAAGTGATCTAATCAAAATCTAACTCATCAGGATGGCCAGATAAGTAAGATCAGTAAAAGGGATATGCCATTAACTCGTCAAAGACCGAATCAGTATGAGTAGCTCCTAATTAAAAACTACTGGTCAAACTTTCAAACTTATCTTAGACACCATCTGATTCATTAGTTTTAATTTGACCAACCTAGTAATTTTAGATTCGATCGTGTAGTCTTGAATCAAGTCCATTTAGTCCTTGTTAAAGGCATAGACTTGACTAACTACAACTATTATAATTGAGTTTATAGAGTCCTTGACCTAATCTAAATTAACATTTAATTAGATTTGATCAATTACTCTAAATTAGTCCATTTTTTAACTAACCTTAGATCTAACCCAATTTATGGATTTAATTCAGCTAACCCAATAATCCATAAGTTTATGATTAATGACTTAGAGTCTTAATTCATAATTCTAGATACTAAATCATTATACTTAATTTTTAATTAAGTTTATGAGCTGAGGGTTAAGGTTCGATATTTCAAAAATATTTTTAATTTTGAAGGATTCTTTATAACTTAACATTATTCACCAATTGAGTCGACTCATTTCAAAATTAAATCATCTCAATTCACAAATAATACTAGTTGTAGGGTTTAATCTGAAACTATGTACACTACATAATTATGAAATCATGAATCAAACTTTATCTAATTATACATTCATGATCATAAATTAGATTAAAGTTTAATATAATTAAATCATAAAAATATTAGATTAAATCTAGAAATTTCATGATTAACGATATAGATCAGCAACGTATCAGGATAACTTTTTCACTGTAGAGATAAATCTTACAACAAGACAACCTGCAGTCCATGAAATCTAGATTTTAATTTTTTAGATCTAATTACTCTAATTATTAGATCAATATTTAGATTAAATTTAAATTATTAATCTAAATATGCAAGCATATCATGTTTAAAGAACCTTGCTCTGATACCAATTAAAGAAAATAGTGTAGGATCTGTCATGCTACTTTCAAAAAATATTTTAAAAATAGTAATGATATAATAAAAAATAATTAATATAATTAATTATCTACTGATCATATCAGATTATTTAATCATACACATTAGGATCTAAACATAATATGCATGCATACATCAATAGATCTAAAAATAAAACTATGTAATAAACTATTTACTATATCTACGTATTCAGAATATAATACCTTTTTGTGGATAGTCGATCACCATAATCTGAGTCTATCGAATAATGCTCTGGTATCATGTCATAGCCGCACATATGTTCGGCTTCTACAATTGGTCCACACGGAGCTTCTGATCTCGATTAGCTTCACTGGAGTGCTAGCTCCTCATCGAGATATTTGATGTCTGATCATGATTGATCCGATCAATCATATATTTTTTAATTTTTTAGATATTTTAAAAAATTAAAACATAAATATTGAAGGATGATGAAGATGTGCTTCAAATTTGATGGCGATCCGATGCTCACAGCACTCGATCTCTCCATTCGAACTTAGATTCTCAAGTCATGAAATTCTAACACACTAAACATCCTATCACGCCCTCTCTGTATGAATTTTTCTATGAAATAAGTTTTCATGAAAAGATAACTTTCAGATCTATAATCTCTATTTAGATCATATCTAAAAATATGATATCTTTAGAAGTGAAAATCATAAGAAAAGAGAGGCATAAAGAAAAAAAAGGTGCTGCAGGATCCTATTCACCTTCACTCTGAGATTTTTTTTGCTCAGAACTGATGCCCAAATACTTTAAAATTTTTACACATAATGCTAACCCCTTCTACTATATGCACAAAAATTCTCATAATTTATTTACATGAATACTATGGGAAAATTATATAAAAAATGATAAGGATTGAGTAGTTGAGAGATTTTAACCACTCGCTTGATTTCAAAAATCAAATGAGCCTCTTATCCTTATCCAACGCCTCCTTATGTTTAATACGCAGAAGGACTCTCCTTCTACATGCACATTTTTATTTCTTAAAAAATATTCGACATACAGAAGGGAGGGCATAGGAAGCATAGTGGAAAAGTCAAAAATGATGGGTGCATGGGAGAATTTGAATTCAAACATCATTTAACTTGATCCTAATTAGTTTCAACCAAACTAATTAATTTAGATCCAATTAAATCAGATTAAATTCAATCAAATTAAGCTTAACCTAATCTAATAAAATTTTAATCAAATTAAAAATTAATTAAATCTACGTTCTAATCAAATCAAGGTCAAAACTTCCATAGCGATTAGATCATCTTATGATCTGATCAGATCAAATCCAATCGAATCAAATTCAATCGAACTTGATCGAATCCTCATCGCTCAATCAAATTGAGCTAATCAGTAATCAAATTACTAATTAATCCTTTAAAAATTTTTGAGTCCAAATCGAATGGGTTATTGGGCAACAGAGTCCTATCAATATGAAACTCTTGAAGAATCCTAAATCAATGGACCTCTTGAATCCAGTGTCTCAAACAAATTAAACTCATGATCATAGAGTTTCAGACTAGTGATACTCTTGATCAGAGAGTTTCAAATGAGTAGGACTCAGAGTTTCAGTCCAGTAGCATTCTTGATCATAGAGTTTCAGTCTAGTGGAACTCTTGACCATAGAGTTTCAGACTAATACAACTCTTGATCAGAGAGTTCTAGACAAATAGCATTCAAAATCCCAGTCTAGTAGGACTCTTAATCATAGAGTTTCAATCTAATGGGATTCTTGACCATAGAGTCTCAGACTAATGGAACTCTTGATCAGCCATTAGATCAGGTAGAAACTCCTAATGTGTGTGACCCTGCAGATCTAAACCTAAGTCGGTAGCATAAAAATCAATTTCTATACTAATCAAAATGACCATCTAGCAATGATATTCGACGTTCGGATAGATCGAATAATCATAATCGCAACATTCAGAAGCTACGTAAATATGGTTATCGTATAATTTATTCCTATAATCTCTGTATAATAGATGACTCAGGATTAGACTGTCAATTCTAGAAAATACATCCATATCGTGTCTCAAAGTAATTAGTCATGTGAGTCCTCACTAAGACTATCCTGACCAAGATTTTGCTAAATTAAAACATAATTGAACATAGCTTCTGAAATCAGGAATGATCAATCTCATCTTGATACATGCATCAACTCCACAAGTACTTGACTGTGCCTAAAAATCTTTTATCATTGAATTAAAAATTCAGATAGTCCGACATCAAAATATAATGAGTTGCTTGAAAATCACCATGGTGATCTCAAATCGGAGGAATATTTATACCCATATTCTATCGAAGCTAATCTTGACAGAAGAAAAACTCCAAAGTTGATCACATTCAGTGTAGATGTACCCATACATCTCACTTGCATGCCATATCAGTATCTCAATATTTTTTGGTTATGAGGACAACCAATCTATATGGCACACAACGATCTATACTTGATAAATGTTATCGTCCTAAGTAACAACATATCATTTGGTCGTAAACTATTTAAGGACTAAATAATAAATTCTTCTTTACCGAATTTAGATAGTCTTAAGGATTTCATCACAACACAGGAGTTCATTAGAAGATAATAGAATTTATGATGAAAAATATTAAAATAATTATTATTAATTTATAATTTATATATAATTATAAATATATGATCCAACCATCAACAGACTGATGATTGACTTTAGGACACATTCCCAACATGAGGGTGTCTCCCTCAAGCCCAAGGAGGGAGGTGCTCCATCACAGATCTAGGTGGAGGATTGATGGTTTGCTGTCCATAGAGAACGTCATAGGTTCCTTCAGGTCCATGCTAAAGATCAGGAGCTTCCGTAATATGGTATCGAAACTTGTGATGCCAAGAATGATTGGTGTTCGAGCGATATCATGGAACATTAATTGGTATCAAGGAGAGGTGATGCCAATTAGTGCGCTTATAAATAGCATCACATGACTATCACATGATATCATAAATCTATTATTTGACCAAAATATTTTTATTATCGATTTTTTAAATCGAGTCCTAGTTTAATGGATAGATGGAAGATAGTTTGTATCATTTGCATGAAAAAAGGATTCACCTTCTTTCGTGCAAATTCACCATTGGGTCATTCAATGCCAAATCTCAAAGCCCTCTGAACTTCTTCATTCATCCTCCTACATAAATCTCAAAATGACCAATGGTTCACTCATCACCTGCATAAGTCTCAAACCCTCCGTGATTTATTCATCCATATGCATGGATCTCTAATTAAGCATAGATATTTTTTCCTCTCCCAAACACTCTTTAACCCTGACCCCTTCTTAAGGAGGGAGGAAAAGAAAGAGGAGATAGAGAGGGAGGTAGGGCGGTCTCAATTGGGATCAAATACAAAGGATACAATAGCTGTTGTCTCAAGAAAAAGAGGGGAGAGAAGATGAGAGGGAAGGAAAAAGGGTAGGTTGGAAGAGGGAACATAGGATGGCCCCTGTTTAATCCAACCAAGTGATAGAGAGGAGGTAGGGAAAGTGAAAGAGAAAGAGACAGTGAGAGAGGGTCGAGTCATCAGCTGCTAGCCAATGGCACTGCCACCATCCATAGATGGAAGAAGGGAGAGGGAGAGAAGTAGAGGGAGAGACAAAAGAGGGCTTGTGTGCCTATCCTCTAAGAAGAGAGAGAATGAAACATAGTGAGGGAAAGAGAACAGAGGCTTTGATCCACCACTAGAAGAAAGTGATAAAGAGAGTAAGAGGAAAAAAAAGAAAGCATTGTACCATCGTAAGATGAGAAAATAGAGAAAATGTTTGATTCAGTTGCCATCTACGGATGGCATCTTTGGCACTAAGATGGTTGGTGAAGGCAAAGACGAATCAGTTAGTGTATTCAATAAGAAAGATGTAGGAAGAAAAATCGAAAGCAGTGGTTAGAGCTTGAGCAAAGATAGGAAAGATGAGGCTGAAGGGGTGGAGTGGAGGGCAGAGAGCTTTTTCAACTTTTGATCGTGGATAGCTTAGTATTTAAACCCTCATAATCTCACCAGCCAGCTACTTCTCTTTCCTCATCTTTGTCATTATTCACATTCTCTTTCTCTATCTCTCTCCTTCATTTCTCCCTCAATGAAATCTTGGTCAAGACAACATTATCTCCCTCAATCTCTCTCTCTCTCTCTCTCTCTCTCTCTTCCCTTTCCTCTCCTTTTAAGTGGTAGGTATCTAGGCTAATATCTCATGTCCTCTATCTCTTCTTTCTCTCTTTTTCAAACGATGGATGATTGATAGAAAGAGAGGATTGAGGTCATCACATAAAGCTATAATTGGATGGTAGTAGAAAAGATATTTGGAGAGGTAAGGATGAGAATGTTTTGATCATTTGAAATGGTAGGCCACTGGCTCGTTAGTGGTTCCAAAAATAATTTTGAAGTATGTATTTCAAAATTTTTAAAGAAAATATATGTTTTGCGGAAATTTGAGGGATGCGAACATCTCCCGCTTGTTTGCTCGGCACTACATGCCGGAACTTCCCGCCAACATGCGAAGCAGAACGTTCGGAGAGGTGGGTCTGCTCTCGTGAATAACTTGTGTCAGATGGGGCCTTTACTCGTTTTCTATGTTTTGAACTGCCTTGGAGGGCGGTGACTCGAACCCACATGGTGGGGGCTCCCACCACTCGGCGCGTCCAACCGTCGTTAGACCCCTCCAGCCAGCGCAACCGCGGCGACCCAAGCGTCCGTCCCAACCCACCGTTAATTTCTCTCCGTCACGGCCCGCCGGGCCGGGGACCGCGCTGCCTCCAGGAGGTGGGTCCGGATTGGACCAGGCCTGGTGGACCGTGGCAGTTTCGCGTCCCACATAAACGCCTGACGTTTCCTGGACCACCGCGGAGCCGATCCGCTGTGGACGGCGCAGTGCCACGTCACGTTCGCCCACGCCTTGGGAACTGAGAGGCCAACGGCGACGTTGGACGCCTGACGACGTCTTCTGGTTTTGGCGTGACTCGCGGATCGTGTCCAGGGCTCGAACCTCCTACGCCCGCTGAATTCCAGAGGTTCGACGGCACGAGATATAATAAAAGATTCAGGTCACTTTTAATACTCTAATCCGTGGGTTTTGTCCTTTTGCCAGGCAACTTAATTAATAGTTAATGGTTGTTATATGTGAAGCACATCGGAGGACGACAGACTCGCATACTTAAAGTTTCATGTCAACAAAATACTACTGGCTATTTATTACTTTTTAATTTGTTGCGAGTTGGGACTTGGATAGATTTTATTGGCATTCACGTCCAAAATCGTGATTTGTCTTATACTCCACCGAACGGTTTGATTAATAGAGCGGGAACTTCTTTAATTCACATTTAATTAGATAGAATATCGTCCCACCGTAGGCACATGTATCGAAGCTAACTTTCCGGGGTAGGCCAGTGCAACAGAGTCAATTTGAGCAGATAAGTTATTCTTGCAAGAAACAAAAAATTTCCATATATTGTTTATAGTATAGTTGGAGATGTATTTTCCACGTTTCATTATTTTCATATAGGTCTTTAGATTTAAAAATACATCACTATATATATATATATATATATATATATACATATTTTGGCTGCACCCGTTATCAGGAAATTTTGTGGATATGCTTTCTGCGACCGGATGAAGCAATGGTCATGTTTTCTGGATGGCCGGTGAGGCAGCGCTGAATCCAACGTCTGAAAACAAACTTTATTATTAAAGTAGATGCAACTTGAACAAGTTGAACCCAGTGAGCAGTTACGTTAAACAGATTAGATGTACCTTAGCCCATACTCTACTGGACTTTTGCGCACATTGGAATCAAAATTTGATTTGCCTCATCGAATTCATGCAGGCACTGTGGCTAAGGTTGTCGCCATACGTTCCTGGCGCTACACATTGGCTAACGTGGAGCTCGGACATCGATGCAAGCAACCGCACAGAGATCACGTACGCTGTCGAAGAAAAGCTTCAGCTTTACGGCAAGCCCCGCTGCCAATTGCCAAAACCGCATCCATTCCACCGGGAGTTAATTTGGATGATTGAATTAAAAATCTTGTTAATTCTATAGATTAGACTAACATAATCAGTAAAATTATTGGATTATAGATCGGACTAAATCTACATTCGTAAATACTTAGAAGAGCAGGTCGGCATGAATCCTGGAGGAAGACCAAATACTCTGGGACGTTTATAAGGTTTTTCCTTCCTTTCTCTCCGAGGATTTGTTAGACAATCTCAAAACTTCCCCAGGTAATCAAAACCAGCTGAGATAGATTCCGTGTGGCCTCTATAGCCTAGATCTCGAGAGATCTAGCTGTTGATGATCTTGAGTCACCTGAAACTAAGATGCTCGACTCCTCGGCATTCAAGGGCACAGAACATATCCGTGTTCAAGTAAGATCTTGATGAATCGGTTCCATCCAGCTCCATTGCATGATGGTACTGCAATCTATCATGTGAGAGATGAGATACATATGCATCAAATATGTTTAGTTGCATGTTGTTAGATTTTTTGCATATATAGCTGCTGTAGTTGGTGCAATTCTGGTTGTTTGGTCTACTGTAGATGCATCCTAACGTAGAAACTTTAAAAAGACCCTCCAAGGAAGCTACAACATTGCGTTGCACCAGCATAGTCACGGCTAATGATGATTAAAGATCGAACAAAATATAACTTGAGTTACTTGGTAATTACAATTACTCAACATCTCGGCAATCAGCAAGCAACATTATGCATGTGACATCATAATCAGGCTCATTAGCCCAACGTTTGTGCAGGAAGTCAAACAGTTTGGTGTTCACCAATGAATTCTTGCACCAGTAAGTGAGATTCACATGCAATGGTGCACGTACCATAAATGCTAATAAATACGAGCTCTAAGAATAAACCATCAATAGGTACGATAAATAAAGCCAGAATTGACAGCCGAGTTACGTAACAACTGAATGATTGCGTGGGATGTCTGGCATGAAAAATAGTTTAACTAGTTACCATGGACCATCACGGGGTTCGAATCATAGAGCACTGTCGATCGCTTATGAGAAGTCTAGGAGACATGGAGTTCAACACTCAGTTGGGACGGTAAAATAGCGGGTTGATGGCCCTTAACAAGTAAATACTGTTTCTTTCACAAGTTGGTAGGACCATTAGATAAAAACATCTTGAATATGGACAGATGCATGCTATCAATGTAGTTCCTAGCATTCATAACTATCAATGTCAGATCCGGGAGGAAAAAAAAAAAGGCAAGATGACTTAGAACTAATGGCATTGAAATGTACACAGGTAGGATTGAAACTAGATTAGATATGGATAAGATATCAGCATATTTATATCCATATTTATTTTATTTGATAAATACAAATATGGATATAGATATTATTTGAATACAAAAATTTATATCCATATTTATTTTAAATGGATACGATACAATTCGAATACTGAGAGTATGGATATAATTATGGATATAACTTAGATAATTAAAATTTATGACTACGGAATAAAAAATATTATTCAATATATGATAAATTAAGTTAATAATATGTTTATATAGTTATATATTTTTTAAAAAATTAATAAGTGCTATATAAGATTATATAGAATTACATGTAGATTCGCATATTTGGATATGGATCGGATAATTATTTATCCATATCCATATTTTTTTTTTTATGAATATCAATATATATATGAATATTAGTCGAATCCTTAAATTTTTATCCATATTCGAATTGATTCGGATATGAAAATGGATCCAGATGGATAACATCCATATCACTTTCACTCCTAGCAAAGGATAAAGTGATAGGCAAATAGCTTGTGTTGATGCAAAATCTGGTTGACGCCGGATCGAGCTCGAGTTGAGAAAGAAGAGATCGTCGTCGATGATCTGTAAAATAAAATCTCATCCGAAGTCGATGGTGGTGGCTCCGACAGGATCCTCCGACAATCAAGTCAGCTCTTCTGGCTAATAGAAATAGAGTGCTCAAACAAGAATTCAGTAGAATTTTTGAAAGAAGAATAGAGCTCAGAGAAAACGTATTTGGAGGATCCTTTTTATAAACGGAGTTCGAAGCAGATTGTTAGTGATAATCGTAATCATCCGATCATGAACTACTCGGGGTCACGTGAAATTTATTACGGAGAGAGGTATCTTCCATAGTAAACTGATAATGACAGTCGTAACCATCCGATCATGGGCCACTCGAGACCACGTAAAATTTATTACGGCGAGAGGTGTCGCTCGTAATAGACTGATAATGACAATCGTAACCGTCCGATAGTGGGATCACCTGTAGCAAATTGATAATGACAGTCGTAACCATTCAGTAGTGGGATCGCCTGTTCGTTGAGATTTAATAGTCGAAGTTCGGAGGAAGCAGATATTGGTTGGTGAAGAGCTTTGATAAATATCAATTCTAGAGGGGTTCGGACTCCTAAAGAAAATACGGTTAGAGAAAATCATCTGAGAGGAATACTACTTGAAATCTGAAAGTAATCCGTTGAAAAAATTCGGATGGAGTTCAACTGATGAAGAAGTCCAGGAGTCTGACTGGTAAAAAAATTCGACTGAAGAAAAAGTCCGAAGGAAGTTCGGCTTCTACAGAAATCCGACTGAAGGAGAAGTTCGGAAGGAGTTCGACTGCTAGAGCATTTTCGATCGAAGCTCTTCTATGATTACCAGTTATATTAGGCTAAGCATCAAACTGGACTTCGATGGAAGCAAAATTTATCCCCAATAATAATTCCTCCACTTTCGAGTTTGAAATTCGAAGGAATGGAGTACAAAAAAGACGACTATCGAAGTTCTTTTTCGGACTCTGCATCCGTTGAGGTTGAAGCTTGGAGGAGATCTTATCTTCTGTTGAAGTTGAAGTTTGAAAGAAATTTTATCTTCCATGGAGGTTGAGAGAGATCTTATCTTCTTTTAAAGTTGAAGCTTGGAGGAAATCTTATCTCCAACCGAAATTGAAAGAGATCTTATCTTTTGTTGAGGCTGAGGCTCGGGGGAGATCTTATCTGCAGCCGAGGTTGAAGAAAATCTTATCCTTTATTGAGGTTGAGACTCGAAAAAGATCTTATCTCCAGCCGAGATTGAAGGACATCTTATCTCCTATTGAAGTTGAAGCTCAAAGGAGATCTTATCTCCGACTAAGGTTGAAGGAGATCCTATCTCCTGTTGAAGTTGAAGCTCGGAAGAGATCTTATCTCTAGCCAAGATTAAAGAAGATCTTATTTTTTGTTGAGGTTGAGGCTCGGAGAAGATCTTATCTCCGACCGAGGTTGAAGGAGATCCTATCTCCTGTTTAAATTAAAGCACGGAGAAGATCTTATCTCCAACCGAGGTTGAAGGAGATCTTATCTCTTATTGAGATTGAGGCTCGGAGGAGATCTTATCTCTAGCCTTGAAGTTCGAAGAAGATCTTATCTCCAGCGGAGGTTGAAGAAGATCTTATCTCCTATTGAGGTTGAAGCTCGGGAGAGATCTTATCTCCGACTGAGGTTGAAGGAGATCTTATCTCCTGTTGAAGTTAAAGCTCAGGAGAGATCTTATCTCCGATCGAGGTTAAAGGAGATCATATCTTCTGTTGAAGTTGAAGCTCGAAAAATATTTTATCTTCGATCGAGGTTAAAGGAGATCTTATCTCCTATTGAGGTTAAGGCTCGAAAAAGATCTTATCTCTAATCGAATCGGGGCTTCTCTTCTCACCTCGTCTAAAATGAACGAGATCTTCGACTTTGCTCACGTTGGGATGAGATTCTCCTCCTGTTCCTAACGAGCTGTAAGGACATATTAGGATCATTGTCAGAGCCTCTCTCCTCATCTCGTCTAAAATAAACGAGGTCTTCGATTTTGCTCACGTTAGAACGAGGTTCCCCTCCTGTTCCTAACGGACTGTAGGGTTACATTAGGATCATTGTCAGAACTTCTCTCCTCATCTTGTCTAAAATGAACGAGGCCTTCGACTTTACTCACGTTAAGACGAGGTTCTCCTCTTATTTCTAACGGACTGTAGGGGCACATTAGGGCCGTTGTCAGGGCCTCTCCCCTCATCTCGTCTAAAATAAATGAGATCTTCGACTTTGCTCACATTAGGATGAAGTTCTTCTTCTGTTTCTAACAGACTATATTTATCATGAAATTAAGTTCGTGGGATAGTCCTCCTTTATCACTGGTACACAACAAAGATTAGGATGTTGGAGTAGGAAGATTTCATTGTAATCAAATTATCGGTAATACACTCGTAGATTTTTCAAATTCAATGGTCGAGGTAGGTCTCCCCCCTCCGAGCTCCTTCAAGTAGTACGTCTCAGGTCGGACGACTTTCGTGACCTCGTAGGGTCCTTCCCAACTTGGGGCAAGCTTTTTCTAACTTTGAGGCTGAGAGATAGCGGCTCGCCGAAGTACTAAACCCCCCAGAGATGGTGTTGATGATGCCGAGAGGCGGTCGATCTCCTTATTGTTCCTTCCTCCTTGGTGGTTCTGACTGCGACAGTACCCTCGATCGATCTTCTCTTACTTCAGGTCAGCATTTGTGGAGCATTGAGGGGGGTGTAGTTGTGAAACCTTCTAGGGGGAGAACTTTATCGTGCCCTTCTGTCGGAGCTTCTTTGATAATGAGCTCAAGGAGGAGTTCGGACTCGCTTGCGCTCAAAGAAAGTCCGTGAGCATGGCCAAACTTCATTCGGCCCTCCATCAGCTATGGATTTATTAGACTCGTTCGTCCGCTACTCTCTTGCGTCTTCCTCATCCTTCAACTTGAAGGCTTCTTTCGTTCGGACATATCTTTCAGCCCGAGCTGGCAAATCGGTAAAATTTCTGAGGTACTTCTCCACGAAGAATAACAAATTATTCTTCTAAAGGCCGTTCTTGAGCGCGGCCATTGCAATAGACTGATTCAGATTTTGGACCTCCAATGCAGCAGCATTAAACCGGATAACATAAGTCCGGATAGATTCTCCCTCCTGCTCGATATTCATCAAAAAATCCGAACCTTGGCGCGAACGTCGGTTGCTGACGAAGTGAGCCGCAAAATGATGGCTCATCCAATCAAAGAAGAAGATTGTATCCGACTTCAATGTCGAGTATCAGTTTTTTGCTGCTCCCTTTAAGGTAGACGAAAAAGCTCGACATAAGATGGTGTCTGGTGCGTCATGGAGCAGCATCATGGTCTGAAAGGCCTCTAGATGATCGATCGGATCAGAAGTTCCATCTTAGCTTTTAAATTGAGGAAGCTTGAAGTTCGATGGAATGGGCTCTTGCATAATTCGGGGAGAGAAAGGGGGATCGATGCTGACGTCGTCATGGTGAGCCAAGGCAATATGGCGGAGTTTCTCAATCCATCGGTCCATCTCGCGTAGTTTCTGATTGAGGACATCATCTCGATCGTAGATCTTGGAAAGCTTTCGACTGTATATGGGGAAGGTCTCTTCCGAAAAGGAATCACGATCCGAACAAGGATCCTCTGCTTTCTATTTTTTCTTCCTAATGACGACGGGTATACTAGCCTAAGTGCTTCTTCTTGGAACCGATTTCTGACATTCTGATGGTAGGTTTTCTGACGAAATCACCACCAAAGGCTGCCACATGGCCTGCACCATTTTAGTGAGGCCCTAAACCCACCGCATCAGCAGGTTAAACTGCTCCAGATCTACCGTGGCTGCTAGTGGAGGAGGAGGTTGAAGCACCGACGATAGAGCAGGAGCAGATGGATCTGGCTCAGATCTGACGGCAGAAGTGGTAGATCTCCGAATAGTCGCCTTCTTGGAGGCATTTCTTGGGATTGAGAAAGAGGATGGAGATGAACCTTGAAGAAGAAGATCCACAGAATCGACTGAGTACTCCTTTAAGAATAAGGATACCTCAGGAACAGAGGGCTCTTCCTCTAACGCCAATCTTATTAGTATAGAATCTGATTGACGCCGGATCGAGCTAGAGTTGAGGAAGAAGAGATCGCCGTCGGTGACTTGCAAAATAAAGTTCCATCCGGAGTCGATAATGGTGGCTCCGACAGGACCCTCCGATGATCAAGTCAGCTCTTCTGACCAACAGAAATAGAGTGTTCAAGCAAGAATTTAGTAGAATTTTGAAAAGAAGAAAAGAGCTTAGAGAAAACGTATCTGGAGGGTCTCTTTTATAGACGTAGTTTGGAGCAGATTGTTAGTGACAATCGTAACCGTCCAATCATGGGCCGCTCGGAGTCACGTAAAATTTATTATGGAGAGAGGTGTCATTCGTAATAAACTGATAATGACAGTCATAACCGTTTGATAGTAGAATCGTCTATAGCAGACTGATAATGACAGTCGTAACCGTCCGATAGTGGAGTCGCCTGTTCGTTGAGATTTAATAGTCGAAATACGGAGGAAGCAGGTGTTGGTTGGTAAAGAGCTTTGACATATATTAATTTCAGAGGAGTTCGAACTCCTAAATGGAATACGGCTACAGGGGATTTAACCCCAACAGTTTAATTCCAGAGGAGTTCAAACTTCTAAATGGAATTTAGGAGTTCGAACTCCTAAATTTCGATGGAAGCAAAATTTAACCCCAACAGCTTAATTTATCATAACTGATTGAGAGTAAGGCCAACAATATTCCCTCTTTTAGCCTGCTGATAGCCTGATTGGCTCTTTAGACAGGGATCCTGGGGGAAGGAGAAGCATACATCCATTGGAGGAGCTCATCACTCATTAGGGATGGCTACATGTATAGCAGGCTGAAGCAGAGTCTGCCTGCAATGACTTCCAGAGCCTTGGTTGCGCTGTCCAACTTCTTGACCAGCCAGCCCAAAGCCACCATCATGGAGCACTTCCACCACCTTGTTGCAAGCCACCTCTTGATGCCAATCAAGTATTCAGACAAACTACGGACAAGCTAGATGGATGTCTTATATTGGAGGCATAAATGGGAAGAGATCGTTTCTAGGGCTACAAGCTTGTTGCGGATTGAGATATAAGTTTTTAACTCCCAGCAAAAACTTTAAAAATTGTTGAGGCCTGAACGTCTAAGATGCTCCGATCATTCATTATTACTTCAATCTAAGGCAGGCCGGGAAAAGAGAGAATCGATTAAAACGTGCAACAAACTCTGGGAACCTAGCAAGACACAGGATAGCATGAAAGAGAAGGATATCGAAAAACTTGCAGTGACACAATAAACTCCGTATAGCTTGTGAACAAGCTGTGCAATCATTCTGAGATAATTGGATCAATGATTGATGGTTATGGTTAAAATTACCGCAGTGATCTCCATTCCTGAAATCAAAAGGATTCTAGAGCTCTAAAACTGTGCAATTTGCAGGAGCTGTATGGCTCTGTCAATTAGATGTAACAAACTCTTGAAAAAGTCATCAACGGTCTCCACAGAAAGGAAAATATTCTGAAGTCATTGTTGTGTCCACAGGGTGCACCACAATTAGAGATGGGGTGCAGATGACAGAGCATGACCCGTTGCCTGATGGACACAGATACATAACCATCTAAAAATTGGAAAAGTGATGGAGTGGAGTTCAGATAACTTTTGTGTTGCGATGGGGCTTAAAAGATTCTAGAGACTAGAGAAAACAAGATTCAAGAGATTTAAGAATTCAGTACCTTGACCTTCACCATTCTCTTCGAGTATATGCCAGAAACAACAGCAATCCCCCAATGGTTTATCTTCCTAAACTTTCAGCAAGTAAAACATACAACATAAAGAAAACAATAAAGCACGATTTTGATGGTACCACAGGAGAAGCATAGGAAAGACAATACAGAGAAAACTCTAAAGCACAACTTTCAGTGACTGAATCCAGAGCACCTCTTTCTATGATGAGGATGCATAGAAAAATGGTCATGGAACAAACCATACAACTAGATTGCATCTAGACACCATCAGAATTATCAGATAACATTTTTGCGATGCCTATACAAATTAAAAGTGGAGAAGATCTTAGTTTGCTATGATAAGCCCTCCTGCAAAATTTGAAGTTCGAGGTGAGTGGAGAAGAGTAGAATCTGATATCCATATTCTTCCCCTTTTAATTTCATCCTGAATGCTGAGAACATGGTCATTAGCTCTGACTAGAAACAGCGAACCTAAAAAAAGAGCACATGCAGAGGTAGAGAGGGAAGATTTTGTGTCCCTCTTTTCTAGCATAAATCATAACTGATCTGTATCCAAGAAGAGCACAATGTCTTGGAAGCCTTCAACATGAATGGGTACAAACTTTGTCATCCCTTGACTGACAGCATGTCAATATGGCTAGGCTTGGTGAGAGCTCAAAGAATATTAAGTTCACCTTGTGGAAAGCTGAAATAGATGTTTAGTTTTATTCAGTTCAAAAGTTTCTAACACATCATCAATGTGTGCTCTTAATGTGATTTCCATTTTAGAGAGCTGTGCTTTATCCTTTACTAATACTTTTTCAACAATCAATGAGAAGATATGCTCCTTTCTAACTAACTACATCATGGGCATTAAGAAAAGAAGGGACCGACGATGGAGCATCTTCTCTAATAGAAGCGCCCCAAGATCATGCCTGCTTATGAAAATAATAACTGACTCCATAAAGAAAACTTGATAGCATCTCAATAGACAAAAACACAAGCATGAGAAAACCAAACATCCTTTCAATAATGCAAAACAAAGTGCATCAAGATCATTACATTGCATTATATATAAAATAATAGCCTGACTCTAATTTTCAACCCTCTTAAAGGCTCCAACATAGGGAAGTAACACCAATTAATAAAGTCGACTTATGCCCAAACATGCTACCTAGTGCTCTAAAATCATATTCTAATGCCTATTTCCTATCTAAAAGGAAGGCAGTACTAAAATACATAATAAGCCAGAATCTCTTAGGTTTCATGTCATCTTTAGATTTCTTTCTTGAGTGTCATGACACGTTCTTTGGATCTCAATGAATTATAAAGACCAAACCAAACAGAACAGCTATGCATCCTCATTCAATGGACCTTGCCTCCAACAAAATCATGTTCCAGTATCCAATGCTATTTACTCAAACCAAAAAAACATCAGCCTATGTCAAAACAAGTTTCCTTTTTTTCCTAAAAACCAGAGCCCGATTTTAACATCTTTGTCCCCATTACAAAAGATTTTTTTTCTTTAAAACAAGAAAGAAAGAAAGAAAGAAAGAAAGAAAACACTCATCTTCATATCCAAGTCCTAGTAATTGTAAAGGTATCGTAACACAAAAGTGGAAGAAAAGGAGACTAGAGAACAGCGGAAAATGAAGATTTCTCTGGTAAGAAGCTACACATAGAAAACATGTAAAACCTTGCTGCTTAATGAAAAGAACACCATTCAACATCCAAAACAAAAAAAACAAAAAAACAAAAAAAACACCATTAGCATATACCCATACACTTCCATGCTCCCCCTTCAAAAACCTCCATGACATTCTGTATCTCTATGGGGTCAACAGAAGTATGAGCGCTTGATAAAAACTAATGGAAGAAAAAAAATCAAAATAGCCATTCCCAGATATAGACAACAACTCTGGGTGATCATGATTATAATTCTCTATTCTCACATTGTCTTAATACATTCAAGAGATTGTTTTACCGTAAGAGTGTCTTAAAAATTCAAGATGACAAATAATGCCTAACAAAGACCATCAGTATCAAAATTGAGACCACCACAAACACTTCCATGAAACTATATCCAAATCCTAGAATCCCTTAAAAAAAAGAGCAAGAGTCTTGCGTTCATACCGCATGAACTAGTTTTTAAGAAGATTTAACAAAGAATTTGTACCCATAGCATCCTAAAAACTGATAGACCAATAATTACTGAATAAGTACAAAAAAGAAAAAAGTAGTTCTCTGATGCAAGAATATTATTGAATGCCAGATTCGGTTGCAAACAAAATCCTAAGGGGATATGGGTCCAAAAATCAGCTCAACTATAAAAGAGTACATGAAATATCTTTTTGTGGGAATAAAAGGAAAGCAGAGATCCAATTAAGAATGATTATTAATGGATGACTCTTAAGTGATCGTTTTAGCTGTTCTGGAAGTACTGGTAAACGTAGAGACAAGCAAATGTATATCAATTAGAACAATAACAGGGATTTTGAAGTGGATGGATGTCATAGGGGTATGAGTGATTTGCATATGCTAAAAACCTTGGGGAATGGCAATAGAGTTTGCAATGCTAGTGTATCAGATGTTGGGCAATGAAAAGAATCCATGAGTGTTCAATGAGCGCTGCAGTTATATGAATGTTGAGGTGGATTTTGATGATACCAGTAATGTTTGTAGATGACTGTAGGAGTTGTGGTAACATTTGAGAGGAGGTGGTACCGCTGAGGAGAAAAAAATAAGGTATTTAATTAGAATCATAAAGGAAATCGCATAACAACATTGAAAGATCAGTAATAACAGAAATGGCAGATGGAATGCTGTTCAGTCTACCTAAAAACTCTTTCATGCAAAAACACAGCCATCCAGCAAACACAAAATAATAAACAATATGTTCCAGGAGCCTAATTTCAACATCTTTATCTCCAAATCCTTCTGACTAGAATGGTACCTTTAAAGCTAAACAAAAAGCTACAAAATAATTAAACAAGCAAATCCTTGCAGCTTCAAGAATAGAACAACCACCAGTGTATTTGTGCTAACACAATCCTCCTAAAATCTCCAGGACCCTTTTACATTTTATGTCCCTATGGTGTTACTGAAGATTCTAGCTCTTGATAGAAACAAATGGGAGATAAAGAATTATAAAGGTCATTCTCAGACAAAGACTAACTCTGTTTGGTGACCATTATAGCTTATAATTCTCAGATAGTTATAGCTTATAACATTTTTTCCATTTATTTTTATCTTAATAATAAACTCAAGATATTGCTTTAGAGTAAGAAAGTCTACAAAATTCAAGATAACATCTCATGCCTGCCAACAAGCATCAGCATGAAAGGTCAGAGTTGTGAAAACAGTTTCACGAACCTACAACCTAGAATCTCTGAAAATAACGAGTCCTAATGTCAACTTAATACTAGTTTTTAAGAAGATTAGAATAAACAATATATTCCTATAGTATCCTAAAAACATGTAGACACAGAATCACTGAATAAATACAACAAGAAAATAAAAGCTCCTAAGAATGATGTTTGAGATATATCCCTGGAGTGATCATTTTAGCTATTCTGGATGTACTGACAAATTTAGAGGTAAAAGAAGACATATTTCAGTTAGAACTGCAACAGGGCCAATGAAGTGGTGAAAGTTACTATGAGTAGGAGGGATGGTCGAACGTCTGAGAAATTGGGGGAAACTATTGGGAAAGAGCAATATGGTTCCAATGCATGTCATAGTAACTAAGATCTCATTCCTAGAAAATCCACTGCAATTTCCATGTAGAATCAATAACAATGAGTCATATCAGCAGAAATTCACGTCACAGAACCACCAAAACAAAATTCATATTCATCATCTTTCTCCCACCCCTTCTAAGAGTGCTTTGTAAAATCCATCAATTCATTTTCCTTCCACGACCTCCCAAAATCCTAATATTAAAGTAATCTACATGCACTGCTGCAAAGACCATGGCAATGTTATCTCTGAATCTAACAAATAACTCCACCCATGACATCCTTAAATAAACCAAGGCAACTCTAATAGCCTGAAAAAAATGCTACTTTCCTCTCAAAGTGGCAATAGCCCAACAGAATCCACATCACTGCAAAAAAAAAATGTAAACTTCAAAGCTCAAACACGGAAGAGCAACAAATTATACTTACAAATAATTTTTTTTAAAAAAAATTAAGATTATTTTCCCAGCTATAAAGATTATTGGACAACATAACAAAAGCAAGTTATATGACAACTTTAATCGCCATCATAAAGTTCAAGATTAAGACCAAAAATAACTAATTCAGAGGCAAAATATGGTTCTAATTTATTCAAATACAAGTACACTTAGAAGTCCTCATGTACATAACACGCCGACCATACAGTATATATATGGAACGAAAGGAAGGAAGGAAGCACGTAGATAGAACAGAAGAGATGATGATGAGATGAGAAGATAAAAACATATACATTTTGAGGTCAGATTAGATGATGTAGTCGGACCACTCGGAGATGAAGGAGGTGTGATCCATAGACTCCCCTGGGACGTCCTCGTGCCTGGCGGGCTTCTCTTTGCCGCCAACGAGCCTAGCCGGGTTGCCGACGGCGGTGGTTCTGGGCGGGACGTCTATGAGGACGACGGATCCGGCGCCAATCTTGGCGCCCTCGCCGATGCGGACGTTGCCAAGGATGGTGGCGCCAGCGCCGATAAGGACGCCGTCGCCGATCTTGGGGTGACGGTCGCCGACGGCCTTGCCGGTTCCGCCAAGGGTGACGTGGTGGAGGATGGAGACGTTGTTGCCGACGACGGCGGTCTCGCCGATGACGACGCCGGTGGCGTGGTCGAGGAGGAGGCCGCGCCCGAGGCGGGCGGCGGGGTGGATGTCGACGGCGAAGACGTCCGCGACGCGGGACTGGAGGGCGAGGGCGAGGGGCTGGCGTTGCTGGAGCCAGAGGAGGTGGGCGACGCGGTGGGCCTGGACGGCGAGGAAACCCTTATAGTTGAGGAGGCAGTGGGAGAAGCAGGAGCAGGCGGGGTCACGGTGGCGGGCGGCAAGGAGGTCGGCGACGGTGGCGGCGCGGACGGAGGGTTGGGCGGAGAGGGAGCCGAGGAAGAGGTCGTAAAGGAGGGTGGAGAGGAGAGTGGAAGAGCAGAGCTTGTTGGCGAGGTGGAAGGAAAGGGAGCGGGCCAGAGACGGGTGGGAGAGGATGGTGGCGTAGAGGTAGCTTGCGAGGGCGGGCTCCGACTCCGCGTCGCGCCGGGCCTCCGCCTTGATCTGCGACCAGAGCCACGACTCCTCGTCCTCCGATTCGGGCGGAGGGTAAGTCGGCACCTGGTGGTGGTTCTGCTGCTGCCCCACCGGCATCTCGATCGCTCCTCACTCTCTCTCTTCTCTTTATCTCTCCGCCGCCGGCTACTGGTGATGATGATGGGAGGGAGGAGGCCGGTTACCGGTGGTGATGATGGAAGGCAGGAGGAGATTAGAATTGGAGAACGGATGGTAGAAACAATCTGGATTCGATTGTCACCAAAAAGTTAGGACCATTCAGTCCGATCGACCATTCGTAATTTTGATCGAGCAGAAAAACTCTGAAGGCTATGGCGGTGATTTCCGTTTTAGGGCTCGTTCTTTTATGAATGAATATAAAAAAAATTAATTTATTTTTTAATTAACCAATTTATTCATATTTTTATAATTTTTAAGAGAAAAAAATAATTTTTAAATAATATTTATCTATAAAATAAAAAAATTATCTACTTAAAAAATAATTAAATTATTTTTTCATAAGAGAGAAAAATAGATTGGGTTCCGTTCGATCGAATTTTAATTCATATTTTTGACCATTAGATCAGCATGCATTTATGAAGATAGGCATATGAAAAGACATGCCTTTAGGATTAAAAAAATTAGCGCACGTCTGCACCTGAAAAAATTAAAGATAATATTTTTTTTTTCAGATGTTAAAAAAAAAATTTTTCAATTTTTTTCATTCCTAAATGTGCCTTCAAGATTGAAAAAAAGTTAAAAAAATTGTTACCTAAATTTTTTTTATTTAAAATATTTATTTTTTTAACCTTCAAAGCATCTTCAAGCTGAAAAAAATTAAAAATAAATAAATTTTTTTCGAGCGTACATTATTTTTTTCAATCCTGAAGCTATGCCTTTTCAGAATCCTATTTTCAAAAATATATACTAATCCAATGACTAAAATATGATTGGATATAAAATTAAAATCCAATCAAACAAAGTCCAATATATATATATATATAATGTTGCTAAAATTCTTTCAACATTCAGCTAGCTAAAACCCCCCTAACACGCCATGTACCACTTTTCATACACAAATCTCAAAGATTTATGGGTGATGGAATGGTTCAGATGGATTGGGTAGCGATGTAAATTAGCTGCTCCTCCACTTATCACCCCTCCTTGCCGTATCTCCCTTTCTTCTTCTCCACCACTGCAAAACCCTGATCTCCCTATTGCCCCTTGGAAACTCTTACTATAAGAAATGATTAGACTCTCTCTCTCTCTCTATTTATATCTCTTATTCATTGTTTATGCCTGAAATTTAATAGTTTTTCGTTTTGGATTCTCGAGAAGAACGCCATCTTCCCCACTTTTCTATTTGATGGCTTTTAGATTGTGTTTTGTTTTCGGAGAGGCAAGAGATTTTATCTGTTAGCTTTTGGTGGAATTTTTTTTTTTTGAATTATTGAAAAGAGCCCGTCTTTTAGGATTTTGATTTGATTTGGAGCAGTGCTGCCCATCGGATATTATTTTTCTCGTATTTTGAGATTTTCTTCATATTTTTCAGGACGGGCTTTTACCGTCATCCTCTCAAAAAGTTGCGATTTTTAATTTTTTAGATGATTATTTCTGGGGCGCTTTTAATCAAGTTGGTCGCGGTCTCTTTCTATTAGATTGTTGATTTGTTGATGTTAATGATTGCAATCTATTGTTTCCATGACTGGATGAGGAGGGGAGGAGGAGGAAGGGACGGATCAAACACCGAACATGACAGCGCTCAGAGATTGTACAAAAACTTTACCGGTCCTCGCATAAAATCTAAAATATACTACAGGCCATGCGACGATGACGACAATACTCTCCACTTGGTCCCCCAATGACAATCTGATCAAAGTCTTCATAAAAAAAAAAAAAAAAAAAAAAGGATTGGGACCCAAGTTCCATTCATTTTCCATAGCATAAATTAATGCAACCGTCGTGCCATTCCGTGGGCAGATCTTCCAACCAACTTCATTATTTTTTTTTTTTTCGTGATTTGCATTTCCCTCGGTGCCTAGCCCAAACAATTCATCACACTTCAGATAATCTTTTGGGCAGCGCTTGGTTTAGGTGTAAAACTGACTTAAGTCTTAAACTTGGTCCTGTGCCTTAGAGAAATCGAGAGAGCAAAAGAACATTAGAAATTTACGATCCGAAAGATAACTTTCTGCAACACAGCAGCAAATCAGATATTTGTTTGAAAAAAATATACATTAACCACAAGCTCGTGTAATTTTTTTTTTTTGGTTCTAAACATGAAAAAAATTAAAACCTGAATTTATCTAATTTAGGAGTGTGCATGAAGCACCCCTCATGAAACAAATATAACCACTTGCCAGGATCGAGAGTTTTATATCAATAAAAACCGGTTTTCCTCACATAAAGAGATCAGATGTAAACCGGTCAAGAGGGAGCCCATATCCCCACCTGCTCAACTAGGCGAGCAAGGCTCTTTTTTTAAAAAAAAATGAAAATGCCTTGGCATCCACCAAAATGATATACGGACCCACCAAACAATATGGTTTAGTACAATGAATCATTTATTTTTATCTTTTCTGATAGGTCAATGAAAGATACGTGGGTGCATAAAGTGGAAAGGCATATAGACGGTTCATGCATCTAAAAATGGCCACCAAGCCTTGGCTTCCTCACCCAAGCTTGGATGCTAGTCCGGGGTACCACGAGTTTATCTTTTCGTCTTTCTGGTTATCTGAAAGGGTCTCTAATGATGTCAACTTCTAGCATACACCAAAAGGCATGGCTCGATCATTTCATCACCTTGAGGCCAACAACCCAGAGGCTCATCATCTATTTTGAATGGTATCCATGTTTCAGAAACCTTCCTCGCATCCATGTTCGATAGCATATCGTTTGTGAACTGTTGCGGCACAAAATCATGACTAAACTGAAAGACCAAAACAAATCTCTCTCTCTCTCTCTCTCTCTCTCTCTCTCTCACACACACACACAAGCTTATTAGAGAGAGATTGCACTAATGCAAATATGCCATGCCTACAATTGTTTGAGATGAAGACAAAAGTATAGGAGAGATGACAAACAGAAAACATTCCTGGGATAGAAGTCAAGAGTGATAATATTGCCTAAGCTGCAGCAGCTCATTCCTTCTAACAGGTTCCTACACGTGCCTTGAAGCTTTGCAGATGCCGAAGATCTGAATATTTTGTTGTTTAAGATTTCCAGAAAAAAGTTCAAACCATGTCACAGTATATTCATTATAGCTGGCACCAGAGGCATTACCACAGAGATCCTATTTCTAATTAAATTTATCAAATGAGAACTAACAGCAAGCCAACGCAGCATATTGTAGAGTTAACAACCCTCCAAAAGAACAAAATAATATATATATATATATATATAAAATAAAGGAAGAGACAAACAAAGCAGGCCGAACATCATAAACAGTACCAAGTTCATCAGACTAGTGAAGATGGTTTGAACGGAATGGGAAAACAATACAAAACATGGTCAGGCCTCGGTGCAAAAAATTTCTAGTAGCTCTCCCTCGATTGCATGCGAGATCTCTTGCACCATGACAAACATCATATTGCAAATTTCAACAGAGGAAACAGAGGTACTGCCTAACAAGTATTTGGCTCTTTGTCATGAATTGTACTGATAATTTGAACAAACCTGACAATATAAGAAAGCAATAGATCCCATTTCATGTTTTATGGTTTCATAAAAGAAGGCTATCAAGCATGGACCATAACAGCACGACATCAAAAACAAGGCCTTCAGTTCCATGCAGCATACCTTTTTTACAGTATTAACCTTTTATTTGAACTAGCAATGCCATGGACATTCGCGCAAAATGTTTCATCTACAGATTCCAACCATCAACAGAAAATACCAAATTAAACATTGATCACTCCCCAAAAGATTTCCCCCATTTGCTGAAAGGATCATTGCATCCCATTATCCCTCCAAATTCCATTGTTCCTAGGACAGCAACATGTAACTGAAGTGCAATAGATCAGATGCCAACACTGAACTAGAAAGCAATAAAACTTACATTTTGGATTTGGTGAATCAGCATGCACCATCCATCTGACAGGTATAGGATGCATGATGAACAAAATCAACGCACTTGGATTCATTTGGATTTTCTGCTGACTGTTTGATGGCTCCGGCAATCAGCCCCCCCTTGTAACTCCATTCCGATTCTTTTTACTGAATTCGACGTACATCTCTTCTATCATGGGTTTCCATAGACGAACCCGGGCATTTATAAACCAATTGGATACCTGAGATTGTGATGAAGATAATAACTGGTTAAAAGCTATGCTAACTTACAAAACCAACACACAAGTTGGGTTATTAGAGTGCAGTTCTCATTTGCCAACAACAAATGCATTGATTTCTACAGTAATATGAACTGAGCTTGTCCTTTAATATAACATGGTTTTGATGAGGGAGGCAAAATCTGCAGCTATCCAAACCAAAATATGAGACACAAATATAAGAATGGACCTCATGCGGGAAAGGACCTTCCCCAAATAATAAATTCAGAATTCTTTCTACCTGGCTCCTTGTCAATCCACTTTTTAATGCGAGCAAATGTTTCTCATCATCCTTTGGGTACCTGAGAGATGTTCAAAGCACATCCAGAATCAAATTTCATTTTCACTTATCAAGGCAATTGTCACGATAATTATCGCTATTTTACAAGCATCCCAGAAGTTGGCAACTCACGGGTGAAGAAAATTCTGAAACATCCATGCTCGTAGAACCGAGACAGATTTTTCAGGCAAGCCCCTTTGGGGTCTCCAAGATTGCTGATCTTTCCTCATCTTCTGCCATGTCCATTGTTTCTGGATCAAGGAAGATTCCAAGGTTTTCTCCTGTTCTTTGGTGCATTTGCTGCTTAGTCGTTGACCGATCAAAAGAATCCTGCTGCCAATTCTCTCCCTCAGGTTTTTATAAATCACAGAGATTGTATGAAGGGCAAAGCGGGCATGCAGCTGTGGAGTTACTGACTCGGTAGCCTTATTAAATGCAGACATCACATTCTGGATCTGGTCTAAGCACTGGTTGTATCTACAGTCAATCTGAATTTCATAAGGCGAGGACTGTTATTATTACTGACAAAAAGGTTAATGAGTGTAATGAAAGAAATCTGTCATAAAATAATATGAATGAAGAACTATGCAAATGAAATATGTTCCTAATAAATACTTCACCAGATTGTTGGCCTTCTTATTTTACTTCTGAGAACTTAAAAAGCATCATCCTTCATGTTGGACCTAGGCACTGCCAAAGCTGAGATGATCTATTGTCTAATTAACAACCGAAGAATGCTGTGAACTTTCAAACCAAGGAGCCGAAACATTTCCTTTGAAGTGGACATGCATTTATAGAGCATATAACTCCATTCTATGTGTGTGAAACCATGCATTATGATGATATAGGGAAATAAACAGGAACAGGACATAGAGAGACAAGATACCATGATAACTGAAAAACAAAAAGCCATGGGTTTTGGTGCATTTAAAAATTAATTTTTTGCTAGAGTCTATCAATGATCCGAGCGTTGGGGCTTGGATCCTGAATATGACTTTGCGTGGGTTCATGGTTCATACATGGCAGCTTGAACCAATGTTGGATTTTCTAGCCAAATAGAGGCAACTCTAAGCCATGGGTCACAAGAAAAGGTTCTTGGAAGATAACGAACCAGGTTGCTTGGTGAGGCTTGGAGCCTCCGATGCATGCTCTGGAGGGAGAGATTGAATGGGATTCTAATGAAGGCTTATGGGGGCCTTCATGATCTCAAATTTTCAGCTAGATCCAATTTGGATCTTCATTCAGCATCATTTAAATTCTGATTCAGTGAACCTGAAGCTATAGCTTATTCATCAACACTTGCTGGTTTAACAGCTCCACAGCCTATCTTATTCTATAAATGAAATTTCTTCTATTAAAGATTTTTTTTTTTTTTTCAGCCAACAATGTCGGAGGTTGCTCATTAACAAAAGAGTGTAATTTACCAAGATTCGAACGCAAATATTGAGAAGCATAATTCCCATGTTGCACCTAATCCTTTTATTCTCTCTCTTGTTTCTCACAAATAGAGTAACATCTGCTGATGTTTATCTCGTTTTGTGGAGATCTACACTGTATTCTGGTTCATGAGGTCAAGTAGCATATGCCGGCAATGCCATTACCATCAAAGCACTGAAACTGAGAACCATCTGTAGATTTTATTTCGATGACCAGGTCAAGGTTATGTTCAGAATGGAAGTCCAAAACGAGGTGAACTGTACCCAATCTGAATCATCAAAGGCATTCTTCCAAAAAACATCATCAAAGAGCATCAGACAAGAGAGTAACAGATTCCCTGGTTCTAGTTACCTGGTTTCTCCCAACAACATGACAATGTGATTAGGCTTGTTAAATGTATTTATATGTCAAGTACCCAACTTCCATTCATGCAACTTCTATGAATTTAATTTGCTGGCTTTCTCCAATCCCACTTTGAAGAGGTCTCAAGTTTAAACTGTTTTACATCCTTTGACAAGGACAATGAACTAAGAGAGGTGGGTCCCTCTTCAGTGTCGTACCACTGTAGAGATGCACATGCAATAGGTGCAACCTAGAAGATATGCTAATCATATGCATCATTGTAGATATTTTAATCCTAAAGCTAAGCAACATAGTTTCCAAAAAAAAAAAAAAAACTTCAACAGATTGATAAAACAGAATGCGTACAACAACACATCCATGATGCTGACTTAAGGGAGCAACGGCTCATCATCAACGGGCGATAGTAAAAGGGAGTAAATATTGCTGGTAACTTTTATTGGAACCAGAATCAGACCAATTAAAACAAAGAAAATGAACATTCTATCAGCCACAAACAACAACCCAAAGCAATAACATGAAAACAACATTGGACCTTAATTATTTTCTTTCTAAGCAATACCCAGGATCCAAAACCTGGACCTCCTGAAGGGCAAGCCGTCAAGGATAAGGTGCCAACCAAGTGCACTAACAACCATTAGCTCGTTTGATCTTAATCATTAAAATGTCAAACCATCTAATATAGCATTACCAATAAAAGAAGGCGCATACCATTTGAAGCATCACTAACAGCTGAGACTTCTCCTTTTCAGTTTCCAGCCTTTTCAGTCTGTCCATATGGCCCTGAGATTCGGTTCCACCAGAAGAAAGTGGGAACTCATCACAGCCCACACTAATAATTCCTCTTTCATTGGAACAGCTAGAAGAAAAAGACATCCTTGCTTCACCCTTAATCCCACTAAGCAAGTCATCCAGCTTTGCATAGCTTGCAATTTCAGTGAGTATTTGTTGACCTACGCGGAGATATCTTGATCCTAAAAGAGCACAAGGAAAATAGAAGGGAGAAGAATTATGGCGGTACAGAGACAGCTCCTCGCCAGCAGTAAAGGTTTGCGCAAGTCCCAGTGCAATTCCCACCCTGACATTTTGTGAAGAACTGAAAACACGAAAGGAATCCCGCAATTCGCTAGCATCTGGGTTTTCACCATCCCTTGATATAACTTGAGTTAACTCGGAGCAGCTTAGTTCTGAGCACTGATCTGGAACATTAAGCATGTTCATCATAGATGTCCGGTAGGAGCCAAGCGTGAGGGACAGCTCATTATTAGGCACACAAGAACTTGGTAAATGATCGGATGTGATGGTAGATGCATTGGAATCCCACCCGGGTTCTGAGCATCCTTGGACATGGTAAGATGGGTGAACAGTGCTTGTTCTACTGGAACGAACTCGATGATCTTGAGTTTCTTCACAATTCCAACTATAACCAAGTTTGCCATTCATACTGTCATCAATTTTTGATCTTGAAAAACTTGCAACATCCTGTGGACCAAAAGTATCGCAACAGGCTCTGGATGATAAGGATCTGATCTCATCCAGTGGCAATGCTGATGAAACACCCGAACAGGTAAGATCTTCCAGCAAACTATGGGAGCCAGACAAAAGGTAAGCAAGCGAAGTAGCAGACGCAGAAGCTCCAATCTGCCGGCCAGTTTTCCCAATAGAATCCTCGAATGAAGCATTCCCTCTTGATGCATGATTGGAGATAGCACCATGGTTTGTTATATAAGGATTGTTCGTGACCTCTTCTGGCAATGTTGGGTACACAATATTCCCACATATCATCTGCTCATGGCCGTCATAATCTATCATTCCTGATTGTATGAATGGGCCTGAAAATATATCAGATGCGACTGCATCAATGTCCATCTGATTATGATCTGTTGTTTGTAGTGAGGCATTAAAAACATCATTCTCCATTGCAACGGGATGCTCGAAAACCGCAGTCTACTTCAGAGGAACCGTTAATTAGAACAATGCTGTGGACCAACTGAACTAAACTTGTTTAAGAGTATCTTTCATCAAGTCCTCATTCTAGTGGCACTGAGATTACATCATACCATCGACAAATCATAACATATATGAAGCAAAATTCAAGATCGGGGTAATCCTCACTTCTATTCTTTCATGATAAGTAACTGCCAATTCTCTCAATGATGACCAACTGCAAGTAAGATAAAGAGATTCAACTACAGATCAGACAGCACTTTCAGCTAGCGAGGTTTAAAATGTGCCGCAGTCACAATGCTTCTGATATCTTCCAATGTATATTTTCCTCTTAGAATCAGAATTAGTAAAGGTGTTCCAAGTCATGAATTCCCAGACTTACGAGGTCGACACCTGCAGAAACAGAAGCATATGAACACACCACTAACAAACAACCAAATGGATGATTCTTATAGTCATGTTCCACATATCCATTGTCATGTGATATTCATCTGAAAGAATATATGCTAATTAAGAACACAATATCAAAAGCTGCAGTATCTAAGGAAAAAAAAACAGTTAATTACAACATAAAAAGGATGCGCCTCCAAATCATCACCTGTAAACCTAGTCATGCTCAACGGGCAAAGATAGATATGAGAAATGATAGGGAAACAGTAACATCTGAGATATTTAGAGACATGTACAAATGTATATACTAAATATATTTCTATACATGAGCATTAAATAGTAGAAAGATGCACAACCTTCACATATTAATAGTTCTTAAAGAAAAGACAAAATAAACCTGAAGATAAATACATAAAAATATGCTAAGATTACAGAAGTAACTGGCCATGTTCTTAGGGTGATGTAAAGTAGCATATTGCCTCAGAGATCTTTTTCAAACTCCCAGCTTACAACAAGATGGATGCAAGAGAGAGTGACAGATATGAACCTACTATAAAAATAAAAATTAAAAAAAAATAAAAAAAATAAAAAAAAACATAATTTCCAGTTTCATAGGAACAAAATATCAGCTGGTGTAGGCAATATGCTTGCTAAGTAACTAAAGATCAATGCACAGTAGAAGATATCATACGGAAAAAAATTAGTTTCTTTCTTCATGAAAAAGAGTTCCAAATGACATCTGTATTAAATGAAGAAAATAAAAGCGAGCAGTAAAGAAGTAAAGCTCACAAAGCCAACCTTCCTTAGGTGCATGACAGCACATAGACCATCCATGGGCATGGCCAAATGACAAATCGCAGGTAACTTCTTCCTCATATCCCGAAATATAACCAAAATAATGGAGACTAAACTAGCTTGATGCTTCCCTCTCTTTTCCTATTATACAAACCAAAAAACCTTCTCTTTTACCAAGGAAAGTGATTCATTTCCACATCAAAAGCATACAAGATTGAATCATTAACCAAAGGAAAGCGGGTGAAAAACAGTTGAGCACCAATGTCATCAGACACATATCATCATCACAACTATTTAAATCAAGACTCAAAAAAAGCACTGCATTTTCTTGAACAAAGAAAAGCATTCACAAAACTGTTTGATATTAAACACCACACAAACAGAAAGAATGGGGTCCAGAGCTGAAGAAAAACCATGCATTCCCCCTAGTGTACAAGCATAAAGCCAGAGGATACTGTCTGGAACATCAAATGGCGTGCTCCTTTTGATTTGATCAAAGAAGTGGGATTTTCTTCGGAGTAAAACACCCAAAAGACAAGCATGAGATTGACAGGACACAAAACGATTCATCATTTCAACTCCCTATGATCGATCAAACCAAAAGGTTATCCCTAGCTTCATTAAAGCAAACGCCAAAAGATAATATAAGCAAAAGGTGTTAGTTACCCTAATGCCAAAGCCAAGTATTCAAGAACCACCAAACGTATGATGGGTCACCACTCTTCCTATGATTGATCATGCATGGGTTCAAAACTTAACAGGAAACAAATCATTATCTCTTCTCATTTTCCCACATGGTAACAGAACCACAAGGCTGACATCTAAAAGAAGCCCCCAGCTGGCCCCTCCCCCCTAGCAATTTTACCATCCAGAAACCTCACGAAACCACCAAGCGAGCCTTGGACCCTCTCTCTGCCCTGCTTCCCACAATATCCAACCCAGAAAGAAGAAAAGTATGATTTTTTTAAGACTTCCTTCTCGAGGACAGGAAATATGAAAGCAAAGCAGACCATTGAACAGGAAAAGAGAAGCGTTTTTAAGGAAATGGTCAAGAGACTTTTAGCAGAGGAGAGAGAGGCGCATGGCCCATCGATCAAAAGCATGCATCTGAAAAAGGGAAAGAAAAGAGGAGCTACTCATGGTTGACAAAAAAAAAAAAAAAGCAGAGGCCGGAGGGTGGCGAAGCGATACCTTTGGTGCAGGCTTTTGTGGGGGGCCCTCTTCCCCCTCCTCTCCCCCGATCATTTCTGGCATTTCCACCTCCATCCCATCTCTCACGGCAATGATCACCTCTGCCAAAGTCATTAGGATTCTCTGTTCTTGAGCAGCTGCTCTCAGCTACAGCTTCGAGGAAGGGTACCCCCCCTAATATTTTTCATTAAAGCCACCGCCTGGGACAGAAAGAGAAGGATGGGGAGGAGTGAGAAGTTAGTGACACCTTCTGCTGCATTTCGAAAGATTGCTCCAGTAGGGAGGGAGGATAGGACAGGGTGATGTCAACAAAATATATTGGGAAGATCTCTCACTCAGTCTTGGTCAGAGTGTTTTAGGATTCTGAGTAGTTAGGATGTTTTTAATGAGTAATTATTAGATGTTAATCCCTTTATCGAAAGTTGGCACTTTGGCAGTATGGCAGGAGAGAGTAGGTGTGCAAGAACCGTGGGGGCACCGCATTGAAGGCAACATGTGAGGAGATTAAGAGGGGCAGAGGGGAAGAGTTTTTCCTCGGAAAGGGAAATAAAAGCTTGCTACTCTTTATGGTTCCACCTGAGGGTATGGAGGCATGTGTTTGTACGCTAGCTCATGAAGTGCTCCTCCCAGAAGGGGATGCCTGCCAATTGCTGCAAGCACTGAGCTTTCCCACCTCATCAAATCAACGAATAACTCAGTTTATAGAGCCATGATAAGTGTTGCAGATGGAGTGGCTCCAAGGTTCAAAACGGCTCTTGTCTCAGTTTCAAAAGCCTTTGATTAGATTATATAACGCTCATTAGTTTCAAAGGTAACCATTTTGTTATATATATTAATGAGGCATGCTATAACTTTTTTTTTTATGTAACTGCCATATGAGAATAATGCCCATTATAACATCCTTCAGCCAATAAAATGATGTATTTTTAACTCAAATTTTATGGCATTTGGGAAAAAAACGGTTCGGAGAGTCAAAAATAATATGTTTCTTATTTGGTGAACTAGGCAAATAATGATAGTGTTAATTTTTTTTTTTTTATTGTTGGCAGTTATTTTACACTGTACGATCCTTATAGAATTTTTTTTCTTTCCTTTAAATCCAGTAATAACCCCAATCTTATAGCAATTTTTTTGACAAATAATGGCCACTTTAAACCGTTATGACAAGCATTAACATTCTTTGTGAGGATTCATTATAACGGAAAAAATAGCTCAAAGAAATATGCTATATAAGCTAATCAAAATATGTATTTTGATATACTGTTCTTATGTCTTTCAAGATTTTTACTTTGAAATTTATGCTTCCATCTCTACACCAAATCCTACAACAGCAATATTGAAGTCTTAGTGATATATGATTAAGATTTTTATTTGAAATTTATGCTTCCATCTCTATACCAAATCCTATAACAGCAATATTGACATACATACATACTATAGTATATATATATATATATATATATATATATATATATATATATATATATATATATATATATATATATATATATATATATATATATATATATATATATATATATATATATGTATATATATATGTATATATATATATATATATATATATATATATATATATATATATATATATATATATATATGTATGTATATATGTATATATATATATATATATATATATATATATATATATATATTATGTATATATGTATTATGTATATCATATAATATATGTATGTATATATAATAAATAAATCGTCGTAGTCTCTGTTGTCTAATATACGAGGGGGTCTCTGAGTGCCCATGTCGTATCGCGCCCGCCGGCGCCAGCCTGCGCTCCGATGGTTAGGTGATGAGAATGCTGGATCGTCTTCGGTCGTTAATAAGTATATATAATATATATATAGTATATATAATACTATATAATATATATATATAATGTATGTATGTATTATATATATATATATAAAAGTAATAATATATACTATATATAGATATATATATACTATATATTATATATAATCATATATAATATAATGTGATGTATTAGTACATTTTCATGTATATGTATGTCATAATAATAGTATGTATTTATATATTGTATGGTATAAGATATATATAGTATAGGTATTAGTAGCAGATAGAACGATATCAGGCTATCTATTAGCGGTCGAGCAGTGTGTAGAGTTATACCTTGGGGATTAGTGAAGTATAAGCGTATGGTATGTATTGAGCTATAGGCCTAATCGACCATTGGTATTACATATATGCGAGAGATATATAATACTGTTATCGTATGATATATTATGACGTATATATTGAGATGGCGAAGTATACTTATATCGTATACTATGAGGCTATATATATATCTGTTGTATGTATGTTTATGTTATGTATATATATATGATATGTATGCTATATTATACTATATTAACAATGATGTATGTGTATATATATATAATGGTATGTATGTGTATATACTATACAGTAATGTAATGTATGTATGTGTAAACTATATATATATGTATGGTATCGGGTATGTGATAATCAGGACTTAGCATATATTCAGAATACTATAGACTACATGTTGCAGTGTTAATAGGAGGAATGTGTATAATGCTATATATAGATGCAGTGAAGGACCCTAGATCTGACTGGCGTGATTAAGAGTTAGTAGAGTTGTATTATGTAAGTATACAAAGAGATTTTATATATTATATATATATAGTATATATATAAGCTATCGATAGATAACTTGTATTTTGAATAACATGTCGACTGTTGCTTCTTCTTATGGATCTTTCAAGAATTTTTTACTTTAGAATTATACGGCTTCCCATCTCTACACTCCGGAAATTCCTACAAACAGCAATATTTGAAGCTAAGTTATAATATAAATATATATATTTATATAGTTATATTAATATATATATATATAGTATATATATAAATATAGTTATATATAGTATGTATATATATGAACAGATGAGGGTCTGAGACAAGGCTCAGGAGAGGATGTAGTTGTATAGAAGACTGGCATCTGAGCAGGCCGGAGAGGTGATGATAGACGATAGAGGCTAGAAGGTCAGAGTAGCTGTGAATTGGGGGGTGTTCAGGCTGCCGCGTTATCAAACCATCGATGTAAATGACGTGAGACTCGTCAGATGTCAATAGGTATAGATTACAGGGACTTGACGTCCGAGAGTTATCAGAAGCAGGGCGTAGGCTTACAGGCATGTAGATAGCGGAGAGCCGCATAGCCGATGATAAGTCAGAAGGGGATGTGAATCATGGAGAGCATGCGTATAGACTTTGAGGGTGGATATGGTTCTACATAAGATGAGAGGATCCGAGTAGTGAGTAAGACAGGCACATTTTACGTTATGTTCAGGACTATAGCTGAAGCATGGATAGTTACGGGCATGTTCACAGCACGTCAGAGTAGTCAGCTGGTGTAGCTTCGATGAATATCGAGGTAGTGATATGTAATAAATATGAGTATTATGCGGTATATATTGGTATGTATGTATAAGTTATACTAATATGTATAGTGTATTATATATAGTATATATGTTTATGGTGTATATATATATATATATAATATGTATGTATATATATATATATATATTATATGTATATGTATGTATGTATATAATATATGTATATGTATGTATTTATATATATATATATGTTATTATATATATTATATATATGTATGTATATTATATATATATATGTATGTATGTATATATATATATATATGTATGTATGATATGTATGTATGTATGTATGTATGTATGTATATATATATATATATATATATATATATATATATATATATATATATATATATATATATATATATATATTAGAATAATTAAATAACAACTATTATATAATTGTTATGCTATTATAAACACTATTATATGTCATTTTAACCATTCATTGTCAAATTTAGCAGTCAGAGTTGCAAAATGAAAATATAAACCATTGTACGTGATCTATAAGTTCTAAAATATTTACAATAAAAAAATATATATGTTTTTAATATCACTTATCTATATATAAATAAAATGTTTTCAGAACATTTTTTTTTCTTTTTCTTAGGATCCATTTAGTTGAGGTATATTAGATTATGAGATAATCTAATAATTTTTAAAAATTATTTATCTAAAAAAATAATTATGAAGAAAAATAATTTTTAATATATTTGGTTGGTAAAATAATTATCCCAAAAAATGATACCAGAAAAAAATTACTACGTTTAGTTGAAAGTAATCTTATCTGAGAATATGATAAACTTTACAAATATATCCTTCAATATAAAATAACTTTTAATTTTAGGATAGTATTGTCATATCTAATTAGTTTTTATATGATGACCATAATCACATAACTCTTGAGAAAATGTCATCTCTATCTTAATTTTTTTTTATAAAAGTTTTTTACTGAATGAATTTTGAAGGATGTTAGAATAAAGTCAATAATTATATATGTAGCTTTATTGAAACTATTTTTGTGAAGTATGAATTACCATCACTCAGAAATTTGCTAAATACCAATCATCCATAGTATTTATTTTATCTTCTTTTTTCAAAAAATAAATATGAGGTCCATCAATTTTTTTACCATCTCTCTTCTACTTTTTATGCCAAACAAGATAATTTAACATGAAAATTATTTTTCTAGCTTAAGACTAAATATAACTCAAATTATCGGTGGTTAAGTTTCCATTTTGGGTTGCTCCATCCATGAACAATCTCGAGAACTAATTGATGTAGCTTTAAAAAAAACAGAGAGAGAGAGAACCATCAAGCAAATAAATTACTTTTTGTATCACACAGATATAACTATGCCATGGCCTATGAGATTTATGGTGAATAAGAAACAATCACCATGTGGGATGAATGCGTTCTACAAAAGGATGAGGAAAAGGTCAAGCCCATTCATGTGATGAAGCGGCAAGAAACACCCACCTGCATCTCTGATTAATCCATCATTCTCATAAGCCATGAATACCATGGCAATCTATGGCCGGCATTGTCCTCTGATGGAGAACCCACCATGCCTCATGCGATGGCTATGTGATGTTTCACCAAGTCTATCGCTCCCTTCTGTTGCTAGCATTGGTCATGCTATCCACTAACTAGTGCCGCTTATCTTCTTCCTCCAATAATTATTGTTCCCTTCCCCCATGCATGTCCTCACGTATCATTATATTATTATATGCATAATATTTTCAGCTAATAATAATTTTAAGTAAAAATTATGGAAATAATATTATGATTTATATGATCGAAATAATATTCAAAAAATAAATTGCATATTGATTTAAAAGATAATATTATACGTCAAGAATGTTGATACTAGCAAATGACATCATCATTTTACCAATATTTTCTGTTAACAGCAGATGCTATTGTCGTAACATCATTATTTAATGCTTCTGTTAACAGCTATTTAAAAGTCCCAAATGAACTTTACTGCCAAGTGATAGATATTTGTTCCGAGGGAAATTGAAAATCCAACAGTAACGCTCTAAGATGAGATAGCTCAGAAAGAAGAGCTGATGATAAGGTAGAGCACAATCTTAGTTTCTATGAATTTCTTCTAAGATTGAAGAACTTGGCAACAATGCCAGATTTCAACCTACAACCTTGATAAAAATTGGGGAAGATGAGATATAGAGGGGCATTAAGGATCCAATTATCCTTCCCAAAAAGGACGTTCATGCCATTCTTCACCAGATATATTTAGTTCTATACCAGAAAGATGGGAGGCAACTCACAATGTCCTGAGTGGATCTCCAAGAAAATACACTAGTTTTTTGTAAGCCACATCCAAATTTAATTGAATCAGCACTTGAAAGCCTAAACCAACAGCTGGAATCCTGTGGATCATCCGTCTTGACCTGAATTCGATCCCAATAGGTATATGATCTCATTTTATTAAGTTTACTTCATGTTTCAGGTCAGACGAGCTTTACTTGAATTGCTTTGCACCAGCTTGACCATTAATCTTCATTAACTTACAATTTAATCTGTTTTTTTTTTTTTTAAGAACCTTGATTCGACCATTATGATTCCAACCAATATAGACCTTTTTCTAATCACATTGAAACCAGCAGAAATCTTTGTAAGTCAATGCGTCATGTTTGGATCTGGGTTTGGTGGAGGCCAGCCATATTTTGTAACCCATCCGTCCCTCCAACCAGAATTATTTAAGATGGTTTAGGTTAGCCAACGTAACTTGCAGCACAAAGAAAGAGCCCAAAGCATGCGTAGCGCACTTTTTAAAGCATTTCTTGGTTCCCGTAGTCGGACGATGAATTGATGACACGGTAGTCATATTGAATACCTCTTCCTTCCTAAAAAGACTCTGTTCTAGTTCATTGAATCATAGGCTCGTGGATTGGAGGTTTCTTTTATTTGTAGTTTTTTTTTTAATGATTAAGTTTTGTTAACGTGAATGGTTTTCTTTAAACCTTCTTTGATTTCTAAGGTTGGCTCATGGGGGATTTGAACGAGCATCTATAACCCAGTGAATCCCCATCATCCCCCAATAAAGTGAATGCACTAGATCAACCTGGAATCAGCTCTAGGCCTGGTTATGAATCCAACATATTCTTTCCCTTCTTCTCCCATCCGGGCTTCCTATTGGTAGCACTTCTTAAATAAACGAATCAAAATAGCTTTCACATATTTGAAGCTTGAAAGTCTCTCTCTCTCTCTCTCTCTTTCTTTAATATAAATGATCGATCACACCATTCTGAAAATATTTTTTTTTAAAAATAAAAATGACATGAGGTCAAGATATAATAAAAGATCGCAATCGACAAATATATTAAGGATTTTATTGGGCTACTACAGCTTATTTTAGTTTTTCTTCTTACATTTTACATTTTAAATTTAAAACAACTTTGTGGAGACTTTTTTGCCAATAATTATAGTATAAAAATGGAAGAAAAAAAATCTAATCACGGCTAAGAGATGTATTTCAACTTTCAAGTCTAGGTGGACATAGAACATTACATGGGCCATATTGAATCAAGTCCTTTTCACAATATTTGCTCATTTACCCAGCCCTGTCGCCACATCAAAATCACAATTTATCGATGCGCCAAATTTTATTTTAAACTTAGAATGCTTTTAGAAACATTGGAAAATTTGCCAAACAGATATTCCAGTAAGAAAAGCATCGAATGCCTGGTACCATATATGATGCAATGCTATTTGTTTGGAACTTGGGATAAAAGAAAGGACAATCGTCTTGCGTGCATTTTTCTTTATCAAAACATTTCATATACCCACTCTAAAACCTTATATACCAAGGATTAGAGAAATCAGAACGTTGCATTTTCCTCTATTTTAAAAGAGCAAGGCTGCACCAGCCTAAAAAAGAAAACATGACCACAAGAAGAAGTTCAACGTAAATTAAGAAAAAAAAGTCAAGAATGCTATGATATGTAAGAAAATATTTAAATAATCAAAATTTGCTAAACAAAAAAGAAACTCTAAAATTATTTACAAAATCGTGTATGCTCATCCAAGTAAATACAAATATGGACGATACAAGAATGATGAACGGTTACATTATTAAACATCAACGCGATGGGGGTGCAATTTCAAAAACAATTCGAAAGAGAAGAAATAGTTTTTTTTTTATAAAAAAAAAAAAGGAGAAGAAAGGAAAAAAAAAAGAGAGAGAGAGAAGGAAGAAAAGAAATAAAGAGAAAAATAACAAACAATCGATGAGAGGAAGAATAAGATGAAAGAGAGGGATGAACCGTATCCACCACGGGCAGCCGGCTGTTTTTAATAAATACATCCACAAATAATTCGTTTTAATAGTAATAATAATTCAAAATAGGCCCTGGCTACGTTCCCAGAAAATAGGAGCCATTGTAATAAGACCAAGAAGAAACTCCAGAGTCAATCCGTCTCGACCATTCGTTCAAAAAAAGGCAAGCCATGGGTCCAGGCGGAAGCCGATGCTCCTATCCCGAATATTCCCTCCACCCGGTGGCTCCAAACCATTGAGATTGCGCGACAGCGTTGGATCCACGCGTTTCCACCAAAGTTTCGGTGCTCCCTCGAATATTCCATCCTATCCGCCTGGTGGGAGCAAAAATCCCATGAGCAGGCATCATACTAGGTCATATAGGATAAAGCTCTTTTTACACCATTTTTTTTTTTTTTCCCCTCCATTTCTCTATCTAAAAAAAAATTCAAAAGTCAAATAGAAATAGAACCGTCCTTACCAATGAAGTCCATCAATTCTATATGTTAAAAAAATTAAAAAAAAAAAATTCATCTGCGAAAAAAAAGAAGGTCAATGAAGTAACACCATTCGTATCTTGACATGTTTATTAAACATTTCAAATATGGACGCAACCCATCCGTTCTATTTAATTGATTTAATAAATAATTAATCCATTTATCCAATCCAATCCGGCCTATTTAACCTGCTTAGCTAAGGACCTTGGACTCTTGACCCAATATTGATATTAGGCTTATTAATCCAACACACAAGCTAACCTATTTAATCTATTATTTTAATTTATTTAATAGATAAATATATTACTAATAGGCTGTTACATGAATCAATAAAATGATCAAAATAGGAATAAAGCAAGAAATGAAGCTATTAAATAGAAATGGAAAATGTAACTGTTATTATTTTTGCTTAATTGCCTATTACAAATACAAAACAAACATTAAAAAAAAATCAGGTATGAAATATGAAAATTTGACATGAAAAAGGATCTCACGGTTAAACAAGTATAGAAGGTCCAAACAATAAAATATAACTGCTAATCTTCATTAACACATGACAAACAAAAACAACAATCACAATACTAATGGTAACAACAATAAAAAAAAAAAAAAAAGAAGAAAAGAAGAAGAATAAATAATTGATAATCAACATGGCACAAAATCATCATCTTCGTTGATTCATCCTTGTGAAACTTCTACGCCCAGGAAATTGGTCTCTTCTTTGTCTTATTTATGCTTTTATAATTTCATTAAGGACCATAAATCTAAAGAGAACCTACAAAATTGCACCAAAGTCGAAAACATGGTGGCATAAATAAAAATAGAAGTATGATATATTTATTTTGATAAAAAAAAAAGTTTTAAATTCGACTTGTAGTATTATGTAAATCATAATTCCAAATTTCTAACCGAATCTGTGTCTCTCACCCTCATGGTGTTGAAAATTATTATTTGAATATTCCTGAAAAACTCAAAAAAGCAAAAGGAAGAGGAAGAGGAGGCTCTCATCATTTAATATATATGCTAAATCAAAATGGCCGCAATCGATTGCCTACAAAAATAAGCCATCCAAGATTGCTTGCCATCAAAATTAGATTATATTTTTGCTTCATGAATCAGCAAAAACTCATCCCAGAATCATCCTATCCTCTTATATAAATATAAAAGGAAAGTGAAAAAGAAGAGAAGGCTCAAATTCATTATTATGATCGAGTGCCTACAGAAATAGGTCATCTAAGATCGCATCCTTAACAAATAGCTGATTCTTTACAAATTAGCAAAACTGATTGAAGAATCATCCTAGCCTATTCGTACAAATAAATAAAGAGACAAATTTAGCATATAAATTATGAATAGAAAACTAACAAGCGAAAGAATGCACAAATAACCTTTTAGCAACCTTAGCATCAGAATGACATGGTGAAAAACTGAAGTTGTGATGCATTTCTCTTACAATATGTTGAATTTGGAAGAATGTCTAGAGCATGTTGGCAACACCATTTCTTAAAAACCTCACATGCTGGTTGGCATGTTATAGTAATTGTCTTGGTTTGGAAATTGGATATAGGATTACTAGAGGGTGTTGATGATACGAGAAAAAGGTTTGCACTTACAAATATATTGTAGGCTTACTAATTGTTGAAGAATGATATCAAAGATTACATCATAAGCCTTGTCGATCCGGTCCAAGAAATTTTCAAAAGCATGTCATTTTCTGATAGAAAACGAAGTATGTCATATTAACATGTCTATTGATCTTGTAGGACGGATTGAAATGGTGTTGTTTGATAATTTGAAGATTTTGAACTAAGATTTTAGACATCACATATTCATAAAAACAAGAAAAAGACTGGTAAAAATTAAGTGCCGAATGAAAAATTAGTTTGGGGACAAACCTTGCTCCCTAATCATCTCTGATTGACCCCATCTTGTCGGCTATTGACAAATTGTCAACGTACTTTCATACAAGAGGTCTAACATGGTGGCTGTGATTTGACCTGAAAGGGATTTGGGTGGATGGTTATGATCTAATGCTGATCGCAAGAGGTTTTCCTTGCTCGATTCTTTGGAGTCCAACACAAGGTTAGAAAGCTAACATGGTTGTGATTTGCATAGAGAAAAAGCCCAACGAAGTTTTGAAGGACTTTGAAGTTGACTAGTTCCGACCACTTGTCAAATAATGACAAACTAAACTCCTACGACCGGCCAGCATTTCCCATTGTACAAAGTAAACGTAAAGCTACCATTTTAAAGCACGGTTAAACTAGAAATGATAGTCTTAAAATTAGAAAATAAAGAGATAGAAGGGAGAAAGATATCTGAACCTCGAAGGAAGGGAGTAGCAAAAACCTCTAATTGAGACTTGAGAAAACTATCTACAATTTTTATCTACCATAAATCTTTCCTGCAAAGAGATGCGCACCACATTACAGTAGATCGAGCCAATCAAAAGATTCGAAACCAAATAGAAAGGTAGAAAGAGGAAAAAAATATAAAAATATAAAAAATAAACAAGGAGTCAATACTACCATTTCAGATTTTGTGTGCATTTTCTTCTCCTCTTCTTTCTTGTTGAAATCAAGAGAAAGGGATGAGAGATTGAAATAAAAAGGATTAGAGATTGAGGAAAGAAACCGGAAGTCGCTTGACGGAAGGAGCAAGGGATTGGCCACTGGCACCATTAGAAGAGAAACCCTAGCTTTTCAAAGTTAAAACTCGAACTACCGGAACTAAGAGGAAGGAAGAAGATAAGAAACCTAGAGAAGCAGAGAAAGGGTTGAGGCGGCCTTAGAAAGCTCTCAAAAAATCGATCGATCGAAGCCTCTAGAAAGCGAAACTTTCCAAAGCCAGTCCCCATCCCCTAGGTCGAAACGTGTTTTCACGTGCTGCTGCACATCAGGTTTGGCGTCGAGGTTTAAATTTCAAATAGCTCCGGTCCGGCCTCTCCACTCTCCACGTGACTGACTGAGGCAAGGCAGCGGTGGATTTTGGTCTTTTTAGAAATGGTTAAATAAATATTAAGTAGATATCTAATCTGACCCGATTCATTTAATAAATAAATTAAACGTGTAATTCAAATCCAATTCGAATAGTTAAGTAGATTAAATAAGTTGGTTCGTTTATGATCTAAACTTATTTAAGTTAAATCTAAATTTATTTAAGATCGATCGAATACGGTCGGATTGTTGGATGGGATCGCATTTGCTCAGAGATATTCAAGAAATAAATGAACGGAGGGCAAAGCTGCTCCCATCACCGCATGCGTGCGTCACTTAATATTCCTTGGCCGCTACCATCTCCCCCTCCAAACCATCGCATCCTCAAAATTCTCACAGAAAAGAATTGCCGAAGGTTTCTTCAGCTCGATTTCCATTCAATGGCGGGGATCATCGTGGTGTTCGACTTCGACCGGACGATGATAGACGGTGACAGCGATAACTGGGTCGTGAACGAGCTCGGCGCCACCGAGCTCTTCCAGAGCCTCCTCCCGACCATGTCGTGGAATTCTCTCATGGTTTGTGCACCGATATCACCCCACACCCGTCGCTCTCTTCTTCGTTACAAATCATATCCAACTCAGCTCTCGGGATATGTTATTTTCTTTTACAACTCTTTCAGGATAGGATGATGAGGGAGCTGCATTCACAGGGGAAGACAACTGAGGAGATTGCAGACTGTCTGAAGAGGATTCAATTGGATCCTCATGTCATCGAGGCCATCAAATCGGCTTATGCTCATGGGTAAGCTTTCTTGTTTCTTTTGCCATGGCTAAAGGTTCCGACTTTTCCATTGTTTAGGCATTTCTTGTGTTGATGAGTTGTTCTTCTTTGGTTTAGGTGTGAGCTGAGTGTGGTGAGTGATGCCAACCTCTTCTTCATAGAGACGATCCTCAAACACCATGGGCTTCTTGAGTATTTCTCGGAGATTAATACCAATCCAAGCCGTGTGGATGAGGAGGGGAGGCTTAGGATCTTCCCTCACCATGACTTCACTACCTCTCCCCATGGCTGCAGCCTCTGTCTTCCAAACATGTGCAAGGTGACTATTTTTTTAAGGAATCTTCAGTTATTTATTCACTATGGTGTCTTGTGTCATCACATGATGCAAGGGGGAATCCTATGGTTGCTCATGGTAAAATATTCTCTGACCATGAAGATAGATATTAAACCATGTAAATTTAGTACCTTCTTCACTTCATGGATGGTCTTGTTGTTTAAATTGCTGCCATTTTCTTCCTCCTCCTTTCCATGATGTTTCAGAAAAGAAGAGAGAATGATTCTGTAGAACAACTTGGTTGGAACTTTGAAGGTCAAAACAGATTTTTATCACTTCCCTGAGCAAAGAATACAGAATATATCATCGCCAAATACATGGCAAAGCATTGATATAGACCTCCAAACCATTGTAATAACGAATTTGCTATACAACTAAGAATAAGATACTTTGGAACAATGGTTGCGGTAGAAACTAACAGTGTCTTGAGTTGTTATATCCCTTTGCCGAGTCTTGATTCTCTTATTACTTCCGTACTCAATCCAACCCTCTGTTTCACCAAATACAGGGTAAGATCATCGAACGAATCCAAGCAGAAGCCTCTGCAGAGAGAAAGAAGCGATTCATCTACTTGGGTGACGGGAGAGGAGACTACTGCCCTTCTCTCAGGCTAAGTGAAGAAGACTATGTGATGCCAAGGAAGAATTACCCTCTGTGGAAGCTCATCTGCGACAACCCTCGGCAGTTCAAGGCCGAAGTTCATGAATGGAGCAATGGTGAGGAGCTTCAAAGGATCCTCTTGCAGCTCATCGGCAGGTCGATCACCGTCGATCGCAAAAATGCTGCCCGGTATTCTCAGTAGATTGCAAGCTCGAGACAATTCCAATGCCACCCAATGAAGCCCTTCCCCTGGCTCTCAGGATTCCTCACCACCCATGCCTCACTTCACCCTCGAATGTTTGGCACGAGTGGTCAATTTATTTGAATCATGGTGAAGGACCATTTTAGCACCATCCATTCTGTTTCTTTTTTTTTGCCCTCTTTCACCTATATGTAATCTTTCAGTGGAAAGAATGCCAGAGAGAGATATGGACAAATTTTTATCATTCATCTCAAGTTGAAGTTAGGAAAATAATGATAGGAGAATGATAGCAGAACACCCTGCTTAGAGTTATTGGGTTATTTATTACCAAGTTCATTTCTGCTGAATTTGAGACTATGGAGAAAATTCTTTATAATTCTCAACAAAATCTTGTATTAGTTGAAAATAAACCTAAATATTCCACTGGAATACCAGATCGGCCCGACATAAGTTCTTCATTTGTGGTGCTCCTGTCGTCATTCTGAAAAGCTCCACATTTGTTCTACCCAAGCGTGGTACCAGCATCAGTGGAGCGAGGCATCTTTCAACAAATGGGCACATTATGGCAGCAAAGTCATGATCCACCCACATGATGACGTGTACATTCTCGAAGGAGAAATAAAGTAGTGAACCGAAGAAAAAGATTTCGGAAAGCAGAAAATATAAGATGTTCCTCGACAAAAGAACATCGAAAACTTCGATAACAAAAATAACCATATCGGTTCGAGCATCCTCGGCAATCTACTCCTTGCACCTAGGATCTTTCTCCAAACTTGGTATGGTTCTCTCCTAGACAATTTGCTTGAATTTCTCAATTGTTGCTCAAATAATTCATTCATCAATTATGTTTTCCAATCCTTCGCCATTTGAAAGTCTTTTTAATAAGATCGTACTACATCTATTTAGCCTAATCATCTGCAATTTCTTTGGTCGACCTAATCGATCCGGCACATCCATGAATTCTTGATCGTTAGACTGTGTCTCTCAGTAAACATGCATCGATTACGGTATTATCTGACCAAATCTTCAAGTGTAGGAAGTGATGTTTCAGCACCTTCCATGTGAAAATAGCACTCTAGATCTTCTTTAGTCTTCTTGATCTCTTACTAGTGGTGTCATCCCATCTCTTTTAGCCTTAAATTTGTATTGAAATATAAGACGTGCATACAACATCTCAGCTTTAAGTATTGCAAAGCGTGCTGAATTCTCTGTGATTATAGCGATTCTCTGGAAGATGTGCTCTTCTATTAATGGCAAATTCGTCATGGGGCTCCTAATCTTGGAGGTCTAATCTTCTTATGAACGACCATGTAAACTTGAAACTATATTTTCCTGCATCTAATGTACCGAATGGGACATCAGATTAATTTAATGTGCGATTTCTACAGAATTTATCAATTGGGAGATCAGAAACAAATTCCACCACCACAAAGTGGGCATTGAAATATATGATCAAAATAATATTCGAAAAAATAAATTTGTATATCTTAAAAGTTAATATTATACATTATGAATACTTGAAAATGGATCTTGTCCGACCAGTGTTCTTTTGAATCTTATAAGATTGCACGGGATCATCCCCAATAGGTATTAAGTGATTCCCGTCTTATGCATGTATTCCGACCTCCCAAGTGATTCTCTGGATTTCTGGTCTCTTTTCTTGTAGCCAATTATAATATATCTTAAATTGGCTGCAATTATCTAGGTCAGGACTAGCCCATCCTCTGGCCATTTGCACAAACTTTCCATGTAAGCGTTTAATCTACCATGTGTATTGGCCCCTTCACATATACTTTAAAAAAAAAAAAAAAAAAATTAATGAATGTACTTTTGGTCATCACTTGAATTACCAATAAATCAAATGTCTGTGCAACAAACATTCACGCCCATCTATAAAAGATGCCATTTATATTAAACTCCCACCTCACAAGCACCAATAGAGGGATCAAAGTCCCGAGCGGATCTCCAAGAAAACACACACGTGTCTGGAAGCCACATCCAAATTTAATTGAATCAGCGCTCAAAAGCCTAACCCAACAGCTGGAATCCTGTGGATCCCAATAGACACATGATCTCACCCATGGTCCAGCTCATTTTAATAAGTTTAATTCATGTTTCAGGTCAGATGAGCTTTATTTGAATTGCTTTGGACCCAGCTTGGCCATTAGTCTTCACTAACTTATAATTTTAATCTGATTTTTTTAAGAAACTAGATTTGACAATTATGATTCCAACTAATATAGGCCTTTTCTAATCACATTGAAACCAACAGAAATCTGGGTTTGGTGGAGGCCAGCCATATTTTGTAACCCATCTGTCCCTGCAGCCAGAATTATTTAAGACGGTTTAAAACTTGCAGCACAAAGAAAGGGCCCAAAGCATGCGCAGCACGCTGAACCTTTCTACTTTAAAGCATTTATTGGTTTCCATATTCAGATGATGACTTGATGACATGGTAGTCTTTTTCTTTTTCTTTCTTCCGCGGTAAGAATGGTAGTCATGTTGAATACCTCTTCCTCTTTTTCATCCCACTGCTGGATTCAAGGCTTCTCTTTTTGCTTACGTGAATGGTTTTTTAAAATCTTCTTTGATTTCTAAGGTTGGCACACGTAGGATTTGAACGATGTCCTACGGCATCTAGAACCCAATAAAGCCCCCATCAAGTGAAGGCACTGGATCAATCTAGAATCAGCTCTAGAGGGCGCTTTCTATTGCACAAAATAACTGCGTTCACGTATTTGAAGTTAGGAGTTGTTATTGCGCTATTGTACCTTATTTTAGTTTTTTTTTTCATTTTTAAAGTTTAAAACAACTTTGTTGAAAATTTTTTTTTCTAATAATTATAGTAAAAAAATAAAAATATATATATAATCATAGTCAAGTGTGTATATATATATTGTCAGATTAGAATCAGGTCGATTGAATTTGAATTCAAATTCGATTATATCAAAATTTTATAATAAAGATTCTACATTAATGATTCAAGCTATTGAATATTATCTACTACTTCGAAACTACTTGCACACAAAAAATCATATGATTTGGATATTCCTAGTTTATGCATTAAGTAGTCAAAAATTGGATTGTCTAAATAAAATTAAATTAGACGTATTTTTTTGATCACTTGATACATAGGCTAGGAATCTTCAAATCATATGATTTTTGATATGCAAGTAATTTTAAGATAGTAAATCACATCTAATGGTTTGGATCATAGATGTACGATCCTCATTGTCCAATTTTGATCTGATCGGATCCGAATCCAAATCCAATCAACCTTACCTAAGTCTACCCTACGATATATATAGAGAGAGTGGGAGGGAGAAAGCTAAGCTAAAATTAGATTAATTGGATTGGGACTTTGATATAGCCAGATCAAAACTCTATAATAGGGATTCTATATTAATGTTCCAAGCCATTGAATATGATTTACTATCTCAAAACTACTTGCACACAAAACATCATATAATTTGGAGATCTCTAACCTATGCATCAAGTATTCAAAAATTGTATAGTCTAAATAAAATTAAATTAGATGTATTTTTTGATTACTTGATACATAGATTAGGAATTTTTAAATCATATAATTTTTTATATGCAAATGGTGTTGAAGTAGTAAAATCATATCCGATGATTTGAATCATTGATGTAGGATCCTCATTATCTAATTTTAATTTGATCGGATCCAAACTTGCTTATCAAAATCTATCCATACACACACATATATATTTATATTGCATGAGTCATATTGAATCAAGTCCGTTTCATAATATTTGCTTCTTTCCGTTGGAAACAAAACCAACTTGGCATAAATCCTTTAGTTGTCCACTTATCCTGCACTGTCACCACATCAAAATCACGATTTATCCATGAGCAAAATTTTATTTTAAACTCAGAATGCTTTCAAAAAGAAGCATGGAAAATTTGTAAAGCAGATATTCGGGTGAGAAAAGGGGAAACAAAAGAGAGGGCAATTGTCTTGCGTTCCTTTTCCTTTATCAAAACACTGCATACCATTCGTTTGGAACTTGGGGAAACAAAAGAGGGGACAATTGTCTTGCGTTCTTTTTCCTTTATCAAAACACTGCATATGCCCACTCCAAAACCTTATACTCGAAGGACAAGAGCCCTACGAAATAGATTGACAAGAAAATATGACAAGAGCCCTTCCTCTACTTTGGAAGGGCAAGGCTGCACCTGCCTAAAAACGAAAATATGCCCACAAGTTCACGATAAATTTAAAAAAAAAAAAAAAAAAAAAAAAAAAGTTAAGAATGTTATGATACGTAAGAAAATATTCAAATAATCAAAATTTGATAAATAAAAAAAAACATCCAAATTATTTATAATATTATGCATACTCATCTAAATAAATACAAATACGAACAACACAAGATGATGAATCGTTATATGCCCATTTTATCTATTATTAAACAGGATCGGGATGGGGATGGAATTTCAAAACCAATCCCAAAGAATAAGAAAAAAAAAACAAAAGAGAGAAAAAAAATAAATGAAAAAAAAAAAGGCAGGAAAAGAAGAATGAAAAAGAGAGAAAAAAATAAGTGAAAAAAAATAAAATAGATGATTAAAATTTAAAAAAAAAAAGGAAAAGAAAAATAAACCGGAAGGGATGAAGAATATCCATGACGGGCAAGCCAGCTGTTTTTAATAAATATGGAATTCATGACCCGTAAATAATTCGTTTTAATGACAATAATTACAAATAGGACCTGGCTAAGTTCCCAAAAAATTTACAAGACCCAGAAGAGACTCCAGAGTGGACCCTTCTGGACCATGTCGTTCAAGAAAGGCAGGCCATGGGTATAGGCGGGAGAGGATATCCCGTAGCTCCTATCCCGAATATTCCCTCCACCCAACGGCCCCAAACCATGGAGCTTGCGCGACGGCGGCGTGCGATCCACGCGTTTCCACCAAAGTTTCAGTGCTCCCCCGAATATTCCTCCATCCTATCCTCCCCGATTCTTCTCGGAACCGCACCTTGGTGGCTATTCCACCCACCGTAGAATAAATCCTCAGAGATAAAAAAAAAATGAAAAAGCAAAACCAGGAGTCCACAGTTACCCCCATCACCGCATATGTCACGTAATATTCCCCTGGCATCTCCTGCTCCCCATATATATATATATATATATATACACACCCCTCCAAACCATCTCATCCTCAAAATTCTCACAGAATAGAATTGCTATTCCAAGAAGAATTGCCAGAGGTTTCTTCAGCTCGATTTCGATTCAATGGCGGGGATCATCGTGGTGTTCGACTTCGACAAGACGATCATAGACTGCGACAGCGATAACTGGGTCGTCGACGAGCTCGGCGCCACCGAGCTCTTCCAGTGCCTCCTCCCGACCATGCCGTGGAATTCTCTCATGGTTTGTGCACCGATATCACACCAATGCCGTTGCTTTCTTCTTCATTCCGAATCATATCCAACTCGGTTCTCACCAAATATCATCGTCTTCTATAACTCCTTCAGGATAGGATGATGAGGGAGCTGCATTCACAGGGAAAGACAATCGAAGAGATTGCGGACTGCCTGAAGAGGGTTCCATTGGATCCTCATGTCATTGCGGCCATCAAATCGGCTTTTGCTCGCGGGTACGCTTTCTTGTTTCTTTTGCATTGGCTAATGGCTGCGACTTATGCCCATTGTTTAGGCATTTCTTGTGTTGATGGGTTGTTCTTCTTTGGTTTAGGTGTGAGCTGAGGGTGGTGAGTGATGCCAACCTCTTCTTCATAGAGACGATCCTCAAACACCATGGGCTTCTTGAGTATTTCTCGGAGATTAATACCAATCCAAGCTATGTGGATGAGGAGGGGAGGCTTAGGATCTTCCCTCACCATGACTTCACTACCTCTTTCCATGGTTGCAGCCTCTGCCCTCCAAACATGTGCAAGGTAATTAAAGAATCTTTAATTATCTATTCACTGTGGTGTTTTGTGTCATCGCATGATGCAGGGGGGGAATCCTATGGTTGCTTATGGTAAATATTCTCTGACCATGAACATAGATATTAAACCATGTTCTTCACTTTATCAATGATTTCGAAAATTTACAGTTGTCTTGTTATTTAAATTGCTGACATTTTCTTCGTCCTCCTTTCCACAATCTTTCTGAAAAGAAGAGATAATTGATTTTGTAGAACAATTTGGTTTGAATTTTGAAGGTGAAAAAAGATTTTAATCACCTCCCTGAGCAAAGAATGCAAAATTTATCTGAGCCAAATAAATGACAAAGCATTGATATAGACCTCCAAACCATTGTAATAACGAGTTTGCTGTACAACTAAAAGTAACATATTTAAGAACAATGGTTGCAGTAGAAACGAACAGTGTCTTGAGTTGTCATAGCCCATTTCTGAGTCTTGATTCTCCTATGACTCTGGCACTCAATCCAATCCTCTGTTTCACCAAATACAGGGTAAGATCATCGAACGAATCCAAGCACAAGCCTCTGTAGAGGGAAAGAAGCGATTCATCTACTTGGGTGACGGGAAGGGAGACTACTGCCCTTCTCTCAGGCTAAGTGAAGAAGACTATGTGATGCCAAGGAAGAATTACCCTCTGTGGCAGCTTATCTGTGACAACCCTCAGCAGCTCAAGCCTGAGGTCCATGAATGGAGCAACGGTGAGGAGCTTGAAGGGATCCTTCTGCAACTCATCGACCGGTCGATCACCATCGATCGCAAAAATGCTGCCCAAGTATTCTCAGTAGATTGCAAGTTTGAGACAATTCCAATGTCACCCAAAGAATCCCTTCCCCTGGCTCTCAGGGTTCCTCACTAACCATGACCGACTTCACCCTCAAATATTTGGCACAAGTGGTCGATTTATTTGAAATATGGTCGAAGGCCATTTTATCACCATCCTTTATTCTTTTTCACTCTTCGTTGTTTTTTTCTTTGCTGTTGCCCTCTTTCACCCGCGTTAACTGTTATGTAATTTTGCAGTGGAAAGAATGTCAGAGATGTAGATACATTTTGCTAATGTTTTATTTGGTACAAGTTTTCATATAAAATTCACTGAGATTCGTACTCTACATCATAAACTGTGAAATCGTTATGCAAATGCATCAAGTGTACCATAACAACAGAGTTCTCTGGTATGGTGTGTGCCCTTGGCATTCATCTTAAGTTAGAGTTAGAAAAAATGATAGGGGAAAAGGATAACAGAACACCCTGCTTGAAGTTATTGGATTATGTATTACAAAGCTCATCTCTCCTGAATTCAAGACTATGGAGAAAATTCTTTATAATACTCGATAAAAAAACATGATCATGTGGATAGATCATGACTTCGCTGCCATAATGAGCCCATTTGTTGAAAGATGCCTCACTCCACCACAGTGGTCAGGTGGATTCAGATAGGGATATTACTATGTTGTTTGGGGGGAAGGTGGGGGAGTACTCCATTTGTACCAGATACATCTATAGGGAGGCCAACAGACTGGATTGCACTCTAAGGAGGTGATTTGGATTGGTATGGCCTCTATGTCATATGGCTTAGGTGATATTTTATTTTCTGATATTTTTTGTTGTATTCATACTAGAGTTACATGAATATACCATCCTATAAAAAAAAAAATATTTAAAAAAAAAAGAAAAAAAGAAGAAGAAGAAGCCTCACTCCACTTATGCTAGTACTATATTTTGGTGGAACATATGTAAAACTTTTCAGAATGATGAGAGGAGCACTACAAAATGGCTATTTGTTGAAGAATCGATGTCAGGTTGATCTTGCATTCCAGTGCCGATACGTAGGTTTACATTCTCCAAGAAGAAATAAAGTAGTGAACTAAAGAAAAAGATTTCAGAAAATGAAAAATATAAGATGTTCCTTGTCAAAAGAGCACCACAAACCAAAAATCATAGACATCATGATACCATTTGTTTCGCATCTCACATAATGAAAGACCAAAGAATGATTGCTTAATTTTAATTCTCATGTTTGAAAGTCAGATTTCTTCCATGGCAGCCAATTGTAGCCCATGGAAAGTTCAAGTACGAGCAGCAAATACCATAATTTGTGTAAAAATATAAGGTTAGTAACTGATGTAATTTTCTCAAACTTTGAGGAGATAAGTGGATGATATTGACATAATTTTTTCGATTTGGGGCTTCGTAAGTGAAGGCAGGATGGATGGTTTTTGATGCAATCTTCAAGTGGTTTCATGAATCAGAAATAAAAACAGGAACGTCGGCTCTCTCTCACACGCACAACTTCCATGACAAAAACAACAAGCTTCTGTGTCAGTTCGAGCATCCGTGGGACAATCTAGATCTTTCTGCAACCTTGCGCATCGGGATTCGGTTATATTTCTCAATTTTTCTGCAAAATATTCATTCATCATTTCTGGAATTCCCGTCCTTTGCCATTTGATTACATTTCCCTAGTGAATTTTGAAGTCCTTTTAAGAAGGTGTACCGAATCTGTTTAGCCTAATCATCTGCAATCTCATTGGTCAACCTAAACTCTCAGCTTAAATATTGCAAAGTGTCCTGAATTCTCTCTGATTATAGTGTTGGTTTTCTTCTCAGAGTCATGAAGCTTTTCACCAAAAGCAATAGAAATTTGTTTCGATCAGTGACCGTAATCATTCTCTGTAAGATGCGCGTCTGCTGTTCATGGGAAATTCACCATGCAGCTCCTAATCTTGGAAATCTAATCTTTTTATCAATCACAGAGCATGGAAATTTGAATGTTTACCTTCATGCATCCAAACATACCGGATGAGAGATCAGACTGATTTACGAAACTGATCGATTTGGAAATCAAAAACAAATTCCTCCACCACAACGTGGGCATTGAAATGAATGCACATTCTCTCCTCTGTTCATCGAGTGAGTTTGTTCTCCAGTTTTCCCGTGACGGGCCAACTGGTGGTCCATGGGATCATAGGTTGGTTCATATACCATAATAGATGAATTCAATTTAGGCTTTCTAAGAATATTATTTGAACTTGCTTGAATTATTTATAAATCCTCTCGTTGCCAGCATTATGCGTAGGCCAAGACCACCGACGTAATTTTCTATAAGAACGATTCGTTGAGAGAAGATATATTTATAGTCCTTTGATAAACATAGAAATTAATTACGTCCCTCGATTGTTTGCATGTTATAAAGTCGGCAGTCTATGCCACTGGATTCATTTAGCATCAAATCAAGCTCGATCCATGTTATTCTCAAGCTGCTCGGTTCATAAGACCCTAGGATATTTTGTTGTTTGGGCTGGGTTTTGGATGCTTCTTTTGGACTGGCCCTACCCCTCCTCTCTCTCCGTCCCTCGCTTCCTTTGTACGCAGCAAGTGTAGGCCCAGATTCAGCTGGTTTCATTGATGAAGTGGAGCCCGAAATGAGTGGCGACCCACGTCCAATAATGTAGATGAAGGCTTAGGCTTCAGCAATTGGCCAGATGGATGGTCCAGCTTGGCTGGGCTTTCTTGAACTAAGCTGCATCTGCCACCTCTGATGTCCAAGAAAATTAAGTTATTGGTTAGAACGGTTATATGTATACCTTGGACCATCGAAGATAAATATTTCTAACCAATAATTTCTCCTGCCCTCTCATGAATTTTCTGAGTTGGTAGCGGAGTGCCATCATGACGTCACCTGCCTCTGCCTCCACCAACCACTTGGTGCCTTGACGTGGAGGCAAGTTAAAGCTTTATGGGTTGGTATAAAACAAAGGCTTTCTTGCCACAACCTCCGCATGCCTTAACATACTCCATTTAGCGCAGCCTACCGATGATTTCCATACAAGGAGCCTTGATGATGTAAGGACCAATAATATGTCACCACCCATGAAGCTGTGGATGCCAGCAATTGGATTTAGCAGCTAACAGATTGCTGGCGGTGACATGAGACCACCATTTGATATGGAATGCAACAAGTTAATAAATTTTTGATGGTCCTAATGTCACCATGCATGACATTAACAAGTGCAATGAGTGTTGGTTAGTGCGCCTCGAAGTGTTCCAATTTTGAAGAGGACCGCATGGCTCTCATTGATAGCTCTTTCCAGTGATAACATTCTTAATGAAGGATAGAAAAAAATGGTAACAGAAGGGTATATCTTAGGAAGTGTATCCGGACTGAATAATTTATATTCAAGTGGTGACACGCAAAGCATTTGATAAGAGCTCTTAAAAATCTTCCTGGTATGGTGAATATTTATCAACCTGACCTTGGTATAAACTCTTTTTTACCTCGGTGTTCGCTGAAGTGCTATTCTGGTTCGACCAAGTAACGGAGAAGAGCCATGACTACATGATTGAAATGATTGTCACCATATATTAACGTGGGAGCCATCATCCAGCAATTATCATACGTCCCATTAGTCTCATTAATAACGGATGCTGGCACGATCCTGTGAAGGAGAAACCGAGGGACCCTTAGATAGGTCATTCTCCACTCTATTCTATCTTCTAGAAACTCTCTCTCACCAAACAAACTCCAGCAAGAGGATTTTTTTTTTTTTTTTTCTTTTTTTCTTTAGGTCAATCTAAGATTACTGAAGTTTAGTCACAGTCGTCACTGGTGCTCCATTCATCAGCCCAACTCTCTAGCTCGGGTGCAACCAACCTCACCCATTTCACCTTAGACACCAATAGACCTGATATTTCGATTCAGATTCAGCAGCAGCAAATAGGATCTTTCTTGATTCTCATTCGGAAGTTCAAGAGATGATGAGTTTTTAGTCGAGGAATCTAGATGCATCAACAAATGCTTCTTGCCGAGAGGTTCACCCTGAAACAAATGCCTTCCGACAAAGTCCTCACCAAGCTCCCCCACCTCAACCGCCACCAGCACCTGTTACAAGCGAGCAGTTTAATCAAACATTGACAACAGATGTCCAAAGCTTGCAGCAAGCAACAACCAATCAGAGGCAACACTTAACAAGAATATAATCACAAAGCTTATCCATAAATAATGACAACCTTAATCTCTTTCTGATGCACCACACACGTCGCTTTGCATGATTTCCACTGCCGTCCTGCATGGTACTCTACAAAGAAATCGAGAATTTCATCGCCGGCTCTCCAAAATGCATGTGAGGCCTGGCGATTTATGCTGAACTGTGCATCTAGGACCGAGTATATTGCTTATGAAAAGGGGGGGAAAAAATCAAATCTAAATTCTGTATTAGAAATCCAACATTTATATATTGGCAAGTCTTTCCCGAAAAGTGAAGAGAGGTGACTTTGACGGCAGTGACAGGTATAGAAAGAGACCCTTGAATAAAATGTATGGTTCCAGGCTGTACCGGTCATACAGCCACATAAAATAACTCGAGAACTTATATCTACCAGCTTGTTTCATATATTCCTGACCACCAAATAAGCTAGTCACTTCTTTGTCTACAAATAAGGCTCAATGAGGCCAGCAATACAAATTCCCCACTGAAAACAGTTCCACCCTCAAGCCCTTATAAGAAACATAGAGTCAGTTAGTGAAAGCAAACAATAATAATTAAATAGAAGGTGTGTGAATAAAGGTATGATTCTGGTGATCATGAGAATGACCGGAAGGATCACGACAATTTTATGATTGCCAACACTTTTCTTTCTTTAAACAAAAGAATAAAATAATTACAGGCGGACGTTTCCATTGAATATGAAACCACACGACACAAGTCATTATTGAGGAGGCCAATACCTCTTATTGTTATTAGCTCATCATGAATAATGAAGATTTACGGCGAGCATGATGCGTACAAATGCTCTTCGCTGTCCATGCATTCCCCACGCTACCCTCCAGACTCTTTTCCTCTTGTATCTACACTCCCGAAGAAATCCATGCTACATGTCAAAAGAGCTTGTATACATTTTTATATTATCAGCTACAAATTCAATGTTACAAAATGTTGGAGATATCTTTACTCTTTCTAAACCTCAATTGCAGAATATGCCCATCACCATCAAATGTCAAGTGACATCCTTGTCTTGATAGGCTTTAGCTTCACGCCCATGCTTTCAGGTGACAGCAAATCTGGAGAGATGCACCATGGACTGAGCGGGCTGCGTGGGCTGCCAGTAAACTGACTTGGCCTGTAGAGCCCATACCCTATGAAGAAGTACTCCATGGGTATCAGCATGGCATGGGGTTGCTCCTCTGTCACCACTGAGCCACAAGCCTGGACCTGCATTGTATTCCCCAGAGAAACACAAAAAAAACCAGTTGTGAGACTGAATACAGCCCTTTCAAGCAACCATTATCTCTAAATAAGAAGCATCAAAGATGTATTGATTTGGTATATTACCTCGACCAAGGCGCTGTATCTTCTGTCTAGTTTTGATGTCATGTGGAGGGCATCAGAGTAGTATGGAGAATCTTCACCAACAAATATAAGTGTCCGACACTGTAGCTGATGTAATTCTCCGGTGATGTCATATCTCCTGCTTATAAGTAGACAACAGTTGAAATGACAAAGGATCTTTGCAAGCCCCACTCTTTTAAATTTAACATTTTATAGAGCAAAGGTGCAAGGAGATACCCATTAATTGATTGAAGAAACCGCCAGACATTTTCACCTTGCCTCTCATCCAACAACTAAAGTGACAAGTAATAGGCACCATTGCAAATCATCAAAAAACCCACCAAATGATAAAACAATGCAGAGCAACAAGAGTAAATCAAAACTCACACTTCTGCAGGCTTGTACAATATCTGACTCCGGGACCTGTGCACTGCCACGGACCTCCTGCCAACAAAGTCAGAAAGAAGAAATCATCAGACATCAGACAGATGGGAAAGTGAATCAGATATAAAGCTGTGAAAACTACAACTTGTTTACCTTACTAAAGTACCGCTGAAGCAAGCAATCCTTAACCAAGCCACACATGCCATAGAAATAGAGCAAATTGGAGATTACCTGAGGATCGGAGAAGATGAGATTCTATTCACCAGCTTAAACTGTGTTCATTTTTAACTTACTAAAGGGATCTGACATGATACCTTATTATACAACCACTCCGTCCATGAGGGAGCTTTACATAGAGGAGAGACAAGTATCAGACCTGCAACACGCTCCTTATATTTTGTCTGGAAGTAAGAAGTAAAGTTTTAGTCATTGAAATGATAAACAGAGGAACATTTTCAAATGGTACTGGAGATGCACATACAGCAAAAAGGGTAAGGATATAAGCACCAGCCGTGACCCCCAAGCACATTACTGGACCTAATCTGGAGAGGACAAATTGAAAGCATGTAAAAATGTTAGATTTCAAATTGTCTTGCCACACATCTTCCATCGTAAGATCCACTCACAGAAGCAGACACAGTACCGAGTTGTGAATATTACCTAAAAATATCGAGAACATCAGCAATCTGATCTGCCAAATCATTGACAGAGGGGATGGGAACATCGGAAGAAATTGGAGCAGCTCCTAACTGCAACAACTCTTGAGGAAGATGACAAACTCATGTAAATACCGCATTCAATTTGATGGAAACCAACCATACAAAATAGAACTGTATTAAAGGTTATTTAATATGGAAGCTAAACTACTGACCTCATGTCCTGGAGGACTAATATGATATATGCAGAAGTTGTGGAGAAGCAAAGATGCAGCTTCAGGGCAAAAAAGTAATCCTTGGAAGCATGATTCATCTGTTTATTTCAACAGAAAAGACAGAAAAAGGAGTATAACATCCCTGAAACCAATCAGGAAAATGACAGATAGGCAGCGTAATTCTGTAATTGAGTGAACAAATTAACTCAATCAAACGGGTAAAAGCACTTTATTGATTCCGGAATGAACCTTTAAACACATACATTTTATTATCATTCCATATGAAACATTAACAATGCACACATTTGGAGAATAAGGATGACAAAAAAGAAAACAATGTCCCCATAGAAAATGTTTCAGTGGAACTTACAGTTTAAAGCCACATCTGGATAGGTTACAAGTGCAGGCTTTTCCTGATCTCCAAACACAGCAACAGACACTGTGCCATGTCTTGTTTTTATAAAATGCTCCTGCAGGCCACCATAGAAATATCATTCTGTATTAAGCGATCGAGAAAGCAAAATGACAATGATTGATATTGCATCCCATAAGAAAGAGTTCGATAAAGAATGTTTCCAGGAGGAAAAAAAAAGGTAAAAATGATAAATGCCAGATGAGGCATGCAGTATAGATTTCAAGGTAATAGGTGAATCGCAATAGGATTTTAAAAAAATAAATAAATAAAGTATTGGTTTGAAACAATATCCAAACATATCTACATACAAAGTTCCCCAAACTACTTCACGGTAGAGATGTTTAACACAGAGCAAACAAATCAATGCAAATAGTTTAGTAGTAAAGAAGCTTGATATCTTCGGTAGCACCAGCATCAATCAACAGAATATATCAGAATTCAATTTTACCAAGTCCCAACCATGCAATAGAGAATAGGTGTATCGGCCTGTTGAGATTATTGAAGGCATGACCTATGAACTTAGAAGCATAAGACATCCAAAGCAGATGATTGTAGATGGACCAAAGCACGGATCAATGGAACAATAACATGGTGGTGCTCAAAAATTTAAACCCAACAAGACAATCCATTCGGGTTTGAAAACAACAAGAGAAACCTGAAGAATAATAACTGAATTGACACCTAGATCTACACAGAGAGCATCAAACTCTTGTGTAATTCATGAAGACAGCATAATAATAACTTTTGTGCCTTTTTATATGAACGAGGAAGTTTTTTCTGCTTTGATATATGCAAATTTATTTTTTGAGCAATAATATAAACAACTTTATTGCAAAATTGTGCAGTATGGAGACATGTCTTCTTTGGCTTTGGCCAGTTTACCAGCCTTTTAATTTTAATCAAGCAATAATAACACAAGTACTTAAAATAATACCCTGCTGACTTTTGAAGAAAGGAATAATCTTTTATTCCATTTTTCCAAGTAAAAACAGAACTCAAGCAATCTAGTTTTTTACTAATTCTAGCATCATAAGGTCTAAACAACATACATATATAACTAAAACAATATAAAAAAATTGCAACCAAAAAGTACAGCCACATGAACATGAGCATTAAACGTTAATAAATCAAAGACAATTTTACGTCTTCCAGTGATTATAAATGTCAACTTCCATACGTTGAAAGAATTTATAAATTAAACAAAATCACGAACAGACGATTATGTTTAGAGTTTACGCCAAAACACAAAAAAAGAAAACCAAACATGAAAAGCGACCCAATATTATCCAAGTTCAAAGTTTCCTGCACTTTTCCTTGAATTTCCCAAAAAAAGCAGCATTGAACGTTGATTACGAGAACCAAACACTCCAAGAACATCTCTGCACCAAGAAAAAAAAGTACAAAATCCAAAAATTTTATAACCAAAACAAACCGCTCCTTATCCAAACCACATTGTGTCCTCGTAAATCCGAATAATCACACCATTAAATCATCAAAATCAACAAAAAATTGCGAAAACAATCACAAACATACAGAAACGACTTCTTATGGAAAGAACGTTATAATTTGCATCATCATAAATCCGGGTAATTCACACGATGAGACCATAAAAATCTACAAAAAACACAAAAAAACACCAATATAAAGATATGATGAGAATACATAACGGGATCATATAATTTTAAACTAAACCAAGAAAGAAGTCGAATGCCAATGGATCAAAAGGAACCTGACCTTTCCGCCGAGAGAGATCCTCTCCACATCGATCGAAACCGACCCGCTCGATTCCCCCATTAGGCGGCCGAGGACGTTTCACGACCGAGAAGCTCGCCTCCGCCTGTCCCTCACTCCTCCCCCCCCCCCCCCGCCCCCCTTCTCTCTCTCTTCCCCGCCCTCTTTCTTCAGCCCCCCAATCCCCTCTGTTCTGTTGCTTATATACGAAGCGCCCCTCCTCTAATTTTTATTTTTATTTTTAACCCGTCACCGACGCCCTCTCTCTCCTCAACCGCGGCTCTCTCTTTCTCTCTATACCTGGCAGCTGGAGTCTTCCCTGTCCCCCGGATCCATGAGCAGTTGGATCGTAGCCGTCCGATTTGAGATGACGCGATTTTGGGTGTTGTCGACCAGTTGACTTGTCGGAAACCGGAATGCGGATATTTGACGGTGTCGGCAGGACCCGGGGAGATCGTGGCTCTCATCCGAGGAGCACCGTCTGATCGTGTAGTACAACTGATGAAGGGCCTGGATTTGACGTGATTGGATTTTGGCTTGCAGTGGTTTTGCCGGGTCCACGATAGCGTTGGATGGAAGTACGGATATTCTCTGAAGGGTGTTTCCGTCATTTTAACTTCTATATTATCTTTTTGCGTAGTTCTATATTAATTTAATTGTTCCGTAAAAGTACATATTCTGTAATTTTAAAAGGGAAGGGAATATGCATGATGATTGCGGGGAGCGCGATCGCTTAAAAATCGCACCCTTTGGATAGCATGAAACATGGGAAGAGGATGCAAAGTTGTTGCAAACAGAACAGAATGTTAAAAATTAGTTGAATTTCGAAAATAACGGCCGCTAATTATTTCCGTTAAAACGGTAAATAACAGCTCCGGCAGGTAGGCCGGTATTCGATGAGAACCTTGACTTAAATGGAGGTCTCATGTGAGATTGTGGACATTCGGAGGGCACGCCAATTAATGAAACCACGTCTTGCTCCACCGCGTTGGACTCCTGACGGACAAAAGCTCCGTACGACCCTAGACATGTGGTGATGATTCAGAACCTAGGAGCCCATGAGGGCCCAAATTTGTACGAGGAGCCTCACGGCGGATCTGTGGGGTTAAATGTAGTTGACGGCCGTAGAAAATGGGGGCTAGTTGACAAATACCCAGTTCAATCCGAGTGGAATTTGGGGAGGTCAAATCTTTCAATCCCAGCTGTTTGCATATCATATAACAACCATTATATATATATACTAACGAGCTTATTTCAGAAATGATATTTTGAAATTGATATAAAACTAAATAAAATTACTTCCGCACCAAAAATCGTACATTGTTTTATCTCATTTATTCGTATAGGCCTATTCGATTATAATCATTATACATTACACCGGCTCTTATGATTGGAAGACTTGATCTTCCTCTAATTCAATCATGAATGGTAGAGAATCTTAACTTTTCAGTAATAAAATACAACATAATCATTGATTCAGAATTGTAAGATTTGAAATAGATTTTACAAAACAGAGAGGCATAATTATTCTAGATTGTGACAACAAACTATTTGGAAAACAAATGCCTTGTTGTTTTCCCCCTATGTATGGACAAAAATTATTATTTCAAAAGTTGTAATCAAACAAAAAATGGTTCATCACCACAAGGGGCTGACGTAAGGCTTTAAAAATGGTATATTTCTATATATTGCAGGTAGAATGTAAGAAGGTTCTTAGACTATCAATAGAAGCTTCTTAAAGTTACCATGTAGGAAGTTATGCTTTCCAAATCCGGGCTTTTTAACTTGGGCCGTTGGAGGATAAATACAGCTGAGCGGAGACCTAAAAGGTCGTGCCATGTGTCGGTGTTGCATTGGAAAGTTGAGTTGGTCGAACTGCTGACAAGTTCTCGTCACAGTCTTATCAGAAAACTTTCTAACGTTCCAGCATGATAGGAGCAGGCCAACCTATTCAGACATGCTTAAAGGATCTCGTTCCAGCATGGTAGGCCGCAGGCCAACCTATTCAAACATTCTTAAAGCAAATTTTAATCCCTGTGATTGCCTCAAGATGGTGTTTGGTATGGAGTGATGAACTGACAGTGATATAAGGGGAGGTGACGAGATTATTATATTTAATTACATTTCTAGTGATCCCATGATCCCATACGGCAATAATCCTAAAGTAGCCCTTACTTTTAAAATCACCGTCCAACCCGGCCCGGCGATGCTAATATCCATCCTTCAAAATAAGTTTCCAAGAACACCCGAAGACAGCGATACCGAATTGAATTTTAAAAATAAAAATGTCCGCCAATCTCACAAAAAAATATCTATTTTTCAAAAATTCAATCTCTGAAAAAAAAAAAAGGTTATTCTAGTTGAAAAAAGGGCTCAATAATTCCTTCCCTTTTTTTTTTTTGTTTGAAAGATTTTGATAATTCCATGGAGCTAATTTGACAAATTTTGATTAATTTTTTATCATATTAAATTAGTTCGGAATGACATATTTGGATAATTTGTTTTATGCTCATGCATAATTTTTTATAATTTATTTGAGAATTTTGTTTAATTACAAAATATATGGAATAAGCCTGCGATAGTTCTGGCATTGCATCATGAGTGATCTTTGATTTTCATCACATAACATACCAAACAAATTAATCGTGGCTACCTAAGGATATTTAACAACGAAAACATAATTTACCAAATATGGTGATCTTGGATCTTTGAAGATCAAATTACCCGACCTAAGATTACCATTGTGATCTCGGTCAGGTAACCAAACACCACCCGAGACCGAGAGTTTGAATCTTGTATTGCCACCGCAATCATTAAGGCGAGAAAAGAAAACCGAGCCAATTATATACATTTATTGCAAAGTCATGGGATGGAGCTAACTTACCATGGGTTCATAGCTTTGCACAAGTATTACTCCACAAATTAGGATATCCGAGACCCGGGTATGATGATTTGTCATACGAGTTTATTTATAGGTTAAACCAAATATGTTGATCACCTATCGTTCTTGTAGAGGTTGATGAAAGAAGAACATATCATGTTATCTTACCATGGAGATTGTTACGAGGTTGTAAGATTTTATGGATTTTGTTTATCGTCATCTCAACATTGAGGAGTACATAGGCTCTATTTTGTTTTTCTAATTCCTTTTGTTTCTGATTACAAATTTAAAATACAAAATGCATGGCACGCATCAATCATCAAGAATATGAGAATGAACAAGTTGAAAAACCGAAAAACTTGCGCATGAATCTGAACGAGCGAGAAGTTCGCTTGCCATGAGATGTCCATGCTTAAGCATAGCATTTATATAAAAATTGCATCCAACCACAGGTAGATTAATTTCATACAATTCCATTTTCCACTTCAGGATGAAAGGAGATGAACAAGATGCAACGTCTCTAAATTACCTTCTATTTCCCGACTTTTGATTAGGATCTACGCAAGCCGGAAACATGGCACCAGTCAAGAATTTCACGTCCTACCATGGATGATTTGCCTTTGGTTAACTTGTGATGGTTTCCATCAAGGGTTAACATCAAATTTTGGATTGAAATGCTAAGATTATTTTGAAGGTGGGAAAATAATATAAACTCATCGTAACACATTACAATATAAAATAACAAATCTGCAGCACCAATTCTATGCGCTGGCCTGACGGAATAATTAGAACTTAAAAGCATGTTAATAAGTCATTGTGTACCTCTCGCAGATGAACGACGGCCCCAGGTTAACGCATTTTATAATGTTGAGTTCTGGAGACCTGGCAATGCTGCCCATTTAATGAATACTTGAGCATAATCTCAACATCCCGTGGATTTTTCTTGTTGGGCTCCACGGTCATGCTGCCAACCAATGCTTCTCCCACACAAATGGTCAGAACATCTTCAAGATACAGAACAGTTTGCTTCCAGTGGGTAGCTTTTGATCTTGGCCCTGTAGAGACAGTCTATTCATTAGAGATTATCAAACATATGTAGAAGGTAAGAATGGATACAGAGCCATGTAAAATTAAGAATATGCAGCACAAACAGGAGCTTAGAACTGACCATCTAATTTTCTGAACTACGAGAATGAGATGATCCTAATATTTAGAGAGGATGATGCACAATTCAGCCTATAATTTGCATCATTCTTTTCATCCTAGTACATAATGCTATTTGAACCAAGAAAAAGAATGACAGAAATCTTATATATCACACGTGTGACCGCTAATTACAGTGTATGATATTTCTGAAAATTGCAACATGTCAACTATATCAATGACAAACCACCTGCTCACCACACTAGCTGCTCAAAAGCTTCTTGAGTTTGAGCAGAAGGCAGCAATGCTAAAATTCCAAAATGTTAAATAAAGAAAAGCTGACATGATACTATTGTCAAAATGCATGCCCATTTTCATAAATGCAAGCCAGAATTGCAAAAAAGCTGCTGGAAGTCGCACAACATAAATAAATCCAGAATTAACATAAACTCTTCCAACATGTTTATGATCATAGCCAAGATAGAGAAAAAGAACCTGTAGAGAATCCCATCATCTTGTGACATTGGGTGAATGAGACATCAAAGTAAGCCACAAGAGCATGGATGTAATCATTGCGTTCTGCCACAAGTTTAAAAGGTGCTGTGAAAGATGCATCTCCTGGAGCCATTTTTGAAATATTCATCGTCTGGAAGTAACGAGCAAGGTAAAAAAATGAAGCAACCTCTCAATCAAATGAAGAATTAAGGTAACAGAAATAAGAAAAAACTGATCAACTAAATCACCTTGAGCAACTGGCAGTTGGTGACTATTTGATTTTGGTCCACGGTATCAACAAGCGGTTCCATCATAGCCTCTTTCCTGATGCAGCTCATGTCAAAGCCATATACATCATTCCAGACTGCAAGCAGAGGGATGATATGCCATCAGAAACAGAATAAAGCAGGACAAATAGTGTCTCGGCATAAACTTCACAGGATGTTTGAAAAGCAAAAGAAGTTCAAAAAATGTTGTTAGGATATAACGTTCACATCTAAAGTTGTCGATTATAAGCATGCAGAAACCATAATTATAAAAATAAAAATAAAAAACAAACAAACACGCTCACATTCAATCTTATCTTCCTTATACTCGGCATCCTCAATTGCTGTCAAATATAGAGAAGCTTTGTCTGGTAGCACAATTCCATCATTAATCTGCACGACAGAAGGAAACCAAATAAATGATGATGTGGTGTTCCATTTATAAGCAGGGTTCAATCCACATGGTAATCAGAAATAATGCAACAGGCCATTTAATCGCAGAAGATATCATCGACATGAATCGACACAGCTAAATGCAATCACATAACTAATCTAACATCATAAAGATTCAACCATCATCACTGTAAATCTTATTGGTTATGCAATGGTCTGTCTTCGACGGTTGGACTCAGGGTTTTCTGTCAATGAAATCATATTTCGCCAAGGTTTCAAGTATCAATGTCAATTGGCATGCTGATCACCCACCTAATAATACATGCCTTGCTGTGCCAGCACACGTGACATTGTGCCGAAACAAATTTTAAAAAAAATCCGTTTGTAATTAAAAATTATTTTTAAAAGGGTACATTTTTAAGAAAGGATTGAACAGGTGCCATGCCAAACTGTAATGGGTGCCGATATTGGCCCAATGCAATATGTGCTGACCAGCACAGACCAGCACTTGACAGCATGTACTTCACATAGCTACAGTGACAAATGCAACCAGATTGACTTCAAATCAATGCAGCAGCATGATATAACAAATTTAATATGCATTGCCATCATGTGTCAGACCTAGCTTATTCTAAACAATTAAACCACGAAGAATTTGAGTGACCGAACTGCATCCTCATTCAATCAAATTTCAGTTAAGATCATTAAATACTGGACGTTCAACATCACTTCACGATAGTAATGTCCTATTGAACTGCCTCATAAATGAGAAGCATTTGCTTCCACCTAGGATATCACAACCTGGCACAAACTGCTAGGATGGTGAAAAGCGGAGCATGCAACTGCCAAAATCAATCTAGATGTTTATTTGGTCATTCCCTTTTGACAGGTTACTGCTTTCCAAAAATCTATTTAGGATCTCATCAAGGCATACAAATGTCTAGCCTATGTTTACTCCGAGTGTTGGCCTAATTTGGTCAAACCTAAATTCCTTCTCGCACTAGATATTGTCCCAGAAAAGCCAGCCAATTTGGAGATGTGGCATGTGTGACATGAGGAAGAAAGTAAGATGAATGTGAAGCATCACTTACAAGCCATTTATCACGTGCATACAACACTGTGTTCAACATATTCTCAAAGAGTAGGAAATAACCCATCCACTCAGAAATAATGACATCTACATGGACGACTGGAAGCTCAATTTCTTCAACCTTTCCCTTCAAGACTGTTATGACTGTAACATTTAACAAAAGAAATTAAGAAACGTAGCAGTGGCAGAAAATAAAAAATACGATATAAAGTAAGGAATGACCATTTGAAAATCCATTTGCTTGAACAATTTCTTTTGCCATGTCAGCCATGTGGGAGCACTCTACCTGCAGAAGGGTTTTGATCGCAATTGAATTAACAACATGATTTAATTACAGATGTAAAATAACTTGAAAATTGAAACAATCATAAAAGATCATCAGCGGAAAAGAATCCATGCGGCGTGGCAAATGGTTAATAGACCATCTATGGCAAAAACATCACTTTGTATGACATAAATGGGAGAGAAGTCCCCTGTGTCCAATTTTACTCCATACATTTGGAATTCACCAGCAACCTCAGATGTCCATCCGCCTTTTTGGTGTCAAACCATTGAGCTCACACATTTCATGGCCTAAGATACCATTTTGATGAATTTCTCACTCCACTGGTTAGAAATGAATAATCAAAACAACTTCATGCAAAGTCTATTACTAACATTAACCATTGTAACAATGCAGAGGATTATTTGCTCCACTATCAAATTGCTGTGAAAAAAGATGGACCTTGATATAAAATCCAAACTTCTCATGGAAAAAATTCAGAATTTTGTTGTCGTATCTAATTCTAAGTTGGATTATGATTAAAGAAACAACTCATGGAGATGATCAAAGATGCACTTGGATTTCAAGTGAATAGGAAAAAGAAAGAAATGGATTACGAAGACAGGCAAATTTCTGCAAAAAAAAATTGTATACATAATCTCAGTCAGGGTCCAGTTTAAAAAGAAGGAAAAAATATATAAACAATAACCCTGAATTGCTGATATAAGATAATAATGAAGGGAAAAAAAAGGTTGTTGGCAGCTGAGACATGAGACTAGATTGCTAATGTTGACTTTATTTAAGCTTCGCTGCTGCTGCCATGCAGAAAAGAAGTAAATAAAGAAAGAGAATCATGGAAAAACGGTTTAAATAATAAAAGGATATAACAGATGTCAAACTTACCACAAAGGAAAATCTTTTGTTAACAACCATAGAACATCAAAATTGAAAATCTAAATTGTTAAACTTGATTTACACTACAAAGAAACACCTACATACAAGAAATCATATATTTTGATGGTTTCCAATCCATACATTAAGTCCGCACAAAAATAAACAGTATCAATTGCACTATTATAGTAAGATACATGATAGAGCACATAAATTGAAAATCCACTTTATGGATCATTATCCACACATCTTAAAACACAAGTGGATTTAAATTCACTAAGTTTTTGAGATCATAGTAAAAAATATTATCATGCTGTAAAACCATCCATTTGACACCTACTTGATGATTAAATTAGAGACCCCCAATTTCTATGCATTTTTTTGTCAAGTGCATCATGCTACCGACCAATTTGACCACTCATCTCTCAAAAACAAGCTCCTAGAAGCATTTGTAGTCCAGAGTCTCATCAAGTCGGTTGACCTTATTGCATGTAATAATGCCAAATAGAGACACCTAAAGAAAGAAAAAGGAAGGAATCCTACCGAATACACATGTTTTGCTCCTGCTTTTGCACAGAAAAGAGAAAGAATTCCTGTTCCTGCACCCACATCAAGAACCACCTTGTTCTTGAAGAGAAAGGTGTTCTGATAAATAACATTCTGATAAGTCTTTGTTCTGACAACATCTTTTAACATTTCCTGCAGGATGAACATAATCAGTCGAAGCATTCCAAGCTCTCAAATCAAATAGCAATGCTTGATAGGGCCAACTAAAGACACTTGTTAACTTAATGGTGACTATGCAGTACAATAAATGTAGCGGCATAAATTCAGAATATTCACTCAGACAATAGCTCTTGTAAGCTGGTTTGTAATCAACAATTTCGTGGTTGCGCCATTTTATGGAAGGATAAAAAAGTTCCCCTTTCTTATAGTAAGATTTTTCTCCAAAAAAAAAGAGGGTAAGAAGACAGCAAAAGAACTGAAGTATCATAGAATCTATTCACAGAAACATGATTGATCATATGGAATTAGCATAAATAACTACTATAACTCTCAAAGATGATCCTATTATCTGATATATTTCTATTCACATCGGATATCAACCTTAAATCACCTTAACAACAAAAAACACCATTCAAAAGAAAACAATGAGAGAAAAACTTAATTTGAAGTCAAACATAACAAAAGAAAAGGTTGCCCAAAAGCAACCTGCTCCTGTGAAATAAGAAAAGTATCCTTGAAATGACAAATCTGGGAAAAAAAATTGCAAATTACGTAGCAAAAATGTTTCAAGAGACGGAAATGGGGAATGTCCTTGATGAAATAATGAAAAGAAAGCAGTTGGCACTTGAAATGGCCTTGATCATTTATGATCCCAAATAAAACCCTTGAACATTTATGCCACCTCAAGTTTGAGATATTTAGTGATGCTAATTGATCTCAATGGCGCCAAAATCTGATGCGCTCTTATTGCAAGAGCGATCAAAAATACTATTTTTACCGAACTCCTAGTTCCGTAGAACAAGATAAGTCGGGTCGATCCACAAAGATCTTAGGCGGTCATGTTTGGAAAGTAAAGAAAAAATTCAGAATTTTTATGTATGCTAAAATTATTGTTTAAAAACCTTTAGAAACTAAATAAACAATGAAAATAAATTCTAAATTAATGATAGAGGTGATCAGGCAAGGAAGATCTCAGGAATTACGAATCATTCTTTTGCAACACAGATTTTAGTACTCAAGATCATGCAAGGTTGGCTTATTGTCAATGGCCTTTGAGTATAATCTATCTATATCTTAGTACAGGCTATATCCTTTGGATTATTGCTCATCCCTTTTATGAGCATAGATTATCCTAAGAGGCCTTATAAAGAAATGGTAAGAGATCAAACCCTAAGACAATCTATTTCTTTCTTGAGCATGTACTGTATTATTTGGATCACAGCGCGTCTCCAAAAGAGATAGATTGTTTAGATTAATGATCTAATCGTTCTCTTCAAATAAAAGCATGAGCATTTATTGAAAAAGAAAATATTTTTTTATTCTTTGCATGCAAAAGAGTACATAAAAGATAGAGTAAGGAAAAGCAAATCTAATTTACAAAAGAAGTCATCTCCTCCATAAGACAAAGAAGCTTTAGCCGCTTATGGTCACAAGGATCATCCTTGGCATTGATGATGCTTCCTTTGGCTTCAAGCTCCTCTGAAATTCAAACCTTTGGCAGCCCCTTGAATTTGTAGTAAGTAGTGAAAGGAGGTAAAAAAGATGGCAATATCAAGATAGAAGATGGGAGGCATGGAGGCTTAGTGACGTGTAGAAAAAGAAGAAGGAGAGGGATGGCTTGAGGGCGGATGAGAGATGACGAAAAGAAAGAACATTCGAAAGAATGGAGGCCTTAGGATGTTATTTATAGCGTGGGGAGTAGGGTGCTAGGGTTTTGTGGCGCTGATGAGAGGGTTTGCATGAAAGGAATGAGGTCTTAGCGCATGAAAAGGGACGTTTTGTGGACTTATGGCCCGTGAGGAAGGATTAGCATTGGGGAAGAAGGGACTTGATGGAGCGAGTGAGATGGAGTACATAAAATTCCCTTATGGCCCGTGAGATTGGACTTATGGCCCGTGAGGAAGGATTAGCATGGGTCCCTTTAATTTTATAAATAAAACATGTATAGTCAGTGCAATGTCCTAATCCTTTAAGCTTTCTACCTAATTCTTGTAGCGAGCTTTGGACCAATGACTTCTAAACCAGTTGACTTTAGGGCATTAAGTACAGAACACCCCTCAGGCTTACTGACTCGAATCAAATAGGCTACAAATTAAAACCAACTGTATAACAGACTTTGTCACATCTTCCACTATTTGACACGAGCATCAATACTTACTTAAGCAAAGAGGCTCGGTTACTAGATGAAAACAATACTTAGAGCTGTTTTTATTCAACCTTTTTTTTTCTTTTTTTTTTTGAAAAGAAAATAGGGACTTTTTTTTTGCATACATCGATATTTTGCACTCATACACATACAAAGTAGATTCTTTATTGATATAGATAGGAAGATAATTCTAGAATCACTCAGAAATTTGTACTATTCTAGACCTAACCATTTATTGGATTTTCTTAATAATTGGATGCTCAATATTTCAAAATTTCTCTAGACTGTTAATCAATCATAGATTAAAATGCCTGATTAACTTCAAATCAGGACAAAATCAGGTATATAAGACTAATTGTTGCCATATTCGAGGACTTAATTACTTTATTCACCCTCATCCCCCAACTTAATTTCCATTGTCCTCAATGGAGTAAGAAAAAATAAAGATAAGAAAATAAGACAAGAATAAACACATGAATTAGGATACTAGAAGCATCCGATTTGTTATTAATTGATCATTATTATTGAGAATTTGATGCTTCTTAGTCTATTTTGCAGATAATTGGAGGTTTAGGTTGATCAAGATTCAAATTAGTTTAAACCCAAAGAAATACTCAAGAACTAATGGCTAAGATCAACCACTTAAAGGATTAGCCATTACTCATCAAGATACAAGGGCCATCATTCAAGGAACCATTCATCTAAACCCTAAGAAGAGAGAGATGAACTCAAACTCCTAGCACCTCAAAGACTATTCAACAAGGACTCTCAACAAACTTCCGCATACGCCACAAAGTCCTCACAAAAGTTCACGCCTCACCCCTCTCCATGCGCCCCTATTCTCTTCATGCAAATCCCCACGCTACCTCTTCTCAAACACCTCCCGGCCCAACTCCTTTCCATACTTCACGTGGCTCTCTCTCCTAATTCTTTCTTATGCACTCACCTCAAATCCCTCATGAAACAAGAGCCTTTTACGCTAAAATCCATCTCACGTGCTCCATCAAGTCCCTTCTTTCCCCATGCTAATCCTTCTTCATGCGCCATAAGTCCACAAAACGCCCATTTTCATACGCTAAGACCTAATTCCTTACACGCAAACCCTCTCCTCAATGCCACAAAACCCTAGCACCCCACTCCCCACTCTATAAATAATGCCCTAAGGCCTCCATCCTTTCGAACGTTCTTTCTTTTCATCCTCTCTCATCCGCCCTCAAGCCGTCCCTCTCCTTCTTCCTTTCTTACATGCCACCAAGCCTCCATGCCTCCCATCTTCCACCTTGGTGTTGCCATCTCTTTTCCCTCCTTCCACTACTTACTACAAATTCAAGGGGCTACCAAAGGTCTAAATTTCAAAGAAGCTTGACACCAAAGGAAGCGCCATCAATGCCCAAGGATGATCCCTATGACCATGAGCGGCTAAAACTCCTCCGTCTCGGGGAGATGATTTTTTTGTAAATCAGATTTGCTTTGCCTTATTCTATCTTTTATGTACTATTTTTCATACAAAGAATAAAAGAATATTTTCTTTTTCAATATATGCTTGTGCTTTTATTTGATGAGAATGATTAGATCATTAATCCAAACAATCTATCTCCTTTGGAGACCCGCTATGATCCGAAGGATACAGTGTATGCTCAAGAAATAAATAGATTGTCTTAGGGTTTAATCTTTTAACACTTCTTTATAAAGTCTCTTGGGATAATCTATGCTCATAAAGGGACGAACCGTGATCCAAAGGATACGGTCCGTATTCATATAGAGATAGATTATACTCAAAGGCCAATGACAATAAGCCACCCTCGCATGATCTTGATTACTAAAATCTATTTTGCAAAAGAATGATTCGTAATCCACGAGATCTTCCTTACTTGATCACTTCTATCATTAATTTAGAATTTATTTTCATTGTTTACTTAGTTTCTAAAAGTTTTTAAACAATAATTTCAGCACACAAAAATTCTGAATTTTCTCTTTACTTTCCAAACATGACCGCCTAAGATCTCTGTGGATCGACCCGACTCACCCTGTTCTACTACGGAACTAGGAGTTTGGTAAAAATAGTATCTTTGATGCGCTTTCACAACAAGAGCGCATCAAAGCCCTTGAACATTGATGCCACCTCAAGTTTGAGATATTTAGTGATGCCAATTGATCTCAACCTTCATTTACCTCCTGACTCTCATGCTTAAATAAATTCTGAGGACTCAAAGTTTCTCTGGAAACAGACCATGATAACATATCTTTACTGAATACATGGGCGATAAAATTTTTTCCTTCTTTCAAACAAACCAAATAAAGACCACAAATCTCTGATGAGAATGACTAAATTAATCACTATTACACTTGCGAATTCCAAAAATTGAAATACTAGCCAGTCTCAAAGATGTTAGAATAAAATGTCCTTAGCATCCTTTGTTTATACAGCTACCAACTTGAATTGCTAAACTGCTTTCACTCTAAAGTAACAGCTCAATAAACTGCCACATGCACCTGAAAACATACTCAATATCATATTACACACAGCTACTTCAACATGATTGGTCTACTGCAGCACACAAGCTCCCATGGGAGCAGCAGAAGGCAAAAATCATGGATAGCACTGCCAAAGAGAAATATATGAGTTTGCAATACAAATAAATGTATCCTCAAATATTGGGAGCATACACAATTAAACTGCCTCTCACAAGTATGCCACACCTCCCTACTCCCTAAAAGAGAACTGATTGGATTATGACTTGTCTAAGCACTTAAATTATCATGAAACACACTTCTAGTGCATAAATAATATCAAGCAAAATAACAGATCATCCACAACCTGCTATTACGAAGCATTATGTACATTTTCTTATATCATAAGTTGGAAGTACATGTAAGGATTTGAGAGAGATTAATTCGGGACACTTCAGAGAAAGCAAAACAGAATATTAACTAAAACATTCAGATGAAACTTAACTGACCAAAATAAAACATGATCAGTCAGCTGGAATCAATGTCTGTGGATTATCCATTAGAGTTTTTCTCTTTGTATTAAGTTTCTTGAAGACAAGAAGGAAGATACAAGCATGGTAGCTAGGAAGTAATAGATCTTCTGGTTCCAAGCTTAAAGGAAAGTTAAAAACACCATTAAAAATTGTAGGGCTACATAGTAGTAAATCATATTTTAGCTTAGAACCCAAATCTCACACAACAGTTAATAATTAAAGCAATGTAAATGTCTGTCTGTCTGTCTCTCTGTCCCTCTATCTATTCTTTAATACCATATGCTCATCTCTTAATGAAAAGGAACAGGAAAAAGATCACTTTTCCAATAGAACTACAATTGTATGTAAGTCCTTTCATATCATCACCATTCACAAACCATCATTACCAATACTTCTTCTGAAAGTTGAATGTGACGTACTTACTTCATGAATGCCTGCATACAAGAAGAAAATAAATGTAAATTGCTGTGCTGACTAAGCTACAAACAACAAATTCAAGAACAACTCTCACATATAAGAAACTCCGGTATCTAAATCAAGAGAACATCCAATTATACTACTGGATGCTTCGAGTCATTAAATAAACAAAATTTGCTTCACCTTTGTGTAAATTATGATATGAAAAGTAGATAACACCCGAGAGAGAGAGAGAGAGAGAGACGAATGAACAAAAACAAATTTCTTTATTTTGCGAACCAACGTAGTGCCAATGCTCTACATTCTCAAGAAAACCACAAAAATCTTCCTGCAGAACAGAAATAATACTTGACAACCCATAATAAGAATTCGGCATCAAATGAAGAAAACGAATATTAAAAACAACTTCAATATGCAAAAGGATTGAATCTTGAACAACAAAGCAAGCAAAAAACACAATATCAGATCAAACGATGACAACTTTTTTGGTTTAAACCACCAAAATCACCCAAACGAAGGCAAAACTAGTCATAATACATAAAACAGCATCGAATTCGAGTCATAACAACTCATTACCGAAGTGGGAGTAGGAATCAAAGTAATAATCGGCGCTGGTGCTGCATAGGGTTAGGGATTCGGGCTGGTTCTCGAGGTTGGAGCTCTCGGTCCTCTCCTCGATCACCTCGTCCACCTCCTCCCCGCCGCCGATGCTCGTCCCGGTGGCCGCGTCGTCGAGGCCATTACTCGAGCTGCGCTTCTGGCTGCCTCCCGGAGCAAGGCTCTTGTTCCCGTCCTTCCGCCGTCCCATTCCGGGAACGACGAGGGTTTTGGGAGGAAAAATTAGGGCTTTAGGAGTTGGGACGCCAGCAAAACGCTTGGAAAGCAGCTTAGAGGCGGCTTTGGGCAGAGAGGAGTTGCCTGAAATGTCTCGCGGAGAAGTACTAGCTTGCTCTCGACCCACGATAATATGTACTCTCTATTCGTGCACGATGCAACCATACATGGATGCTTGGTGAGAACATGGGGCTAGGTAAACTTTAGGGCTTTAATGTATAGGCTACCGTTACATCTTAGGTTCAAGTCATAAAATATCTTGGTTGCCATGTCACTCAAATCTCAACATGTGCGATGAACGTGACTATTTGATTAGTGAGAAATCTATAGCAATTACATGAAGTTTCGACGTTGATTTCCTATTTTGTATAAGTAAAATATTGTTATTGATTTTGAATTATAGATAATGTTGATAATTTAAGATGGATAATAAATTCTTGATTGTCACGAGACTAGCGACCAAATACAAACTTTTCTGAATAACAATAAAGAGAAAGAAGGAGAGAGAATAGGTGACATATATAATGGTCGTGGTGATGGTGATGGAAAGAAGTGATTCCTTCCACCACCATATCCCTCCATCAATATATAGTCACCCATGACGAGATATCTATTAGTTCAAATCAAATAGGCACCGATCATACGCCATTAATACTCTCTTCCTCGTATCTTTTTATTTTAATTTCTAATCCAATCATCTATAGGAAAAGTCCTACGTACTAGTCTAACATCTTATACATCCATTTTACAATATTTGAATGCAATCGAATAGATTGCATGCTAATTATAGTACCATCTTATATCCTACTGTTAAATAATACATAATTAGTATGTGTCTTCAAGAAATTTATTTTTTTTATCAGTGCCTATAGTGTTCTTTACGGCACACTTCAACATAGGCTGACTTTAAATAGATACACTATAAAGTTATGTTTTATAAATGCCCTCGTTGAGCTACACTTCGTATACGGACTATCTTAAAAAGATAAAGCTTGGATTTTGCATTGACTTGCAAGATTTATTACAATATATGAACAATGTATTTAGTATTCAAGTCAGTTATAATAAATATAGAAGTTATTAAAAGAAAAATTGAAATCCTCTGTAGTTTTTTCTTGTTCTATCTTGGGTAATACCAGGAAGTGCCCATTTCCCACATGGCATGAGGTGGTTAGTGCAGGCTTACATATTTTGATAATGAAGATTTTCAGCACTATGAGGTTTAGAAAAGATTAGATATACACAATTTTATCCATTGCATGAAAAGCCTGTTTTCTTACTTTGAATTCATCGTACCCAAGTTATAATGAAGCAACCTTGCACCAAAACCAATCCTCTTAGATCTTAGCTTAGTTAAATTCTTTAATTCAATGATCATAGATAGTGAAAATTGCCATGATCACATGCACATCACTTTATTTGATAAGCAATAATTTCTAATCAATTAATCACCTCATTCTCTGTAAATTGAACTTCATTCTGGGAAAAGGTCAAGTGGTGATCTTGTTAGAGCTGATTCTATTATTCTAGAGCAATAAATCAATGATATAGTAAGCAACCTACATCTATTGCTTTATAAATAAATTTCATCAGATTCTTTTGCCTTTTTTAAATAGGTCATCAAACAAATCAATGCATATGTCATTGAAACAGTTGATGGAAACAACTTGGTAAATATACATGGAAGGAAACCCTAACAATATATAAAGCAGCTATAATTTTTTGTCTTTCAATTTCTATGTAAGCCTAATTAGGTAGTTTTGGATCATCCTAAAATTTTAGAACAAAAGGATTCTTCTATTGGTGGAATCATATCTCCCCCCCCCCCCCCGCCGCAAAAAAAAAAAAAAAAAAAAAAAAAAAACAATAAAGAATTTTTTTAAAAAAAATAGATTTTTCTGGATTTTACCTTCAAAATATATGTGTGTGTGTGTGTATATATAATAAATCTTTAAAAATTACAAGAAAAAAATTTTAACATCTAATCTACATTGTAATCTTTCTAAAATTTCTCATCCCATACCTAAAACCTTCTATGCATTTGGAAATACATCAAGACTAGCATTGGTTAAACGCATAAAAAAAAATAGAAAGAACGGAACAATCCGTTGCAGCAAGCGCGCACACCCAGGGAATCATCATATCGGACACATGAAGACCTAAGATTAAGTGATCGGCGAAACTTTGCTGCCGTAATTATATTTACTTTTTGTTTAACTTTACGAGTGCAGCAATCTTTCTTAAGTTATACATTTAAAATTTGCAGTGGAAATATTATTTTATTTTATTTTTAAGGGGAAACTCCGGTGGACATAATTTTTGAAGCTCAGCTATCAAAAATGGCGAAAGAGAAAACATCCGATTCCTTCTCGTAACATTCTCCATGTTGGGTTCTTTCTTTCCACGAAACATCTCAAATATTTACAGAAATCTACTCCAGATGACACAAACCTGTAGGCGGCCCAAGAGTTCGCTGCAACCAAACTCCGCCGATCACCACCTCTCCTCCCCGCAAACCGTCACCCGCGTCCCGGCCCCAGCGCATAAGTTAGCGCTACCAACCGCCCACGTCATCATCGAGACACGCGGCGGCGCACTAGCGGCGTCACGCTGCGTATTGGTGTAGGACTCGCAAAATAAATATCCAATCTCGTCTATTGGAGAATTCAAGTGCCAAATATTCCGAGGGTGCGTTTAGTTCACGAATTTTGGTGCAAGAGTTCCCACTAGGGGCATTCAGTTGAGGGAAAGTGGAGCACTCGAACGAAGTAGGCTCATGCTTAAACCAAACCAAACAAGCAATCTCCACCCCCACTTCAACTCCGTTCTGATCCACTAAACACTTCTTGGGACCTTCCAGCCCTTCTTTGTTACACCCTCTTTTAAATAAATACTCTCCTTCGTACAAACTCTTCAAAGAAAGAAAGGTAAGGAAGCATGTCATTGTACATTGTGATTATAGTTATCGAGTTTACTGGAAACAATTTGATTACTTCAACCATACCATCATCAAATGCTCCCTCAGATTAACTGATTCATACAGCTGTCAATGTGCAAGCACGGTCAATACTTCAAAAACATAATGCATCACTAGTGGATATTTTTAGCAATCTGTGTCAAGAGGCTGGACGAGAATAGTTCTACCCATGCCTTAAAAATGTTATTTTAGTGGAAATTAGCTCATATATCATTTGACAATGGTTACAAAAAATTGAAACAGGACCTATTGCCAGAACATGCAAACATAAAATAGAACAGAAACAGAATAACCGCACAGCTCTAAGAAGCCGTAAAAAGCTGGCAAGCAGTTTCCTTTGCAACAGTCATAATAGACATTGTGTGAGTTCTGAAGATTCAAAAATTGCCCGTATCAAGTTTCATGCATAAAAGGACTTGCTAAAACACAAGGGCATGAGGACCAATCGTCTTTGGCTTTGCCACAAACCAAAGATGATAGCAGCACACAGACAACCGATCATTCAGCAAGCACGACAGCCTACTCATTTCTGGCTTCATCAATCAAGGCGTCTCAGAAGCACCAGTTTGCTGCACAGAACCCATAGTCTCGAGGAACATTCGACAAGGTAGAGGAGTCTTTCTGATGAATACTACATGGTTGACATGTTGTTACAAGGCCCGAGTCTTCGGAATTTTAATAATGGCAGGAGTGCTGCGAACCAAACCGACCATTTTAAGCTGAGAACTGCAGACATAAACATTGCCTATACAAATTCAGGTGTACCATGCTCAACATAAACCAGAATGCAGATGTCAAAGCCTACTCGATCTCAGCCTTCATGTCCATCAAGGACATCACAAAAGCTCATTCAAAACACATCCACCTGATTATGACTGCCCATACAGGAAACAACTGCTATTAATATATGAAACTCCAACACAACAGGCATATTTAGGATGAAGCCATCTATTCTTGGAATCCCAAATTTAGGTACAAGTGATATTTGACATTAGATGGTTAATCATAGCATACCGACCAAAACCCAAGCATTCAGCTATCAGTTATTTCAATGATAGGCACAAGTGACACTCTTTCACTATTGAAAAAAGGGTTAGCACAGAAGAGATTAACAATAATAATAATAATAACAACAACAACTTTCACAAGCCTCAAAATGCTTGTCCTGAAGATACAAGCCCCCATGCTCCTGTATGACAGGCAGCAGAACAGCCTCTTCATAGCATCTGAGACATGGACCCTCGATCAGCCTCTGGTTTGATCGTAGGAGAGCTACAACCACACCTTGGGACTTAACTGGACATAACAATGAAAGATATGAATCTCTTCCATAAGAAAAGAGAAGAAAAATCAGAGCTAAGCTGCCCTCCCGGGAACAAAAGACGGATTACTTCCTCATGGATTCTTACAGCCCCGCTGGCCCCGATTTCAACCGCGTGTGACCATCCAACGGCACACCCTCCTCCCCGTTTTTGCTGGTTGCATGAAAAGAGAATAGCTTTCACAAGATGCAACCCCCTCAAAAAAATATTGCTAATTCATTTCTTTCCATGACCTTCTCTAAGCATAATACATGTACAAGCTGTTTGCAGCAGCACAGGCAATCGAATTCTCAGTCGGGTGCCAAGCTAGATGGAGCAACTTGGTTGTGAAATCATATGAGCTTCCATTTGCATCAGTGCCCGGGCTTTCTGCTCCTGCAACACTTTGGTATATGCATTAGATATGATGAAGTAGAGAAGATTTCTGAGAAAACCTCAAACAATTATGCAGTATAGGCTGCCGCAAGCTACTAAAGTTAATGAGTGAACACTGACCTCGTCTGACAGCACGTGTCAAACTGCCCAGAGACCTTGCAGGCCTAACAGGGTTTTGGCCTTGTCTTCTGAATAACAACATCAAGGCAAGATCGAGTAAATATGTTAGAACAGAACGCTTGAGTAAGACATTTTTCGTCAATTGCATTTTTTATCAGTTGAGTACACAGTCACCCAATACCTGTTTGACCAAGTACTTGTTTCGTAGACCACCAGCAAAGAGTTGCAGTACATAAAGAAGAAATTGACAAGTAGGATTCTGAATATTTAACATTTTTTTCTGTTGTAATAAACTAATGATGTCAAACTAAATTTTCTAGTGATTCAGAAAACTTGAAACTTAGGAGTCATTGTTTGGTGCAATGGTAAAAATATTGGGCTGACAAGCATTCTGGCACAGGTTCAAGTCCTGGGGCAGCCACTTTGTGTAAAAAAAATACCAAAGGTTAGGTCTGTTGCCCTCCCAAGATGGGTAATGGCCTTTTTTTTCTCCAAAAAAAATTTATAACTTTTTTATCGATGTCAATGATGTACAGGCATGCCAAGCATCTATTATTGGCATAGCTATGTTTTAAAGACGACATCAATGCCACATCCAACTTGCACTCTGTTGATCTTATAATTGATTTTGATGATTACAAATATTGAGTGATTATGGTACTAATTATATGTTCAAAAGTGAATGTAGGATTTTCTACGTGTTTAAAATGAAAAAATTATTCGTAGAAGAATCCTTTCAAAAGAATGATGATTAATGGTCAAAGAGAGCTCAAACAAGAACTTTTTGGAAGCCTTAATGATGGAAAAGATCATAAAAATCAAGATGAAAGAAGTCCTTAAAAGTTCAAGACAAAGAACCCCTAAAATGAAAAAATATGCAAAATTTTTTAGTAGGCTATCATCCGAATCGACTCGAGCTGAAACAATGAAGAAAAAGCATTTTAGCATGCAGAAATTTCAGCTAGCACGCCTCCAAGTCGACTCAAGTTGGATCGTAATCAACTCGAATGCAGAATGGTAGAAAAGTAATTTTTCAGAGCAAAAAAATATTTCGCTCGAGCAGAAGGCTCGAGTTGGTCGAGTCGAGGTCTCAGAAAAATATAGAGATGCTGATTTTCGAGACAAAGTTAGGGCAGACTCGTAGGATAGTCGAGTCAACTCGAGGGGTCAGCCAAGTCGACTCGAGACTCCAACGGCTAGTTCTACAGAATTTTAAAAGTGTGCAGAATTATTTCTAACGGCTAGTTTTTGCTTCCTAACAACTAGAAACGACTAGTTTGGCTTCTGAAAAGGATTTATAAGCTTTCAAACTTGATGATGAGAAAAAATAAGAGAATCAAAAGGAGAAACATCAATTTATGTGAGAATCATTGAATATTATTGGAAAGAAAGAAAAGAGAGAAAATTATGCGATGTCAGCAAGCTTTCAAGTGCAATCTACTCCAACATTCTCCACATCTTCTTAAGCATCATTTGAAGAGAAGTCAACCCTCAAAGAGCAATCCTACATCTACTTTGGGATTCAAAGAGTTCATCTTTTGTGTTTTACTTTGTTCTAAAATTTCATACTTGTACTCTTGTTTTCTTCACAAGTTGCTTTGGGGAAAAGAAACTTGAGGTGAAAGCTCATCTAAGCCAAGAATTGAACATTATGTAAGATTTTGGTTAGTAATCCATAAAACCAACTAGGTTGATAGTGAGCCCGAAAAACTATCGGTGCGAGGTTGTGGTTGGTGATCTTGAAAAATCAATTAGATTTGTTTGTGATCTCAAGTTAAAACAAACACACTATAGTCAAGAGATTATGGTGGAATTCCCAAGAGGCTCTTGGAGAGTGGATGTAGGTGCGAGGGTGCATCAAATCACTATAAATTGTTTGGTATTTGTGTTGTGCATTTTCTCTCTTATCTTGCATGCTTTCAACTTTTGCTTAGCTTGATTTATTTTTTTTTGATAGCCCTAATTATATCTTGATTCCGTTGTTGCTTGCATTACGTACATCTCAAATACACAACTTAGCTTAAATAGAAGCACATACTTGCTTAAAGTTTGATTTGGCTTAAGTTTTTTTCAATAACCCAATTCACCCCCGATGGATTGCTACATTTCTGGGCAACAAGTGATATCAGAGCAGGTGCTTTAATATTGTTGCTACATTTCTGAGCAACAAGTGGTATCAGAGCAGGTGCTTTAATATTGTTTGTTGACCTAGTGATCTTGAGTTAAACTCATGGCAATCCAAATAGAATTTTTGTTTAATGAAGGATATTCTATAAATAGACTCCCACTATTAAATGGATCAAATTATATATATTGGAAAGCTGGAATGAAAATCTTCATACAATCACATGATTATAATCTATGGAATATTATAATCAATGGCCCACACACATCTAATGCATTGTTTGGTGATGAAGAAATAATCCAACTAAATGCTAAGGCTTTAAATATGCTTCATTGTTCATTAGATATAAACGAGTTTAATCTGATTTCTTCTTGCATTTCAGCAAAAGAAGTTTGGGAGAAATTGAAAACGACTTATGGGAAAGAAAATCACAAAGAAACATTAAGCTCCTATGAAGAGAATGAAGCTTACCCCAACTTATGCCTTATGGCTCATAAGGATGAAAAGAAGAAAAAGAAGAAAAAATCACAAAATAAAGAATGCTTTGATTAAGGAAGAGCAACGCAAAGAAGAAAAAAATGAGAAAGAGGAAGAAGGCATCGCCAATCTTTGTCTCATGGCTAATGAAATGAGGTAAATTTTGAAAATTCTTCCAATTTACATTTGATGAATTATATGAAGTCTTTAATGACTTAAAGGATTAATTTAAGAAATTAAAGATGAAAAACAAGGAGCTCAAAAAGTCTAATTTTCTTTTAGCTGATAAAAAAAGTAAACTCTTATTAGAAAAAGAAAATATTTTTAAGAGAAAAGAATACTTTGGCTAGAGATAAAGAAATGTATCTCAAATCTAAAAAAATCTTTAGTTGAAAAACATGTTAAGTTGAATAAGGAGCTTAAAAATTTAAATTTATCTTTATCTAAAGAAAAGAATAAGATTTTGATGGAAAAAAGGTGATCTTTTGAAAGAAAAGAAAATGTTAGATGAAGAAAAAGAAATTCCTTTGAAATCTAAAAAATCTCTAATGGATGAAAATAGCAAACTTAGAAAATAGATTGAAACATTAAAGCTAATTGCTGAAAAGTTCATATTTAGTTATGAAAAGCTTCAATAAATATTGAAAAATCAAAAATCTATTTTTCACAAAAATAAAATTAGTTTTAATCCCTTAAGAAAACAAAAATTTATTAAGAATATGTTTGAAAAAGCTTCATCTAAAAATTATTCTACTATTTGTCTTAAATATAACAAAGTAGGCCATAAAATTTCAAAATGTAATATCAAGAAAAATGATCATATTTTGATAAAGCAAATTTGGGTTCCAAAAGAAAACCATATGTCCAAAAGAAAACCATATGCATTAACCTCCACGGACCCAAGATGGCTTGGGTACCAAAGCTTAGAAAATGAGTTTGCAAGTACACCAAGGATCCAATAGAATGAAAAGAGAAAAATATTATGGATGGATGCCTTGGAAGTAAAATTGGATGGGTGATGATGTTTGATAAAATCTAAACTTCTCTCACATCATACCATCACTAATTTCTGACATTACTTTATCTGAATGATTGATTTTGATGCTTCCTACATATGCATGATATTGTGATGATTTCTCATTGCTTGTTTGAATAGACTGATAAATTTGCTCTCTTAATTCTAGTATCATATTGATTGTTACAAGCATAAGTTTTATTCTAATTTATGCATGTTCTCAACTCCTCATAACATGCTATCACCTGTGAAACTTAAAATGAGTTTGATGGCATATAAAACTATTTGGGTGCAAATCTTACAAATTAAATTTTGACATTTTCATAAGACATCTAATTCTCAAAATTTATAAAAAATTGCATGAACTAAAAACATCAAGATAAGATATTTAGTCATAAAAGATTGTGTTTAATGTTGTCGATTTGCATAGCATCTTAGCTTGACCCTTAAGAATTTAAAAAATTTCTTAGTTAAACCAAAATTCATAGAACCATTATCTAGTATCCCCTTGAGTTGCTCTCATTTAAATTGACTGATTATTATATCCCTAATTGATTAATTTTTTATCCCCCAAATTGATTTATAAATTCTAATTCAAATATCATTCTATTTTCATATTTTCGAGCCATAATTTCTTTCAAACCCCTCTCCCATCAAAATTGGAACTTTTCATTTCCATCCTATCCTTGTGATCCTTGTTCTCATCTTGAAAGTGATAGGCACAAAGGAAGAAAAAATCCCATGTAGAAATTTAAAAATTTAAGACCTTTTCAAATCACTCTCCCATGCAAGAAAGGACCAAGTTTCAAAATAATCCTTGAATTTATAGAGCAATAAAGAATTTAATTATACAAAAAATTAAGAGATTGGGCTAAGAAATTGTGTTCTACCCAAACTCAATTCAAGAATTCTTTGGAAACATAAGGTTCAGGGTTGAAAATTTGGACAAAGAAGTTTGAAGTGTCCGTATTACATTGGATAATATAAAATTACCTCAGACACTAGGGATATTTACTAATAAGCTGAAAATTCATCTGATCCTTGGATTTGCCCACCTACCTTGGATCGGTGAGAGAATTTTACGATAGCATAAAAGTAAGAGTTGAAAGTCTAATTTTTAAAATAAAAGACATGCAGATTGAGATGGATGTTGATAATATTGGAAGCATGCTAGGAGCACCTTGGATTGTCTTAAGCTATGATATATTTGGAATTTATGTTGGTTTGAGATGATGCGAGGGTATTAAGGATATCAATGACAACCAGCTGAGCATAGAAATGCAACTACTATGACCAATAGGATCTTTATATTAGTCATGCATTATATTCTCTAGAGGATTTCACCTTGCATGCCAGCACTCATGCTATAATAGATGTTAGGATTGAGGATCCAATAGTATAGATAAAACAAACTCCACCTTCATAAATCAATCATCTAGAGAGTTTAGATTGATTATTTGGTACACTGGATGAGAATGCACTTATTGATTTCCTCCAGAATCATTTCTTCTATTTGTGCAAAGATTCAGAGATATAATTCATAGGCACGGCAAGTAAGATGAGATTTGATGGAGACACAATTATTGGTCAGAAAGAAGTCAGTGTGATTGATTCAAGTCATCACTTCAGCGAGGGAGTATATTAATGACTGAGGCTAATTATTTGGAGATACTAGACTACCCTCTCATCTAGTCAACTTAGATTTTCTTCTTGAAGCTATACTGACCTGCTCATACTTAGGATGCTAGGATTGATTTCTTAGAACTTTAGTACTCCCTGGCAATCCATTTTTGTTAGTTATAGGTATCTTACATTTTAATCATCTTGATGTTTGTCATCCTTGTAGACATCCTTTTATAAACATCCTTTTTGAAATCAATGAATATCAAACTCTTATGTTCAACATCAATTTTGTTTCTGCCTTTAATTAACTTGGTCATTTATTACTTTTACTTATATATATGTATATCATGGTCATTTTGAAATATGTTTTGTTGACAACTTAGAAAGAAATTTTCAAAACAACTCAATTTATGGCATCAGCCATAAAACATAAAGGGAGAGAATTTTTGCTCTTAATAGGCTATTTGCCTGAAAATGTCTCAAAAAGGGGGAGAGACACAAGAACACTAATTTTCTAGCATTTGCTATGAAAAATAGGGGGAGAAAATGTTATTGGAGTACTAAAATCAACTAACTTGTACTATGAAATTATCAATGATTATCTTGCTTTACTTGTCTAAATCAACTTACTCTATTGACTCATTTTTGAAAATCTTTAGTAACCTTTAAAAGATAATTTATTGATGAACTTTGCATAAGTGGATATTATGGTAAATAATTTTGCAAAATAATTTTTTTTATTACTTAGTATTCTTGCTTTTGCCTTGCAAATTGCTATCTCAATCTTTTGGAGTAAATAAAATTGAACCTTTAGTCTTAAAACTTGACTCACATTGCTATATTCTTAAAGTAATTTGAGACAAAATTAGAAATTTCATCTCTCTTTTGACTTAATTAAGTTATATTTTCTAAGAAGAGGATGATTTGAATTTTACATAATGACTCGTCTTGATATTGAATTCCTAAATACTCTAACTCAAAAATAATTTGATTTGAATTTGAAAACAACAAGATGAGTTTTGAAATGCTTGTCTAATTGTATTTAAGAAGCTTTGCATTTATACATTTGGAAGCAAAGGAAAGTGCGCCACAAATTTAAATTTGATACTCTTCTATACTCAAAGATAGCAAAATATTTGGTACATCCCACTATAATTTTTGAATTTGATATAACTTAATTGATTTTGATAATATTTTCCTCTAAATTGTTCCATGCAAAAAGGAAGAAAAGATCTTATGCGATCTGAAGTCAAGAGCTATTTTTAAGTTTAAAAGTACTCTTGAATGTGTTTTTATAGATTTATGAATTTAATTGATACTCTACCAAATGATTTCTAAAAATCCTTTCATTGAGCTTTTTTGATCCTTAACTAAATTTGAGAAGTATTTCTTTTTAAATCTATGGTCTTGAGAAAAAGAAAATGCACTATTAAAATTATATTTTATGAAACCAACCAAGTTAATTTTGAATTCAAAATGAGGAAGAGATATTTTCTAAACTTAATCTTATTCCGATTGAAAATTCTGGTTGAGTTATGTTGAAAGATAACAAGAAAAATTACTCCTCTTAGATCTTCAAGTGGTACCCTCATCGGTAAGGAGCTACAATCTTTCAAGAGAAATCATTTTATATATTTGAATATTCATGTTGTTGACTCATTTTAAAAAATAAAAAAATTATTGTTGAACTTAAAAAGAAGTCGCTTATGTTGCTTGATTTGTCCATCTTGGTTTTGAGGATTTATATGATTGTTGATTTGCCCATTTGTTGGTGTAGAATTTGATTGACGCCGGATTAAGCTGAAGTCGAGGAAGACGAGGTCGCCACCGGTGACCTGCAAAACAAAGTTCCGTCCGAAATCGGTGGTGGTGGCTCCGATAGGATCCTCCGACGGTCAAGTTAGCTCTTCTGGCCAACAGAAATGGAGTGCTCGAAAAAGAGTTCGGTAGAGTTTTGAGAACGAGAAGAGAGCTTAAAAAAAACGTATCTGGAAGATCTCTTTTTATAGACAGAGCTTGTTGTAACTATCCTGATAAATGACAGTCGTAACCGTCCTGATAAATGACAATCGTAACTGTCCTGATAAATAATAATTGTAATCGTTTAGTAGTGGGATCGTCTGTAGCAATCCGTCTGAAGAAAAAATTCGGAAAGAGTTCAGCTCCTGTAGAAATCCGACTGCTGGAGAAGTCCAGAAGGAGTTTGACTCCTGAAAAAATCCGACTGCTAGAGGAGTTCGAAAGGAATCCGGCTCTTGAAGAAATCCGACTACTAGAGAAATTCGGCCCCTGAAGAAATCCGACTGCTGAAGGAGTTCGGCTTCCGTAGAAGCCCGATTGAAGGAGAAATTCGAAAGGAGTTCGGCTCCTAGAGGAATCCGACTGCTAGAGAAATCCGGAAGGAGTTCGGCCGCTGGAGAAATTCGGCTGGGACTCGACCGCTGAGGAGTTCGATTGGATTCGGCAGCTGGAGTTCGGCCACTGAATGAGTTCGGCCGCTGGAGATCCAGTGGGGTTCGGCCACTGAAAAGAGAATTTTCGATCGAAGCTCTTCCATGATTACCAGCTGCATTAGGTTAAGCACCATGTTGGACTTCGACGGGAGCGGAATTTATCCCCAACAATAGTCCCCCACTCCCGAGTTCGAAATTCGAAGGAAGTACAAAAAGGACGACGGCCGAAGTCCTTTTCAGGGCTCTGCACCAGTTCAGGTTGAAGTTTGAGAGAGATCTTATCTTCAACCAAGATTGACGTTAAAGTTGAAGCTCGGAAGAGATCGTCTCCAGCTGATGTTGACGTTGAAGCTCGGAGAAGATCTTATCTCCAGCTGAGGTTGAAGGAGATCTTATCTCCTATTGTCGTAGAAGCTCAGGGAAGATCTTAACTCCAGTTGTTGTCGAGCACAATAGAGCCATCGTCAGGGCCTTTTCTTTCATCCCGTTTAAGATGAACGAGGTCTTTGGCTTTGCTCACGTTAGGACGAGGTTCTCCTCCTGTTCCTAACGGACTGTGGGAGTACATAAGGACCGTTGTCAGGATCTCTCCCTCCATCTCGTCTAAAATGAACGAGGCCTTCGACTTTGCTCACGTTAGGACGAGGTTCTCCTCCTGTTCCTTACGGACTGTGGGGGTACATAAGGATCGTTGTCAGGACCTCTTCCCCCATCTCGTCTAAAATGAACGAGGCCTTCGACTTTACTCACGTTAGAACGAGGTCCTCCTATTTCTAACGGACTGTGGGGGTACATAAGAGCCGTTGTCAGAGCCTCTCCCCCCATCTCGTCTAAAATGAACAAGACCTTCGACTTTGCTCACGTTAGGACGAGATCCTCCTCCTATTCCTAAAGGGCTGTGGGGGCATATAACGACCGTTGGCAGGACCTCTCCCTCCATCTCGTCTAAAATGAACGAGGCCTTCGACTTTGCTCACGTTAGGACGAGGTCCTCCTGTTCCCAATGGACTATGAGGGCACATAAGGGCCGTTGTCAGGGTCTCTCCCCCCATCTCGTCTAAAATGAACGAGACTTTCGACTTTGCTCACGTTAGGACAAGATCCTCCTCCTGTTCCTAACATGGCCACTTCTAATTGCTTCTTTCCTGTTATCACATAATTTTTGCACCAAGAAACAATAATGTTGAAATAGAGTTTTATTGCGAAAAAATTACTGGTAGTACATCCTTAGATTTTTGAGTTCTAAGGTCGTGGGAGCGTTGTTCCTCCAAGCTCCTTCAGACGATAAGTTCCGAATCGGACGACCTCCACTTCATATGAACCTTCCCAATTTGAGGCAAGCTTCCCCTGGCTCTGAAGCTGAGAGACGGCGACTTGCCGAAGCACTAAGCCCCCCACTCTGAATGTTTTACTTCTGACTCTGGAGTTATAGTATCGGGCCATCTTTAGTCCGTAGACCGCCATCCGAACCTGGACTTTCTTTTTTCTTCCAACAGATCGAGGTTGACTCTGAGGCTCTATGGGTTGTGCTGCTCGTTGAAGGCCACGATCCGTACTGACGGAAGCTTAAGTTCAATCGGGATGACTGCCTCCGTTCCAAAGGCCAAGACGAATGATGTTTCTCCAGTCGGCAGTCTTTGAGTAGTTCGATATGCCCAGAGGACATGGTAGAGTTCGTCCACCCAGGCCCCCTTTGCTCTATCGAGTCTTGTCTTGATGCTTTGCAGCAGAGTCCAGTTGGTCACTTCAGCTTCTCCATTTGCCTGTGGGTGAGCTACCGATGTGAAGTGGTGGGAGATATTTAGGTCTTCGCAGAACTCAGCGAACCTCGTCCCGACGAACTATCGTCCGTTATCAGTTATGAGGGTTCGGGGCAAACTGAATCGGCAGACTATTGACTTTCAAACGAAGTCCTGTATCTTGGTTTCGATAATTTTGGCTAGTGGTTCGGCTTCGACCCATTTGGTATAGTCAATCGCGATCAGGAGGAACTTTCGTTATCCGAATGCCGTCGAAAAAAGGCCAAATATGTCCATTCCCCACTGCGCAAATGGCTAGGATGCGCTTAGCAGAGTAAGCTCAAAGGCCGGCCGTCTTTGTATGCTCGCATTCTTCTGACAGCGGTCACATTTCCTGACGTACTCCACAGAATCATGGTACAAGGTCGGCCAATAGTATCCTTGCCGAAGTAGCTTTTGCGATAGGAACCTGACTCTTACATGACTTCCACAAATTTCTTCGTGCACTTTCTATAATGCGAAATCGGCCTCTGAAGGTCGGAGACATCTCAACAGTGGTAGAAAGTATGACATCTTATACAACCTGCTCTCGTACAAAACATACCGGGAGGCTTGATTTCTGAGTTTCCGAGCTTCTTTCGGATCACGAGGTAGAACTCCCTCTTTAAGGTAGGCAACCAACGAATCAATCCAGCTCGACTCAAGCTCCATTTGCATGACGACCTGTGATTCCACTGGACTTGGGCATTTCAAAGTCTCAAAGAATACTTCTTTGGACAGTTCGGCCGGGGCCGAAGTTGCCAATTTAGAGAGGAGGTCGGCTCTTATATTTTCTGCCCTCGAAATCTGTTGAATGCCGAAACAGCTGAAGGTCGGAGTCAAATCCTTTACTTTCTCAAGATATTTCATCATACTTTCCTCCCGCACTTCATAGCTGCCACTAACTTGGCCGACCACTAATTGAAAATCATTGTAGACTTGAAGCCGATCTACTTTTAATTCTCATGCAATTTTTAACCCAACGATCAGCGCTTCATACTCGGCCCCATTATTAGTCGCAGGAAATTCGAAGCGCAGGACATACTCGACGACGACTCCCTCGGGACTGACTAAGACCAATCCCACACTCCAGCAGAGTTGGACGAACCATCCACGTGCAGAGCCCAAAAACCTTCGAAAAGGTCGGCTATCTCTTTAGGAAGGCTCGGTTGCGACAGCAGAGCACCGATCTCATTCTGTTCAAGCTCGGCATCTTCGAGAATGGTACATTCCACTACAAAACCTACTAATATCTAAACTTTGATCGATGGCCGGGCTCAATGATTAATATCGAATTCCGTGAGCTCGATTGCCCATTTTGCGATTCTCCCGGAAGCGTCCATTCGCTGAATGACTGTCTTTATTGGTTGATCCGTGAGGACCGTTATGGTGTGCCCCTGAAAGTAAGGTCGGAGCCTCCTAATAGCAATTATAAGAGAGTAAGCCAATTTTTCTAACTTAGAGTACCTAATCTCTGCATCCCTTAGGACCCGACTTATGTAGTAGACCAGCCACTGTATCTTTGCTTCCTCCTTGACTAGGACTATTGCCAAGACCGCCGAGGAGATCACTAGGTACAAGAATAATTCTTCTCCAGGTTCAAACTTTGCCAGCAATGGGGGCGAGCCGAGGTAGTTTTTGAGCTCCTCAAACGCCCATTGGCATTCCGTCGTCCAGCAAAAATTCTTTGATTGCTTGAGAACTTGGAAGAAGGGCATGCATCGTTCGATCGATCTCGAGACGAAGCGATTTAAGGATGCCACTTTTTCAATCAAGCACTGAACTTCTTTGATTATCTTTGGAGCAGTCATTTCTTGAATGGCTCGGATTTTATCTGGATTTGCTTCAATCTCGTGCCTCGATACCATAAACCCTCGAAACTTTCCAGAGGTCACACCAAATGCGCACTTGGTCGGATTCAGCTTCATCTTGTGCTTCCTAAGTGCGCTGAAGATCTCTTCAAGATCGACGAGGTGGTTTATAAAAGCTCGGCTTTTGACGAGCATGTCATCCACATACACCTCCATGTTGCGGCCGATCTACTTCTTGAAGAACTTGTTGACCAAACGCTGGTACGTTGCCCCTGCATTCTTGAGTCCAAAGGACATAACCCTGTAACAATAAAGACCATGGTCAGATAGAAAAGCAGTTTTCTCTTCGTCCTCCGGCACCATCCGTATCTGGTTATAACCGAAGAAGGCGTCCATGAAGGTAAGAAACTCATGGCCCGAGGTTGCGTCTACCAGTTGATCAATTCTGGATAGTGGGTAGCTGTCTTTTGGGCAGACCTTGTTTAGCTTCTTAAAGTCGATGCACATCCTCTACTTGCCGTTGGCTTTCTTGACCAGAACTATATTTGAAACCCAAGTCGGATAGCTGACTTCTCGGATAAATCCGACGTTGAGAAGCTTGTCGACTTCTTCTGCTATTATCTTCTGCCTTTCTGATGCATGGCCTCGAACTCTTTCTTTGACTGATCGATATTTGGGGTCAATGGTCAGGGGATGTTCCATAACCTCGACCTCAATTCCAGACATATCTGTCGAAACCCAGGCGAAGACGTCGGCATTCCTCCGTAAGAAGACGATGAGCTGCTCTCAAACTTCATCTTCCAGATTGGAGCCAATTTGCACCATATGCTCTGCATTTCCGTCATTCAGGGGGATGGTCACAAGATCTTCTAAGGGCTCGCCCAGTTCTTCGGCAAAGTCATCGCGAACATCTATCCCGTCAACAGGACAAGGGTCGGACTGTGCTTTCTTTCACAGGGCAATTGAGTAGCAGTGCCTTGCCAGAGCTTGATTTCCCCTGACCTCTCCAATCCTGCAACTTGTCGGAAACTTCATCTTCAAATAATAAGTAGACACCACCGTCCGAAGTGCATTTAGACCAAGTCGGCCGAGAATAGCATTATAGGCAAACGGAGTCCTTATGACTAAAAAATCGACCTATATCTTAGCCAGTTTCGAACGTTGCCCTGCAGTCACGGCCTATTATGCCCTCAACTGGTACGATATCGCCAGTGAAGCCTATCAACGGAGAGTTCATAGGCCCCAAGTGGTTATTGAATAAGAACATTTTTCAGAAACCACCATAAAACAATACATCGGCCGAGCTTCTATTATCTACCAAAATGCGGCGTACATCATAGTCGGCAATGTTTAAAGAGATTACAACTGCATCATTTGTGCGGGAACTGGACCCCCAGAGCATCTGCCTCTGTGAAGGTTATGGGTTCTCTAGTTCTCTGTCTCTTCACTAATCCCTCGGATCCACTGGTCTCTCCTTGTCAAAGTCCTTCCGAGATCGTGTTGATGATGCCGAAAGGCGGCCGATCTTCTTGTTGATCCTCCCACTTGGTGGCTCAAGTTGCGGCAATGCCCTCGGCCGATCTTCCAACCCTTCAAACCGTCGTCGCAGGAATCGACCTAGTCTGCCTCGCCTAATGAGCTCTTCGATCTCATCCTGAAGTTGGATACACTCCTCAGTGTCATGATCGTGATCACGATGATAAAGGCAGAACTTATTAGGATTGCACTTGCTGGGGTGAGAGCGCATCCTTTCCGGTCTTAGCAGTTGCTCCCTGATTTCCATCAGCATTTGAATTTTCGAAGCATTGAGAGGGGCGTAGTTGTGAAATCTTCGTTGGGAAGAACCCCGCCGCGCCCTTCTATCCGAGCTTCCCTGCCTCTAAGGCCGGGAAGGAGTTCGGACTCGCTTGCGCTCAAAGGAAGTTCGAGAGCGCGGCCGAGTTTCACTCGACTTTCCTTCCTCGACGGGCCCGCCCGGCTTGCCGATTCATCGCTTACCAAAGGCTTCATCATCCTTGGCCTTGAAGGCCTCTTCAGCTCGAGCGTAACCTTCAGTCCGAGCTAGCATATCGACGAAATCCCTAGGATACTTTTTTCCAGGGAGAACAGCAAATCATTCTTCTGAAGGCTACCCTTGAGTGCGGCCATGGGGATGAATTGGTCCAGATTTCGGACCTCCAACGCAGCTGCATTAAATCGGATGACATAAGCCCGGATTAATTTCCCCTCCTGCTTGATGGTCATCAGAAAATCCGAATCTCGGCACGGACGTCGACTGCTGACAAAGTGAGCCGCGAACTGATAGCTCATCTGATCAAAGGAAAAGATGATACCCAGCTTAAGTGCTGAGTACCAGTTCCTAGCGGCTCCCTTGAGGGTGGACGAGAAAGCCCGGCACAAAATAGCGTCTGACGCGCCGTGAAGCAACATCATTGTCCGAAAGGCCTCTAGATGGTCGATTGGATCGGCGGTCCCATCGTAACTCTTAAATTGCGGAAGCTTGAAGTTCGGCGAGATAGGTTCCTGCATAATCTCCTAAGAAAAAGGAGGATCAGTGCAAATATTATTACTGTGTGGGGGGGTATGACGGAGCTCTTCGATCCGTCGGCTCATTTCCTGGAGCCTTTGATTGAGATCTTCACGATCGTTGATCTTCAAAATTTTCTGATGGAATGGGGGCAAAGCTTCTCCCGGGGTCGAATCATGATTCGAGCTGACTCTCTACCCTCTGTTTTTTCTTTTCGGAGGTCATCGATCGGCTAACCCGAATCAGCTGTTCTCCGACCGGATCATGAGGCTCCGAAAAAACCTGATCCAGCTGAATTTGCGTCGGAGCCTGCCGATGTATGGCCTGCACTGCCTCCATATGACTGCGAACTTGTTGGACCAGCAAGTTGAACTGCTCCGCATCCACCATGGCTGCAGGTGGAGCTTAAATTATCGGATTTGGAGTGGGAATGGATGTATCTGGACAGGATCTGACTGCAAAGGCCGTTGATCACCGGGTCGAAGCTTTTCTGAGAGATATTTTTTCTGAGAAAAACTCTAGATCGCTGCTAAGCACTCCTTTAAGATCAAAGAAACCTCAAGAACAGAGGATCCTCCTAGCGCCGATTTTGTTGGTGCAAAATTTGATTGACGCCGGATCAAACTGGAGTCGAGGAAGACGAGGCCGCCGTTGGTGACCTGCAAAACAAAGTTCCATCCGAAGTCGGTGGTGGTGGCTCTAGTAAGACCCTCCGACGGTCAAGTTATATCTTCTGGCCAACAGAAATGGAGTGTTCGGGAAAGAATTCGACAGAGTTTTGAGGAGAAGAGAGTTTAGAGAAAACGTATCTGGAGAATCCCTTTTTATGGACGGAGCTTGTTGTAACTGTCCTGATAAATGATAGTCGTAACTGTCTTGATAAATGTCGATCGTAATCGTTCTGATAAATGACAATCATAACTGTCCTGATAAATGATAATTGTAACCGTTCAGTAGTGGGATCACCTGTAGGAATCCGTCTGAAGGAAAAGTCTGGAAGGAGTTCAGCTCCTGAAGAAATCCGACTGCTAGAGAAGTTCGAAAGAAGTACGACTCCCGGAGGAATCCGACTGCTGAAAAAATTCAGCTCCTGAAGGAATCCGACTACTGGAGGAGTTCGGCTCCTGGAGAAATCCGAAAGGAGTTCGGCTCCCGTAGAAGTCCGACTAAAGGAGAAATCTGGAAGGAGTTTGGCTCCCATAGAAGCCCGACTGAAGGAGAAATCTAGGAGTTTAGCTCCTAAAGGAATCCGACTGCTGAAGAAATCCGAAAGAAGTTCTACCGCTGGAGAAGTTCAGCTGGGGCTCGACCATTGAAGAGTTCGATTGGGTTCGACAGCTAGAGGAGTTCGGCCACTGAATGAGTTCGGCCGCTGGAGGAGATTGGGTGGGGTTTGACCACTGGGGAGAGAATTTTCGATCGAAGCTCTTCCGTGATTATCAGCTGCATTAGGCTAAACACTAGGTTGAACTTTGGCGGGAGCGAGATTTATCCCCAACACCATTCATATTTTATTTAATTTGATTGTACCATTTTATAATTAATTGGTATCTGAAAAATACTTTGCTACAACTTGTTTATTTTCAAAAAATGAATTTGAAAACTTCAAGTGGTATCTTAATTTGATATCAAAAAAAATTTTCAAAGAAGATACTATTTGGTTTGTTTTTCAAAATAATTGATATAAAACTATCTTCTTCTCAAGTATACTTTATTCGATACCATACCTTGCTTCGATATATTTTTGATATGATATCTTTCGAGACAAATCTAAAAAAATGACATCCTTTAAGAACATATATGATTGATACTTTTCAAAGAAAGAAAGCAATAAAGTTTATCTTATGCATATCCCTAATCATTGAAAAGCTTCAATACTTTGAAATTTTTGAAACTCAAGCTCCTCCATAATTGAATTTGAGAATCCATTTAATGTATCCACCATTATTCAAAAGGAAGAGATGTACTTATAAATCTACATTGATCAAAAAAAGAAAGATAATTCTTTTTGGATAGTTGCTATTTGAATTGAATATCAAAATATTTGATACCAAGAATTAAATTGATTATTTTTTATTTTAAATAAAATATTTTTAAAAGATATAGGTTCAAACTTCTTTTAATTTGTATCAAGCAGAATTTTTTAAGAATACTATTACAATTGGTATCCTAATTCTCATAATTGGTATCAAGTAGTTTATTCTTGTCTTAAATTCTATTGTTTTATCTTTTAGCAAAAAGAGAAGATTGTGTTTGTCTCAAATTTAGTTTTGTATGGTTTAAATGATATTATTTAAGACAAATTCAAAAAATTTCATACCTTTTCTGAACTTAATTAAGTAGTGCTTCTTAAGAAAAGAAAGATCTAAATTTAAATTTTTTTAAAAAAAATTCCCTATGATTTGCTTTACATGGTCTATTAATATCAATTCAAAATAATCTATCAAAATAATTTGATCTGAATTTTATCGATTCATCTTCCTTGATCATAAACTTTAACAATTGGTATCAAATAGACCATTATTGCTTTATACTCTATTACTTTACCTTTGGCAAAAGAAAAGAATGCATTGTCTCAAATCTGTTTTGCATAAATATATGATTAACATTATTTCTTGAGATAAATTATAAGATTGATACCTTTATGTTTCAAATTGATTGATACATCTCAAGATAAGAAAGAAATGCTCATTTTCTTTGTATCAAGAAAAATATCTAAAAAATTTACTATTTAAGCTTTTTTTTAATAATAGGTATTAAAATTGGTATAAAGATGTTTATTTTTATAATTGATATCAAACAATCTTCTTTTCAAACATATGTTGTATTGATAACATATTTTGCTCTGATTTTGCTCGAATACTATGTGTTAGGACCATAGATTTACTCTGATACATTCATAATATCATTTCTGAATTTTAGGAGCGTTGTGAGAAAATGATGAATATGAAATATATGAAAAGAAAGTGATGAATGTTAAAATATATCTTATGCTTGGTCTTAATACTCAAACATTTTTATTTTGAAAAGCTATACTGATATTCGATTCTTAAATTTCAAAACAATTATCTTTGAATTTGAAAATTTAAATTAATCAACTTTATTCAAAAATGGGGAGCTATGTTTCATTTTAACATATATTGATTTTAAAAAAAAAAAAATTCAATATAAATTTTCTATCAAATTTTAAAAAAGTAGTTATCCAAAAGAGAAGATGGTATCACAAGTTGAAATTTTTGAATTTAAACATTGAATGTGTGTATATTTGAATTTGAATTGATTTTGATGATTCATCTTAAATCTTTTCCTTGGACTTTCTAATGCTGTCAAAAAAAGAGAGAGATATTATGTTAAGTATATGCTTGTTAAAGTTTATATTTGAATTAATTACATGCTCCCATGCTTTATGTTTAAATTTAGTATACGCAAGAAAAATATGTTTAAGATGTAAGATGCTCATTTGCTTGCTTGAAATGTTTATATAAAATGAGTATGTTTGGATATGTGCCATCTTGAATATCGTTATTGAATTTTGGTATCAAAATTTATGATGAAAATTCTATGATAAATCTTATTGAAGCATTCATGAAGTATGTTTTTGAAAGTGCTCACTTATTCACTTCATGATTCATGTTCATGTTATATTTTGTTATGCATATACTCAAAATTTTGTCATCATCAAAAAAGGAGGGATTATTAACCCTATGATTAATTTTGATAATTACAAAACATTGAATGATTATGGTACTAATTATATGTTCAAAAGTGAATGTAGAATTTTCTAGGTGTTTAAAATGAAGAAATTATTCGTAGAAGAATCATTTCAAAAGAATGATGATTAATGGTCAAATAGAGCTTAAATAAGAAGTTTTTGGAAGCCTTAATGATGAAAAAGATCATAAAAATCAAAATGAAAGAAGTCCTTAAAAGTTGAAGACAAAGAGCCCCTAAAATAAAAAAATATACAAAATTTTTTAGTAGGCTGTCATCCAAGTCGACTCAAGATGGATTCCGAGTCGACTCAAACTAAAACAATGAAGAAAAAGCATTTTGGCATATAAAAATTTCAGCTGGCATACCTCTAAGTCCACTCAAGTTGGATTCGAGTCAACTCGAATACAGAATGGTAGAAAAGTAATTTTTCAGAGCAGAAAAATATTTCACTCAAGCAAAAGGCTCGAGTCGACTCGAGTTGGTCGAGTCGAGGTCTTAGAAAAATACAGAGAGACTAATTTTCAGGACAAAACTTAGGGGCAAACTCGCAGAATAGTCGAGTCGACTCGAGGGGTCAGCCGAGTCGACTTGAGGCTCCAACAACTAGCTCTGCAAAATTTCAGAAGTATGCAAAATTATTTCTAACGGCTAGTTTTTACTTCCTAACAGCTAGAAATGGCTAGTTTGGCTTCTTAAAAGGATTTATAAACTTCCAAACTTGCTGATGAGAAAAAAGAAGATGATCAAAAAAAGAAACAAATCAATTTATGTGAGGATCATTGAATACCATTGGAAAAAAAAAAAAAGAAAAAAGAAAATTACGCACAAATTTCAGCAAGCTTTCAAGTGCAATCTACTCCAACATTCTCCACATCCTCTCAAACATCATTTGAAGAGAAGTCAAGCCTCAAAGAGCAATCCTACATCTTCTACTTTAGGATTCAAAGAGTTCATCTTTTGTATTTTACTTTGTTCTAAAATTTTATACTTGCACTCTTGTTTTCTTTACAAGTTTCTTTGGGGGAAAAAACTTGAGGTGAAGGCTCGTCCAAGCCAAGATTGGCCATTGTGTAAGGCTTTGGTTGGTGATCTGGAAAACCAACTGGATTGATAGTGAGCTCGAAAAACTATCAGTATAAGATTGTGGTTGGTGATCCTAGAAAACCAACTAAGTTTGTTTGTGATCCTAGGTTAAAATAAACACACTATAGTCAGGAGATTATAATGGAATTCCCAAGAGGCTCTTAGGGAGTGAATGTAGGTGCGAGGGTGCACCGAATTACTATAAATTATTTAGTATTTGTGTTGTGTGCAAGGGTACACCGAATTACTATAAATTATTTAGTATTTGTATTGTACCTTTTCTCTCTTATCTTGCATGCTTTCAACTTTTGCTTAGCTTAATTTAATTCTTATATAGCCCTAATTATATCTTGATTCCGTTGTTGCTTGTATTATATACGTCTCAAATACACAACTTAGCTTAAATAAAAGCACATACTTGTTTAAAGTTTGATTTGGCTTAAAGTTTTTAAAATAATCCAATTCACCCCCCTCTTGGGTTGCTACATTTCTAGGCAACACACTTTATCATCTCTGAAGTGTCCTATCACTTTCTTCAAACCTATCTTACAGTAATTCCAGCATTCATCTTAGTATGGTGGTACGATGCATCAATAACCACATGCATCCATGATGATGTGATTCATGCCACGTAGCAATTACTACTATTGCTATGTTATCGCTCCACAACAAATAACAGCCAAATTACAAGCACAATTTTGTACTTGTAGATTCTCAGACACCATAGTATCGTCAGGTGCCAGCTCTTACACATTATAAACGTTAATCCCATAGCTTACAATACTAAACCAGCAATTTGGGTTGACACTGCACACCCCTCTCCATCATTCACTAATATAAAGGGCTAAATTTTCCCCAGTCCATATCCTTGTAATTGAAGCTTCATATTTTAAAAAAATAAAAAAACATTTTCGTCCATTTTCAACCATGTAACTTAAAATGTATTGACCATATCTGGATATGAGCAAAGATACAATGCCTGCATATGGTGACATTCAGCAAATTCTAAATCAAGAAAAACAAAAATGTTCACCTGGCTCATTTCTAACACCCCCTCTCCCCCCCCACCTAACACACACACACACACACACACACACACACACACACAAGAAAAAAGGATTTTGAGTCAAATCCTTTTGTCAGTAACAAGTATGTAAAATTATCATGATCATTTCAATCAAACCTCGTAGGAGTTTTGCTGGCCTCCAAAGTTGTCGCCTCTGTGCTTCCAGCAACACAACCAAACACACGAAAGAGATTGCTGGTTGTTGCACAAACAGTAGCAGCACCATCAATATTAACGAAAGAAATAGCAACAACCAAAAAAACAGGCCAGTAGAACGCACACCTGTAAGAACCAGTTGCTACCCGTAGTCCATCACCACTTAGGCAGCACTCAAATTTGTCAAAGATGGAGTCACTTTCATATAAATCACATAACTGTATGAAAATAGAACCATCATAACCAAAGTACATGGTACATTGGATCTTTCTCACCAACTATAATTGCCATGAGCTAAACTGTAACGAAAACAAATTACCTTAGGCCTTAAATATTCATGGACCTGAAAAGTTGCAACAGGACCAGAATCCATGTTTATGTCCCATAGCTGGAAAAATCACATAAGAAAGAAAAAGGAAAGCAAATCTAAATGAGGCAACAAAATAAAACAAAAACCAACATCATGAGCTATGATCTCTGCTTGATTGGAAATAGTGCAAAAGATATAACAGACTAATGCTACAAACAGACATCAAAAATAGCTACATGTAAATCCTACAGACACCAGAAATAGTTACACATAAATCAAGGTAGAGCTGCAATACTGCTAGACAAATAGCATCATCATTCTTCATATTAAAAAATTAACAAGGAAAGGGAAAAACTTTCACGTGCCTCAATTAAAGGGCAGAATTGCTAGCTTATAAATGAACTAGAGTGAAGCTGTGCCTTAAACTTTACCATATTTGTTTTCTGTTGTGCCCAAGCCAGGGGATGGGGAAAAAGGGAGAAAGAGTTCAATCATTTGCTACCACCACCTGGCACACGTGAAGCACATATGATGATTTCATAAAAATATAAAGAGCATCAGCCTCACTCAGCCCAGGATGATGGGTGCATGAGCTTTATCTAGGATGGATATTCGACTTTTACTTTCTATGAACTTTCTTCAAGATACAAAGTGGAGCAAAACACGGATCCAAGGTTTGGTCAGTACTGCTCCATACTGTGCATCCAGATTGAACCAGTGACTGACCAGGTCCTGGGACAAGCCCAAGACCCTGATCCCTCAGATCCAAACCATCCAAGATGGTACCAACCAAAACCAAGCTGGACAAGGACCGGCACCAGCTGGTTCTGCTGGATACCATCCTAGGGCCCTGAATGAGTAAAAAAAGGCACCAGTCACATTTTCTTTGTTGCTGTTGGCGTTCAAACAGGAAGAGGAAAGGGAAAGGGAGAAAGAGAGGAAGAGGAGAGAGTGCTCAAATTCAGCTAGTGGAGCCCAAATCTGTCCTCCTCCAAGCCATATCTACATGAAGGCACGGACTAAAAAACCTCACCTAAGCCTAATTTATGACCAAAAATAAAAAAGGGAAAGCCCTTAACAACAATAAAGAATATCAAAACAAAAGGGAAAACATAAAAGAATGATGTATCCTTACATACCACGACGCCAACATGTCCCAAGTATCAGTATGGAACCACCCTAGTATTGTACCAACCCAGTCTGCAATCAATACCGGACTGGGACTTTAAACCTTGCAGCAAGGGGAAAAGAGTGTGTTTATGCACATACATGCTACATCATTGATTGCTTTGAAGTAGAAAATATCACAATTTTGTATAACAAGGAGCCCCTGAATCCTCATTTGCCTACAAATTTCAAAGGATCACAGATTGCATAACAAGGAGAAACCTTATTTCTCCAACAAAAGTGTGCACAGCTTAAAACATTGACAAAGTCCAGTCTTTGATCTTTTCAGACTATAGGAAAGTCATCATAGACTAAAAGGGTCAACTGCCAAAGTCACATTACTGCCCACAATGATGGAATACTGTCTAAAGTGTCTTCCTGAGATCTAGAATGTGCAATCCAAAAGAAAGCTGTAAGAGTTTACACAGCATGAGGGCAAAACTGAAATTACATAAACACGTGAAATGAGTTAGTTGTGACTCATAGGCACTTAAGCTTGCAATACGGATATAGTTCTGAACTTCTGATCCACGAAATTGCTCCTTATAATATTGCATTATATTACTTCTTCCTTTTATGCATTTTCAACACCATTATTACCTTGCTCCAGTGTTGTTTGGGCCACTCACTAATATATTAGACAATCTGTAAAAGAACAGCCAATAAGTTCTCTCATGCAATATTGCTGAACAGTAACATAAAAATATCAGAATCAAATATAGATGTTGTGAACGTGGTTAGTCCTTCAACTAAATGGATTTGAACCTCTTGATCCCGGTAGTAGCAGGTCATAACCTTGATGTGAAGCATCCATTTCATCTGACTATTAAATTTTTAAAACACTTACTTGCCATTGCAGTAACCGGAAATTATTCAAACTACCAATTCAAAATTATGTGATCAAAACAGCTAACAAAGCCTAAGAAAAGAAAGGAACAAAGAGTCACTTTACTGACAACCAGTTGAAACCTTTGGATCAATGACATCTTTACAGTATTATATTCTTAACTGCATAACAAAAACCAAACAAAAGCAAAGTTTCACCTATTACTACAAAAACTCACATTGTTTACTACAACATCTTGGGGATTCTTGATTAATGAAAATGATTCATCATGTGCTTTAAAAAAAGATGTAAAATTTATCAAATATTATGTTCAAAATATTTCTTAGTTCCTCCATAAGTACTAATTAAGTATCTTGTCTCCGAAATTATGGCTCAAATTTAGAAACCACTGCACACAACTTCTAAAACAAAAGAATATTTTCTGGAATGCTTTAAAATGTAAAAGCATGATGCTTTTCCAGCAAGCATAATTCATATGGCTAATCACTCAAGAAAAACAAAATAATTAAAAAACTAAATTGCAAGAGGTATACAAATGTATGAACCTTAAGCATCATATAATCACGACTTAGGATGTGCCTTCCGTCTTTTCCAAATTTAATATCTGAAACTGAAGCAATGATCTCGGTAAAAAATGACCTTGAACCTGGTGCCTCCTCAAACCTGTATATGGAAAAGTCCCATTACAGTATTACCTAAAGCAACATCAGACATGCTAAAGAGTCTAAAAGAAACTTCTAACTGCGCCAGTAGATTGCAATTTCATTGTCTACTCAACATAGGCACGGTTAGTCGCAAGATTTTCATGCAAAATGCAAAATAAATGAGTGGTTACTTACAGCTGGGAATGATTATCGCATAAAGCAGATTGACGCAGATCGATAAGTCGTATTGAGCCCTTTGAGCTACTATATGCCAATGTGTTGCAATGAGTCGGGTGAAACTCAGCCGATGTAATCACCTCTGGCAACATCAGAAAATGAGTTAATTCCATTTACTTTCATTGCTACAACCACAATAATACATGATGGGAACCCACCAAACCAGTTGAGCTTAAGTCATATTTCAAATGAACTCCAAAATAATACATATCACAGAAAAGGGGCATGCTAAATCAGGCAAAATGATGCATATCACAGAAAAGGGGCATGTAAAATTAGGTGAGCGTTGGTAGGCTGGTGCAGTCCAATCAGACAGAAGGCCCACCAAAGAAATAATCATCTCAACCTCAAGCACAAGCCTGTTGGGCCAGCCCTGGACTCAACAGATGGGAAAAAATGACTCAGGCCTGATTTATGCCCAGCCCAGAATCAGAAACCTATGCTTGGCCTAGCATCAGGGATGGTCAGGCTCAGGTATAACATTTGGACTCAAATCAGGTAAACCAACCAAGCATAGCCCATAGATACCCCTAATTTTACACTTACCATCAAAACCAGATGAGCTATGGATTAGCATCAAATTCTCAACATCTGTAATTTTATCAGGAAGTCCATTATCTTTACATATGTTTCATTAGCTTCAGAAAATTATGATGCTTGTATAAATTTGAAAATTCCAGCTCCAATTTTACAAGATAGAAGTATCACCTACTCAGGCCAAATATTCATACCAGTTAGATCTTCCATATTTGCGGGTTTCACATCGACAATGTTAAAACTCTGGTTGCTAATTTCCAAATTCCAAAGGTTTATTCGCAAGTCATCCGCTGATATGAAGGTCTCACCATCACTGGCCAACAAGAAAATAGTGAAATTACATTAAGTTATCATCAAATAAGAAATTTTTAAGAAGAGAGCATGGATATCTTAAGAAATAAAGCATGAGTTTGTATCACGAATTACACATAAAATTAAATACTACACCCTCCTGAAAATGTTAGTAGGTTACATAGTGCTGTCAAGACATACAAAACATACCAGGTTAGGCATAAGACATAAGAATTTAACCGTATTTTTTAATAATACCACTAAAGTCTCATTGAAATAGGTTGGAAGGACCAAGAAGTTACAAGCAAAAAAATAACTTACAATTCACAAAAGATCACTTAAGTTAATTATGAAAGTTGCAAACAGATGATAGTCCAGTTCAGTAAATTATTTTTTCTTCAGCATAAGAAAAAAGGAAAGACAAGGGTTCCATCCAGACTCTATATAAGGAGATAAATGTAAATCAATCCCAAAAAATTTGTAAGAAAATCATCCTCAGTTATTGCAACATAGTCAAGATAGGCAGTACCATCCAATTTTCCCAAACACATAAGCCACTGCGAAATGCTAAAATGAACACTTATTAAATCACATTTTCATAACCTTGCTAAGTCATTTACCCTCTCAGGAGACATTCCAAACCAACTTCTCAGCAGTGAGATCTATGGCCTTTCTCACAAACTGACAAAACACTTCCACCTCAAATAAAAAAATTCTGCATATAACCTACTTTTTAAGTCTTTCAAGACAATTACCAGGGTTCAAAAATATTCTAGAGACTTTTTTTTTTCTTGTTCCACTATCCATTTCTAAGCATTTGGCTTAAGCAATAGTAAAACTTACAATCCAGATTAAGAAGTAGATAAATTGTCCCTTAAATATATGGGAGCAATTAACATATCACTCAACAGGAGTTTCAACTGTTCCCAAAAAAGAAAAGGGGGAAATATATGAAATTTGCATCAAAAAATCTCCAAACCAAGTATAAGACATAAAGCAAGACCAAAGAATTGATGACACCACAAGGAAAGGTGAAGGGTGTGACATGAACCTGTTATTAGAAATTGAATTGATGTGATAATCATGTGCATGAGCATATATTCTTCGACATCTAGCAACAAGGCTTGTTTCTTGGCTTGCTACCTGTACATATATGGATGAATGCAAGACATCTTAGTGATCATTTCTAAAGATGGCAACAACTATAATTAAATGATAAAACACAAGTACATTGATAAATCATAAGAAAATCAGGAAAAAAGTTAACAAAAAAAAAAAAAGAATATATTGGATGACATAAGATAATTAATACACATGATGTTGTGAAATATAATGCGAGAACTCATGCAAAGATATTTATAAGGTAGATATTTGCTGGCCTGGGCTGAGTACAACTACCACAGGCAAATGTAATGATGGAAATCCTCCAGGAGGAAAGGATAAGTTGTGGCTCATATAATTGTATGAACATCCACCATTTGGAAGGCACACTCTAGGGCTGGCAGTACTTGAGCTAGCAATGCTACCATTTGCTGCAGCTTGAGAAGGATCCAAATTCATCTCCGAAATTCTTTTCACCTTCTTTTCTTGCACCTGTATATGTGCAAACAAAATTCAGAAATTTAATGGGGAATATTTGTAAGAAGGTCAAACATAAAGCATAGACAAACCTATCAACAAAAAAGAGAGAGTGAAATCACTCCCAAAAACAGCCAACAGCAGCCACAATGAACAACTATTTCAAAATCAGCAAATCCTAGCTCAGATATATTATAATCCTTACAATATGTGCATAATGACAGCTAGGGATGGCTTTTCTCAGGTAAGTTAAGAAAGATCAAAAGGTTTCAGCATAAATAAATATTATGATAAAAAAATATTTGTTATAGAAAACTGGCATCAATATTCCTTATTCATGACATTGTTGAGAAAAAAATCATGGTATGCAATCTCCATATAGATTATTATTGTCATCCAGAAAAGTTTTGGTTTACTTAATCCAACTAATTGATGCTTGAGATTTATCAATTAACCTAGAAAAATATCTGAAGAATGTCTTGAGCAATAAATCTATTAAAAAAACAAAAAACATTTAGGAATTATAACAGATGGAAAACATGGATACATTTTCAACAAAAGAACACCATTAGATTCAAGAACATATCACAAGATGATAATGCTTTTGCTGATTTTTATATTCTGAAACTTAAGGAAGTAGAATAATCCAGTAAACAATATGTAAATAACTGATAAGGGATGATATGATAGTTGATCACCACTAATAGTCAAAATATGGTTGGCAATGATGTACAGTGTAAGAAATCTTGGAGTGAGGCACCATGAGATCCAAGAATGGATTCATGAGTCATCAGAAATATGTATAGAAGCTCAGCTGGTAAACAGATAAGTGGGGCCCATGGGAAACAAATTCATCAGCAATCATGTTAAATCATGATTTGCAAATATTATTCCGAGAAAAGTAACGGATGCTAGAGGGAACTGCGAGCCTACCTTCCAAAATTTGATTGTTTTATCATTGGTGGAGAGAAGAAACAGTGCACCATTGGCCATTTGGCACCATCGGATCTTGTTGATCTTCTCTTCTATTTCCAAGCTCTTAAGGTAGTCAAACTGATTGCACAAACATGAAACTAGATCAAGTCACATCAAGCATGAAGTATCATATTTCTGTCAGCTACATTCCAGAAGGATGGTACCTCTGGTTCATGGCTTTGAAATTCTGTTTTATAGCGGAATTCAGGATGCCTGCTGATTGGATAGTCAAGCCTCTCTAGATCCCTTCTGCAACCATGCTACAGATCAAAGAGACAAAAAATGTGAAATAATATCAGAAAAATAGACAGCATAACAAGTCAGATGGAAAAAGGCAACAGAAAGATGAGCTGTAGAACATACATCTCTAACATCTGTCCTTTCAAATAAAACTACACGGCCACCTCTATCTCCGGTAGCAAGATGGTCCCCAGATTTATCAAATTCTATTGCTGAAATAATGTCGACTGCAACAGACAAAAATATTAAAAGCATCAGCAGGCACAAGAAAAATATCACATTACTTCCAAGAAACCAAGAAACACAAACAATAACTACGGTGCAACATGAGACACAGTATGACATCATAAACTCAGAATTCAAATTGAGTGATTTCAAAATAATCCGTGATAGTCTGCACATCAAGTGGCATAAATGGGTAAGGGAGCATAATAGGAAGGTTTGTTTCACGGTACCAGATCCCAAATGTTGGTATGCCTGGTATGGAGGTCAGTTCAATGTACCAAAACTCTGTACACACCTCTCCCCCGGTGCCAAATCTCGGTTTGGTATTGATACAAAGGGGTATGCACCGGTATGGCAAATCTTGGAAAATAAATAATGTGATGCTCATTCACAAAGGCTACCTTTTGCGATGCTTCATTAGCTATTGATCCAATCATATTGTGATGTATGAAAATCCAATTTGATGATTTTGGAATTATTTTTGAGGATGTTATGACAAAACAATGGATGACTCTACAAGTTAAGAAAATGCACAAAAAGGTGCTTAAAATTGGGAGAGAAAACTTTATTGGAAAGTGCATTCACACTGTTAAGGTTCCTTTATATTTTCCTGTTTCAGATATAACTGAAATGATAATCTTCTGACGAACACAAAAACCACTTGAATAATGAGTTGGGACCAAGGTTTTCAGTTCCGATACCGTCGGCCGTTTCGGCCGGCCAGCGGCACGGTCCGGTACGGTTCCATGCCAGATCGGACCGACGTGAACCGAAACAAGGAAAGGACCGGAACCGGGAGGAGGAAAAGAGAGAAATAGAGAGAGGGAGGGGAAGGAGTCGGAGGGCCCGTCGGACGGCCTCCGACTGGCCGCCGTGGCCGCCAGACGGTGTAGTCCATGCACACAGCGCCACGGGCGTGAAACAAGGATGGCGCCCCTGTTTCACGATCTTTTAAAAAAAAAAAAAAAAACTTAAGTGAAGCCAACAAATGGTTTGACGGCTTCACTGTTTAATAGATATTTTTAAAAAAAATTAAAAAAATGAAGCTGGCAATCTGATTGCCGGCTTCACTGATTTTAATTTTTTTAAAAAAACCATTTTAACAGTGAAGCCGGCAAAAGCCGACAAACCATTTGCAGGCTTCACTGTTAATCTTCGTTTTTAAAAAAGGGCACACATGAATAGGGAATGTCGCCCCTATTCTACAACCCCGACGCTGCCCGCACCACTTTCGCTGCCCGGTGGCCACGACGGCCACTCAGAGACCTCCAGCGACCTCTCCACCGTCCCATCCTCCCATCTACGATGGTCTCCTCCCCTCTCTCTCTCTTTCTTGCTCATTGCGGCAACCCTATCAGACGAACCGAACTGCGATGGCTTCCGCCACCCTTCGACGGCCACAGAGGGCCACCGCCGACATCCTCTCCTCTCTCTCTCCCTCTCCTCTCTCTACCTTTGTTTCCCTTTTTTTCTTCCCTGGCACTAGCATGTGCCGTTTTCCATGCCAGAACCATCCCGGTTCCCCGCCGGTCCAATTCGGCACGCCGCAAACCGCCCGGTTCGGGACTTCCTTGGTTGGGGCCATATAAGGATGGCCCCTATCCTATATATATATATAGGCCAAAATGACAGTACCTTGTAAAAATAAAATAAACATTAGCACTTGAATGAATAACACAGGTCCTAAGCTTGCTTACTGCATGCAATCTACTGATCTAGAATTATCTTATCATTTCAACCTTGTTTATGCTGAAGAGGCTGAGATGGATAAAAAAATTATGGTTGGATAACCATGAATAGCAAGGTTTTCGTTTGTCAGACACCTTAAACTGTCTGATATTCATCTAGTTATGCCTTCAGAAAGGCAAAATGCTGACAGGCAAGAATTGCATGCATATCCTGTAGCACTCACCCAAGTTGCATGAAATTCTGCCACGAGTTTGATGTGACCTTAATCCTAAAGACCTCCAAAACCCTGAACTCTAAGAATATATATGCAATCAGACACAAGAGAACATGATTGTAACCCTAGAGAAAAATTCAAGAGATTTCTGTTGGCATAATAAGAAAAGATGAGCAGGTGTTGCCCACGTGTATGGATAATGAATAACTTATAGATCAAATGAGAATATAGGTGGATCCCGCTCCCTCTCCCTTGGGAATCCATCACACCAGTTGTTAGATGTGAACTATTCTAATGCAGTGTGCAGTTTCATGAATAAAGCACTTTTAGAGAAATGTATCATGAACCACAAATGAATTGGAGTTATGAAGAATGATATGGTCCCCAGAAATAATGCATCATGAACCATGATTTCACATGGTTAATGTGAGAAAGTAGTGCTCATGGAGGTAATGGATAGTTATAGAAGGTGATCCATGCAGCAAGATGGCTAGGACTGAGATGGTATCGATGCTTGGGCCCTGATGAATTGAGTCATAACAGTTGTAATATTACAGGGATTGGCATGACATCTTCTGCAGATTGAGATAAGCATTGGGTAGCTTGTTGATAAAGCAAGCACTCGATCCATATTCAAAGACTGACCATTGGATGTGTTTTACAAGGTCAGGTATGATTGCAGTAGCAATGCTCAACTCGTTCAATAGCATTAGACAAACGCTCAACCCTTTCAATCGCATTAGGCAAACATCAGCATTGAGTCATCTCTAAGTTGATAACTAAGATCTAGGTTATAGTGTCTCCCAGTTGTTCTTGACAGTTAATTGCAAACCTTCCAATTCAAATCCAGCAAAGGTTTTTTTTTTTTTTTTTTTAAATCCGATTAACTTTCCACAGTTATGCACAAGTTGAGCTTCTTGGTAAATAACAACACGGTCAAGCAATTATTACTCAATGCTGATGTCAATTGTTGTCCCAAAAGCATCTCAGAGTATATAGGAAGAATTAATTGAATTTCAAGTTTGTCCTTCATGCATTCTATCAATAATGACAAAAGGGAAACCACATCTAAAGAATTAAGCAAGAACCTCAAATAACGTAAGAAAGAATTGACGAAATGTGAAAAGATAATGGAAATTCACATCCAAAATAATGACTGCATGCTGCTGCTCAAGGTCTTTAACCCTCAAGGCATGAGCTTCACTGGTAACAAATAAGACACAGTATTCTTTCCACACACTAACCTCCAAGATTTATGGCAAGCCTCCCTCTCTTACAAAGTTGCATTAACCAAGAACCAAGATCATTTTACAAAGGATTCGCATCAAATAGATAACCCATCTATAACATTTCCTTTCTTCATACATCCACATGTTATTGGCATCTCTTAAGTTGCAATCTATTCCTGTTGTTCACCATTTACTGCATAGGTTTATAAATTTATCCTAGAGTTCACACACAAACACACAGGATAACGAAGTAATTCTTTGTTGCACCCACGAAATGCATACCGTGCAATAGAAGATGGAACTAGAATCTGAAAACCAGTTCAACTGTTGACAGATACAAAATAGAAAATTTTCTGTTCTATATGAACTGAGTTTGGTATTAAATGGTTACAGAACCCAGCTAAACAAACACATTCTGATGAACCTAGGCAAGATGTCACTAAATCCAAAACTCATAACAGGTCTACCAAGCTAAAGATAATGGAAACAGCGAGTACATCATGACACTCGCTATAAAAGGCAATGCCTCTCAGCTAATAATGACACTAAAACCAACAAAAGTAATGACAAAGAAGTGCTTGTACATCTATCATTGAATTGCCGTCAACCAAGGAGAGCAAAAAATATTCATGGGGCTCTCAATGATGAAACGAAAAAGTACCGAGAGGAAAGAAAGCCAGATTCATAAGCCAAGTTCCATTCTTTTTGAAAAAAAAAAATACGGTAATATATTATTACTTTTTCCATCACATCTTTCACACTTCTATCAACAACTAGTCATCTCAACAAAAAAATGAATGGTTTGGTCACAACCATATCCAATCTATCAAGCCAAGCCAGATGCAAGAAACCCTAAACCCGACTGCGGCTATCGGAAGCCGCAGAGTCTCAGCAATCGAATGGATCTAGGAGAGAAGCCAAAAAAAAGGATCGTACCTTCCTGTACTTCCTCTCCCACGGTACGCTCACCGAAGACCTGGGAGAATTTCCATTCGAGGGGGGGCGGCACCGCCGGAGCCCTGGCGTCCTCGGGTCCCTTGCCGTTCATCGATCGGAATTCCGGCGAGATCGGCGGCGAGGCGGGCGGGGCATCAACGATCCAGGCAGCGATCGCGGGGAGATCAGCTGCCGCGGCTGCTGGGGGGTCTCGCCATGGTAGAACGACAGCAGAGGGGCAGGAAATGGCGAGGGTTCTGGACGAGACCGGAGGAGGGTGTGGTGGCGCAATGGATTGGCGTTTGGGATTGATACGACGGAGGAGGAAAAAAATACTCCCCTTCTCCTCTCTTTCTTCCTTTCGCCCTAGCGACGTCCTGTGCCTGTTTGGCCTTTTGTTTTTTATGTCCAAATATTTATTTAATAACTTTAGATAAATCTTCCACTAAACGAGTTGTATGAGATTAAATGACCAAAAGGCCCTTATATTACGCAATCAAATGGAGCTTCTCTGCCGCAAAGGGCTCGAATGTCAACAGCTTCAATTGTTACGATAATTGCTCTCGTCATATACTTTCTTCTTCTTCTTTTTTCCGTGGGTGTGCGCTCACATTGTAACTTACAACTGGAAAGGAAAATCAAATTGGTATGACTTGAATTATATTAAGGCACTTTTGGTTCATTAGAATATAAATCAAAATTGATTAGACTGAAAGCCGAATTGACCATATTCTTTGATATATTTAGTTTACAATTAAAATAAAAAAATTTTAATATTTTAAGAAAAGTGTGATTAGATTTTTTGGGATTGACGTATCCCATGCCAATGCAACTCCCCCTAATTACCAATTAAGTAGCTAGAATAGGAGACTAATTTCTATTATCATTATAAAATTTAACTCCCTCCAACAAATATGTCCTTAGGAAAGATTGTCATTCTAGAAGATAAGAATGAGCAATTTTAATAGTTATACTCAAGCCTATTTAAGTTAATGTATATAAGTTGATCTAATTTCAAATTCATATGGTTATAAATCAATTGGGCTTGATGTACCTAATATGTGAGAGCAAATCTATCATGGCTCTAGATTTTGTGGCAATGGTTAAGCATTGGATAAAGAGAAAGTTCAAGCATGGTTCAATTAATTACTATTTTATTCTTATATGGTTCTAATATAATAGAATATATTTCTAAATATAACACATGACACGAGAGGGAGAGTATGTGTATGTGTGTAATTATTCGATATATCGATTCTCTGAACTCATTTTATCTCTTATCAACCTATAACAACCCAGGATTTCATCGAAAAAGACTAGTCGAAAGGTATTTTTTAGATTCCTTAATCATATATAAATATCCAAGATCTTTCGATCCATACATACTCTCCATATTTAAACCCTAGTGTCCTTACCAAGCTAAGAATTCAAATTCATATTATCATTAATAAATATCATGATTGGCCCATGGTCAGCCCATTGAACCCATACTGTAACATCCCCTAGTTTATATAGACTATAAGTTAGATCGGTTCTGATACTATTTATAACAACTCGGACCTTATCCAAAAAGACTAGTCGAAAGATATTTTTTGAATTTTTTGATCTTATATAAATATCCAAGATCTCTTATCAGCAAATAACTGATATGGGACTAAATAGACATCCGCACGGATCCTCACATAACCCTTCATACTCACAATGATGGTAAGCCAAGAGTTCTTCAAAAACTCATAAAAAAATATAGTGGTAGGCTTTCTAACAAGACATTTGTATTACTCATGACTTTAGCTATAAAAGAGTAAATGAATGGAGAGGGACTATAGATTGGAAATTTTTCTATATTTCTTTGATCATACCATTTGAAAATGATATTCAAATATTGACCCCATGATTAAATAAGTTTCTTCTTATGATTCATTTTTTTCAAGAAAAAGAATGAAGAATAAATCTCAATTTGGTTACAAAGTTATTGTTGAAACTATTGTAGTTGTTTAGAAAGACTGACCAAGTTATCGCACAAAGGGTCCTTTGCATGCTTTCTAATCAACTGTTTTAAAATTCGAAAGAAGATTGATAATTTTTTGCATCATATGGTCAAAAAAAAAGTTAGATATTTTTGCTATTCGAATTTGTTGATATATATTCTTTTTTTATTGAAAGATGGATGAGAAATAGCAAGCATGATAGCTAGATTAGATAATTGCATAGGCATGTCATCAATATTGGAGTAGTTGGAAATAAGATGATTAAAAATGAAGATGAATGCAACATGGATTTGGATGCTCTGACTTTCAAGGACTTTGACTACGATCACACCATCCATTTGAAAGAAGAATAATATAATAAAATAGGATATGATCGGAGCTACATCAAAGTACTGCTACTACTCATGAGAATAAGTTAGAATCCTACTAACAAACTAAGAGTAGAAAATTTAAAAATGAAGTAAAGATAATTTAAAAATGAAGATGACCTAATTTTATTGATGAATCAAAAAGTCCTTTTTCCTAATTACATTCACTTATTTATGCTAAAAGATAAATGATATGATAACTATCCACTCTAATGATGGTAATCTATTCTAGCCTCCATTTTTCTTAAGAGTTCTATTAATTAGCATCAACCATCCTCCACTACCTACATTGTCATAATGGTTATATCCTATACCATTTATTAGATCTATAGCCATGCTCAATTGGCCTCAACTCATCATTAGACTTCATTAGACACACCTATAATATTTTAAATTGGTTGCTTTTGTTTATTCAATCTATAGCATAATACTTTACAGTCGACTTGGTTAGCTTCTCTATGGCATGCTCAATTAGCCTTAGCTCCCATTAGATGCTCTATTATACTTGTCATGTTCCAATCCCACATATGGCTGAATGAGCACATATCTCTCATGTACCACCTTGAGTAAGAATATGGTGTAAAGAGAATCATATAATTATTAAAGTACATAATAAATAGTAGTTATATAGTGCATATATGTTTCAAGGGTAGAAAACTGCAGTAGTGAGAATAGATTTTTGAGTCATCCCAAGGGAAGATCCAAAAATTTCATTTTTCATTAGCATGGATTGAATTGGCATTAATCTTGAAGAAGCACTCTAGAAGTTCTTGTTGTTTGAGGATTGTCTTTAAAGAAGAGGTGAGCATCATTGAGCACCATCAAGCAAAATTTTCTATTCATTAGTGGATTAAGATGAAAATTAATATGACTTCTATAACTCATTTTAGCCTACATATTATTGCTTGAACAATCTTTTCTAAAGCTACTCTTCTTTGAGATAGTAAAGGCATCTTAAGAGGTCCATATCACAACTTTTTTCCTTTTTTTCTTTAGCAGTCGCCACCTGTCCACTTCAACTTCGATCATGAAAATACTTCAGTCAAAAAAAATTGATTGGATACAAGTTAAGATATTTATTTTAGGTTAACGTATTATACAATTAGATAAGTATTAAGTCCACTTTTGCCTTTGTGAATAATAAATAAAGATTGCATATTAGCCGCACTCCATGATAATCACCAATGTACATTTGTATATGATGGCCATTCTAATTAAAAAAAAAAAAAAAAAGAGAGGCCTGCAAATAGTTAATATCCATGCACCTGCCCTTATTAACCAACCAATCTACATATACATAGTCATATTCACACCTTGAAGATCTTAAAAGGGATTCAAAAGAAGGATGGTATCCCCTATTTTCCGCTATATGTATCTATTTTATCGTTTAAGGCACCCACTCATCATTTTCAAGGATAGAGATTGAAGCAAAAAAACCACTTTTAATAATAATCCTATGTATATCATATAACATGGCTTACTTTTTAGTGAGGTAGATGGACTCACAACTATGTTATAACAAGTATAAATACATCTAGCAAAATCAAAAATAACTTTGTCTTTAAGTTACATAGGATAATTACCAATATAAGTCCAAGTATCAATACGACGAGAAGCACGTAATTTTATCTAATCAGCTAGCCCATTGCATTCTTTATTGATATCTGATGCTTAAAAGTAAGATAGCTATCAAGCCATATGTCAAATATCAAGAAACAAAGGATGGACGTATAAGTAAGTTAGGATAAATTATTGATCCAACCAATTATCATCCGAGAATACACTATCCCTTCCTAAATATCCGTGAGCTTGACCATTATGATATTTATGCTAAGGAGCCTCCTCTCCCAATCTGATGCACTATTATTATCTATAAGGCATCTTTAGAAACTTGTGCTTTAGCAAATAAGGAGTTCCTTGCTTGTGCTACTTAAATTATTTTATGGATAACAAAAATTATATAAATATATAATAATTAAATCCAATACCAACACCTTACCAATTAAGCTAAAAAGAGCCATCAATGTTGACTTCTCATATCCATGTCTCCAAATGAGAGGCTCTTATTGTATTTATTAGGTCTGACCATCCACTAATATAGCCTTAAGAGGTTTGGCATATCCGATTATCATTCCTGTAGCTTTTTCAACGATCGGCTAGGTTCTATAAAGCTCGCCACTGAAAATATGAGAAGTTATATTTTTTAAATTTATTACAAAATAAAAAAAAGGATATAAGAAGAGAAAAATAACTTCTCATTGGTAGTTTAAAAGATGTCAAAATCTTGTTAGCATTGTGATATTAAAATAAAGAAAAAAGCTTAAATACTTTTTGAATGCAGGTTGCTTGCAAAATAAGACTATTTAGGGTAGATTCTAATTGTTGAATATAAGTTCTAACATATTGCTTTTTCATATATATTTTCGAATAAAATATATATTAATAAAATAATAAGATATGTCGTATCTTCTATCATATCTCCTAGAGCTTAAGAATTTCTGATAAATAGCTATAGTAGATAAGAATGGATAGTATATGTTTTGTTGGCAAGCATCATGACCTCGAATTTGGAAAGATGTAGGGTTCACATGGTCCACCCAGTCTCTCCAAATCATTCACTTATATATATGATATTTCATTTCTTGTCATTAATAAATTATTATGGCTTTACATTATTATTCAAGATGTCCATATTAACATAAGCATGCACCTAAACAAAAAAGATGTAATAGGTCCATGAATATTTAGTGACCTCTAACACCTCCTTGCTCAAATTTAGAGAGACAGAGAACATATAATATTATAAGTAGCAATTGATCAACATGATCCACCGCCACCAATACACCTCCTAATATGGCTCGATGCACGATGGGTCAATGGAACCATACCCATGATGATCATGCTAATTAAACTCGAGATTGGCTTGTTTTGAAGTAGAATTAGTATAGTCACTATGGTACTTTAAGCCATCTCGGGTCCTTAATAGCAAGTCCACCTTTATTACTAAGGACACATTAGTACATCCTAATATGCTTGAACTAAGCCTTTGTTTAAGTTAGATTTTTCAATACAGGAGCATGATGGCCAATAGTTAGGGCTCAAATTAAGCACCAAGGTAACTAAAGTAATATGGCCAAGAAAGGATTAAAAATTTCACTCCAATCCAATTAGTAAAATTTGAAAATTTTCCAATAGAATTTTGAGGAAAGAAAGGCCCTCCACAAGTTGGATGCTTAAGTAGCAGAAAAAATGATGATCAAGACTAAGGTTTTGAGTGATTAGAAAGCATATATCTAGGCAAGTATTTAGTAAATTATCCTTATTTATCTATTTGATATATGGAAGTTATCAAAAGTAATCTATAAAAGTTACAAACATAAAAAAAAATTCTGTATCGAACAATTGTGGTAGCCCAGGTGGAACGAGCTTAGCTCCATACCTCACACGTCCAAGATTTAAGGCTTGCTTACGGCTAAGTAAAGGATGGATGATGTACTCACCGATCGGTGGGGAAGAATTAAGTGTTGGTACCGTTAAGGTAGAACTAGAGGTGACGTACTCATCAATCGGTGGGAAAGGATTAAATGAGAACTGGGAGTGACGTACTCATCGATCGGTGGAGGATGACGTACTCACCGATCAGTGGGGAAGGATTAAGTGTTGGTACCGTTGAGGTGGAATTGAGGGTGACATACTCACCGATCGATGAAGAATGATTAAGTAGGAACTGGGGGTGATGTACTCACCGATCGATGGGGATGACGTACTCATCGATCGATGGAGAAGGATTAAATGTTGGCACCCTGTATCAAATAATCCTTCCAGCGGAGTGGGAGTCCTTTGTGAGAGTTGCTATGCTCGATCTCCCCCTTACTCCATTTTTTGTACCAAAAAAAAAAAGAAACCCTAAGAAAACTTGATATATCATTAGCATATAAAGATAAAAAATTTATGTACGATCATTTATTTTATTTTATTTGATTATATTTTTTGATAAAATATCTTTAAAGAGATATTGCTTCCGTCTTTCTAGATCCATACCTTGCAAATCATGGTGAGCCATTGAATAATTTAAAAGTTAATAGAAAGTTGAGGTTATATTATGAATAACTCGGGTGTGAGAAGATCCCCTTATCAAATATCCATTAAATAGTTTTGCTTAAAGTAAATCCAAAGGTTGGAAAGCCAAGCACGATAAGACTATTAAATCAATCCTCTCATTTATGCACCCCCGCCCACCCCCCCCCAAAAAAAAAAAAAACTCTCATCAAGAAGATTTTCATTATCAAGGGCGAGGGCTAGCCTACTATGTAGAATATCTACTATACCCTTAATAGATATAAAACCATATATTTTGCTCATAAACTTTATATACATAATAATATTATATTTATATTAATATAAAAATAATATTAATATATTATAATATAATATTAGATTATAATAATTTATTATATTAATATAATACTAATATATATTATATTATATTAATATAATATTAATATTTTAGTATGATAAAATTTTTAATATCTTAATAAATATAATATTATATTAATATAAATATTAATATACTAATATAAATACTATATTAATATTAATAAAAAATATTATATTAATATAAATATTAAAATATAATAAATATTATAATATTAATATTAATATTATATTTATATTAATATAATATTATATTATCATTATTTAGTATTTCAACTTAATCATGAATGATATTTTACAAAATTTTCACCATAGATCTTAAAATAATATTTTAGAAAAAAAAATATCACTATTTTTTATTTCATAAAAAAATACCAAAATCAATCTTCTTCATATATTTTTATTTTTCATGAAATATAAAAAATATTTTTTTATAAATTTTTTATTATTATTTTTTCTTAAAATTTCGATCAAATAAGAGATTCTTTTTTTAATTTTTAGAAATTATTTTTTTTCTCTATTTTTTAATAATAAACCAAACGAGTTCTACGATTAAGCCAAAGAAAAATAAATTTAGCCCCTCATTGCTCTATTCTTTTCCTCTTTTCAAAATCAAATGACCTAGTTGAGTTGTGTTTGGTACTGGCTAAACTTTAGCTGGGCACCTACCATCCTGATTAATTTCGGCTGAGACAAGTGAAATGTGTCGGTTCATACTTCGTTCATTGATCAATGTCCCATAGGTACGACGATTCCGATTTTTTTTTTTTTTTTTTGGTTAAAACGGTACTGTACCATATTAGCAGCCCGTTTGATGGGATCTAAATCGTTGATCTAGATAGATCTCTACCTCACGGTTCCGATCAGATGAAAATTCCACCCACACTTGACTTGTTTAGAATCTGGTGACAACTGACAAGAATGTAACTGGTTTGACGCCCTGATGTGGTTAAGTCAAGTCTCGTTTTTGACATCATTAATTTCAGAAAAAAATTGGTTCCGACTTTCCTCGGCCTCGGCCACCCTGGTGAACTAACACGGTCAAAAAACGTGGTCAGACAGTCGAGTCCCGCTTCGAAGATTTCCAGCCTCGTTCTCCATCGAACAACCACGCTTCTCCCGTCCTACCCTCAATCCTCTCCCAACCTCACTCTCTCTTCTCCCATCTTTTATTAATTCCGAGCGCCCCTCCCTCCTCCCTCCGCGACCAAGCCCTAACCCTAGATGGCTCTCCTCCCGCGAACTGCCCGCCTTGCCCTCCTCTCTTCCCAGAGGACGGTGGCCGCGATCCCGGCGGCGATGCCCTACTCTTCATCCGCCTCTTCGGCGCCATCCCCGGCCCCGTACGCCCGCCCGCTGCCGCTGTCCAAGTCGTCGCCGACAGGGCTGTCGAAGGCGGCGGAGTACGTCATATCGAAGGTGGATGATCTGATGAACTGGGCCCGGCGCGGGTCGATCTGGCCGATGACCTTCGGGCTCGCGTGCTGCGCCGTGGAGATGATGCATACCGGCGCCGCTCGCTACGATTTCGATCGGTTCGGCGTGATCTTCCGGCCCAGCCCTCGCCAGTCCGATTGTATGATCGTTGCCGGTACCCTTACCAACAAGATGGCCCCTGCCCTTCGCAAGTAAAGCCCTAACTTTTTTAATTATTTCTAAAATAATAATTTAGATCTTTGTTTTATCTTTATTTTTGTTATCGTCATGGATTCGTTATGATATAGTCTGCTTGTTTTGGATATTTATCAAGGAATAGATTTTTTTGCGATCATGGTTATCGAAATTTTGATTTTGACAAATAATTTAGGGGTCCTCATGAGAGGTATGGATGGCCCCAGGATCTTAGTGGTAGAAGGCCGCTTTTTGTTTCGTGGATTCCGCCACCTGTTTCAACCAGTTAGCTTGAGCATTATTAGGCTGGAATTATACAGGCTATCAAATTACTGTTCAGCCATCTCCTTTGCTATCATTTTATTTAGCTTGGTATCGTTTGTTATATAATGGACTTAAAGAGATTTATGGTTCAGTTGAAATTCTTTGGCATCTTCTGATGAACAATGGTGGATCAGCCACCTTTCGGCTCCACGAGAGAGACGGTACGTTCTGCATAGATCTTCAAAAGTTGTAAAACTACCTTTATCATTAAGAATGGGTTGTATGATAGCACAGTGCAGACAGTTAGATGAACACCACCCTTCTTTTGGTTCATCAGGGCATTGAGGGGTTGCTTGGTAGATTGGTTTGACTTGTTGGATGATTTAATGGAAACTGTAAAATATCTGTTGAAGGAGTTTAGGAGTTGGTCTTAGCTGTTAGTTCACTATTGCTATCTGCGGTGGTAAAGACTGTGAATACACAAAAGCATGGAGGGGTCGACCTGCAAATTAATTTGAAGCAGAGTAATTCATAGAGATCCAATTGGGAGAGTTTAAAGTTTGAGGAATTGAGGCAGCAAGGGGCTCTTAAGCTTGAAAACGTATTTCCATATTTCAAAGGATATTAGAGATGTATGGTTTGACATGAAAGGAGAGAAACTTATGGGTCCTTATTGTTTTGCTCCGATATAATGTCAAACATTTTTGGACCCTAATAAGAATGATCATTTATATTCGACGATATTGCTCCCTGTGGTTAATGTGTTGATAAGGTGTTGAGTTAGGGCTGAATACAGATCAGATATTGGTATTTTTTTAGTGGGTAGAAATACCTATACAGATATTAAACAGATAGCAAGACTAGTATCCATGTTTGTTTTAAATAGACACAAATACTAATTGGATATTAACCCTATTCGTTTTTTGTAAATTTGTTCTAAATAGATACAGTTACAAGTTGGATATTAGTTATATCCATTTTTCTCTATTCAAATATGGATATAAGCCGGATATATTTTGGGTGTAAATTGGATTTGAGTGTGTTTCAATAATAAAAACCAATATAAATGACATAGTCATAAAACATGGATATGGAATCTAATATCAAAATTGTACACAGCACATAGCTAATTTGGTAAGGGTCTAAATTATAGATATTATACTCATATGGAAACTGACATGGCAAAATATTTGGATCATTTGTCCAATTGGATTTGTAAAAATATATTAGAAATTATTTTTTTAAAAATAAAAATATATGATTAAAAAAATCAAGGATTATTGGTTTTACAGAGAACTTGTAAAAAGGTATATATGAACGCGAGAATATGTTACGTTTATTGATACTTTAAATATTTTAAACAACCAAGTTTTGAAAATATCATAAAGGAAAACTGAAATATTTCATTTTTTCATGGTGAAAAGGATTGATATTTTCAAAATGCATATTTGGATTTGTATCTGTTCGTGAATCCAGATCCCGATCCATTAGATTCAAATATTCCTATCCGAATTCGATCTGAGTTAGATACAAAAATGGATATGGTTGGATAATATTTAGCCCATTTTCCATCCTAGGTTGAGTTCATCCATTTCTAGATGAGGGTGAAGAAAATATTATTGATCAGAGATCAGTTAGTTGCTGCATAATGCCTCCTCCATTATTTTAAGGAAAAATGTGTAATAATGGATCAGAATGGTTTCTGGAAAGTTGGTGTATAATAATTGAATTGCTTTTTATCAGAGAGAATGCATTTTTCATGGTTTTAAGTGACCTTGAAGATCAACATACATCAATACTTGAGATTGTTTTTATAGATAAAATATTCATGAAGGTGTATGATAATGTTGATTGGGGTTTTCTGCTTTGTACTAGAAGATATGGTCTTTGCTAATATCTGGTGGTAATTGATTTTTAGGCTCTTTTTTCCTTTGTTATAGTTTCAATTGAAAGTTCTCCTTAATGGTAGTTTGGACATGGAAAAGAGTCACATTAGGAGGTCTATTAATTTTTTCGCTTTGTATCTAGGCAATCAACATATTTCATTACAAATTTAGAAGCAACTTCAAGCAATGTGTTGAAGCCCTTTTCTTCTTGGTGGGGACTTGTAACTCTTACATCTTTTGCTTTTATTAGTGGATCAAGAGAACCTTGCACTCACGTTTGAGTGGGTGATGTGTCTCTTGGTTAGTTATGGTTAGATTGTCATTTGGAAGTAACCTCAGGCTCCTCTAAACATTTTTTACCTCCAAGGTGAGGATGCTGCTGAGGGTCACGAAAGAAAGCCAGGAGGAATTTGTATATGTAATCCTCCTCATCCCTTGTTTGGGGGGAATTGAACTTTGATGTCCTAAGCTGAGTTGAACTTGTACCTAGGTTTCATTCATATCTTCATTTACCGTCAGGAAATCAATTATGGAACTCAATAATTGAGTCTGAGCTTCTCGATGAGTAAAGCAACCCCCAAATACCCTGTATACCTGAGGTAACATGCTAACTGTAATTAATATCATAAACTTATATAACCAAGATGGAACTTAAAAAATGCAACAAAATGAGAGGTTCATACATGATGTATGTCAACTTGAGCATCATGAAGAAAAGGGAAATATAGTGATGCCAACAAAAAATATGGTCTGAACTATTGTAACAAGGGAAATTTGGAATTTGTGGAAGAAATTTAAAACAATAAAGGCTACAAGTGATAGAAAAAAAATCTTAAAGTAAGAAGAGAATGATGAAAGAAAGTGAATGAAAAGACTGGATGATGGTCAAATGGTATGCAGAGCAAAAGAAAGGAAGGATATCATTGGTAAAAGTAATTTGTCAATCAGGAAGAACTCATGCTACCGTCTAAGCCTTGCAAAGAAAGAATGGTCATTGAAAAATCTGCATGTTTATATCCAACTGTTGCTGTGTTGAAGAAGCAGCATTGATGAAGGAGAAGGTGAAGACAGGTGGACTACATCCAAACAAATTCAATAATAACTGTTTCCTTCAGCCCTGTGGTGCATCTACTATGAGTAAAGGCCTCTTAATTGGAGGAATCTAAGATAAAGAAAGCAAATAGATGAATGATGTGGGTAAGGAAAAAAGAGGAAAAAGTGAAGCCATGGGATAGATGTTGCTTTGCTGTTTTTTTTTTTTTTTTTTTTTTTTTTGGGGGGGGTGTATAAGAAAGGTAAAGAGGGATGCATGGGTGTGGAAAGCAAGGAGAAGTAGAGCTTGTCATTGACTATTGCCATGTCATGGTTGTTCTGGTTTTGAGCATTAGTATTGAACTATTGGCACTAAATGGTTTGCTCAACGCTCGCGGGCAGCACTGGCCATAAAGTGGTTGTGGATTTGTCATTTTCACGAAGTAAATGAGATATTGATTGGCTACCTAGACTGGCTTTGCTCTCTTTCGCCAGTTGATGCTTTTTCCCTGTTAGAACTTAGTTGGGTGGTTCACTGAAAAGTTTGTGATATTGAAATGGTGGTCTGGTTGGTATTTTTGGCCGACTTTCTCCTTCCAGGGAATATGATGCCTGGATTATATTCCTGTCAGGTGCTTCATCTGAAAGGAACTGACAAGCCATTTCACTAAGCCATTATTGTGGTTGCCCTCTTTTCATGGGCTCTGAATGTTGCTCCCAAGTCATATTTTATGGGCCATTCGGTGACCAGTTTTGGCATGCCCATGATTTATGTTGGAGTCATGTAAATGATTTATGTTGGAGTCATGTAAGTGACTGGAGCCTTATCCTTGCAGGTCATAATATGCTTAACGTGATTGTCTTTGGTTACCAAGCTTGTTGGTTTTGTATCCAAACAAGCAAAGGGCATTCAGGATTATTCAATTCGTGAGATGTTAGTTTGTGCTTGTGTTAGTTACCAAATGTAGGGCTAATACTTCTATATGAATGCAGAGCATCATTGTTTTATAACACAATGGCTTGGCTTTGATATTTGCAAGTTTAATATAGTTATTTATCCAATGAAACTGAACAACAAAAATGGAGCCTAATGATGTTGTGTTGGGATAGTTTTTACATGGACCGTGCAGTTTGGGTGTACTCTTATTTCAGATGAAAACAAGCTCTGATATGGTCAAACAAGTGATATTTTATATAAAACAGTATAAATGCTAAATCTACCATTATTTACACATAGGTACTATCTATTGTCAAAACACAGAGCATGTAGGGAAAATTAAATTTTGAGTATCGAAAAGCAGATTGCAAAAAGTCTTTTCATATGGAAGGTTAAATCTGTTATGAGATTGAATGTGGGATGACAAATTACATGTTGAGCCTTTTCCCTGTACAGATGATGACGAAACTCTGGTGTTTAGGCTACCAGATTTGTCAGTCTGGTTGATGGATCTAGACAGAAGAGGTTTCCCAGGAGGGCAAGGGTTGAGGTTGATAGGTTTAAGACACAATAGGTTTTGCAGGTGAGAGAGTTTTCCATATAACTATCCGCAGATTTACTGTTCAGAATCATATCAAACCTGATTTCATTTCTGATGGAAAACTGATAAAAAAAGGGGTGCTAAGGTTATCAAGGTTTGAGATGCATTTTAGACCAAAGGGATAGATAAGAGGATTTTTAGGGGTTGAGTCCAGTCTGAAATAAACAGTGAAAGGAGGTTGACGGAGGAGGAAGAAAAAGCGAAAAAAACATGCAGTATAAGAAGGTTCAAGCCAAGAACATCTGCTCTTTAATGGGATGCCTCCGATCAAGTTACCTAACAACTATGTGATGCGTAGGTTGAGTAGATCATTTTGTTCCTGTTTGTAGAACAATGCACAAAAATATCAACACCTTGCTGTGAACATCTTATAGAAACTGGTTTGTTTGCTTTTGTAAAGAGATGAACAATGTTATGCACTCAAAAATGGCTGGTCATTTGGACCAGATGAAGTAGTTATCTTTTAATGTGTATATACAGTAATTTAAATGGTGTTGCAACTGCATTTTTTCTTGCAGGGTTTATGACCAGATGCCTGAGCCTCGCTGGGTCATTTCGATGGGCAGCTGTGCTAACGGCGGGGGGTACTATCACTACTCGTACTCCGTTGTTCGTGGGTGCGACAGGATTGTTCCTGTTGACATCTATGTCCCTGGATGCCCACCCACAGCTGAGGCCTTGCTCTATGGTGTTCTCCAGCTTCAGAAGAAAATCAACAGGCGGAAGGATCTCCTTCATTGGTGGACCAAGTGAAACCCTCCGAGCTGTTTGGTTCAGTTGAATGATTTGTTCCCCATCTTGACTTGCGTGCTAAAAATAAATGATAATACGCTGAATTATGCAGCTTGTGCTCATTCTCCGAAGGCCTTGTTAAGTCCTGGCTTGCGTGTGCCTTATTATTTATAAGGGAGTCCCGGTTTGTTTTTAACGAGATCCTGGATCTATGTAATGATAATATACTCTGAAACCAACGCTTTTAGTACCTTTTTTGTAACCGCTACTTGATCCTGCCTGCATTGCTCTTGGGCTAGACGATGCTTTGAGGCGAAGGAACCGAAACCAGAGTTTGGTTCGTACTGCAGTGAACAACCGAGGGTGGATGTTAACCCAGCAAGGATCTGTGAAGCATTTAATTTTTAATGCGAGGAAAAGAAAAAAAAAAAAAAAACTTTTGTTTTTCCCTTGAAATTAGTTTTGGTAATTGTTTGCCCTGTTGCAGGAAGGTTAGATGCATAATGTCTGGTCCGAGGTTTCGGTGATATGGCAAATAATGGCCCTCTGCAGAAAACGGTAAATTCCAGTTTTGAAGGAAAGAGTTGTGCTAATAACACGGTCTTGGGCTGCCGCTCTGCACTGATGCAACATCGAGTATTCGGAAGTAGTTTAAGAATTTAAGAGATGTTAATTACTTTCTGTTATCTCGCTGCCTCAATGCGTAAAAAGAGAAGTGCATGTAACAATGCAGGGAAAATAGAAAATAACAGCATCGATTGTGCCTGGTTGGGGCTGCAATTCAGATTTTTGTTGTGGCATCTAATCTCAAAAGGTGCAGCCAACCGTTCTTGCGTCATCTCTGTTTAGATGATGGCCTTCTTGTGTCATCTCCGGTTACGTTTAGGCCTCGTCATCTAGTATTTTGATTTCGTTGATTTAAGTAACTTGGTTGTTGCATTTCATGGCAAGGTTTATGACCTTTCCTTGAAACTAGCAATGGCAAGTAAAATCCATGTATGAGCCCCTTGTGGATCGTGGTGGCCCATCCTCAAGGAAAGACTGGTTCTGCTCCTCCAACGAATTATGCCTGCCTTTCTGAAACCTTACGTAAGTCATATTGGCATCCAACGCATTTACTTTTCCTCCTCCTTTTTCTTTTTTTTTTTTTTTTTTTAAAAAAAAAAATTTGGGTACCGTATTGCTTTTTGGACCTCGAACTGTGACACATTCTTTTCTTCGCATGCTTGTTATATCTTCCAAAGGCCATCCTGTGGAGTCCCACTGAGCTTCTTAACAAAGCTGCGAGGTAAAACTGTAAAAGATGCTATAGGGTTTTTTTTAATCATGTTGCCGGAATTCTGATTCTAGGGCATATGCGCCCGTGTCGTATTGCTTTTGTTTACCGTATCGTTTTAAGGAACCTAAGGAGAGAATGAATTGTTCTGAACAACTTGTAGTCATGCAAGATGAAACCCTTCTAATTTAAAAGTTATTTATAAAATCTTTAAACTCCTGTAAGTAAATGTTATTGTTCATATGAAAAGAGTGAATAAATGTAAGGAATAGCATACAAAATAAAAAACAACAACAATGCGAAACAATTTCTCTCTTAAATACAAAGATTCTTTTTACCTAGCCTTTTTAGTTTTGAAATAGTGGGAGTGAGCAAAGAGGCCAATGAATGTAAATGCCACTAAAAGCAATATCAACATCTGCCGATGATATTTATCTACTCTAATGCTAGATATGGTATAATACTAGATGCCATTATCCTAACTCCATAAAAAATATTGTATTTTTATGCTTTCACACAGTTCATCGATTCATTCTCTCTTGCATGTAAGTGTTTATAATTTCTCTCCTACCTTCTCAATCATGCACGTTATTACACATGGCATTCTAGAAAGTTGCTATCCTCATATCATGCAAGCTCAATAAATTTTTTTAGCCATACACTAAATCTATTTCCAAAGATAAGTAATATAACACGTGAATTGTCACAAAGCAAATTATATCATGCAAGCTCAATAAATTTCTTTGGCCGTGTCCTAAATAATGGTCCTTCAGTGGATGGCAACATATAGTGGAAGTCATCTATCTTGGATCCTTCTTGGTCCACATTAGAACCGATCAATGGCTAAGCTTAACGAGCGTCCGAAACCGAGTTCCACGGACGGCTCAGGATAACGGGCGTTGGTAACGGAGTTCCGTGAATAAAACCAGCGCTCATACGCAGAATCCCACTCATCTGACGGCTATGATCACTCCAATCATCATCACCCTCATCAATCGTACGGTTCATTTGAAGCAGCCCACAGACAAGGGAGACCCCGGAATCGCTCCGCAAAAGCCTGATACGGAAAACGCAAAAAACGTTCACCAGAATCTGCACCGATAAGCAAACCACATATCACCCTTATGTGGGCCCAACCTGAGTAAGGTTTCCACCCGAGTCCTTTTCTCGAGTCATTCATATATATATATATAAAATTCCACAACAAATACCAGAGGCTAGGGTTTTTAGAGCATTCCTCTCCACCGCCTCCCCACTTTTCTCTCCTTTCGTCACTTGATCTCCGAGCTCCGAACGCTCCTATGGCGGAAGAGCTCCAGTTCCCTTCTCGCCCCGATAACAAGCGAAAATTCGACGACGCGGCCGGATCTCCGCCGTCGCCGGTTGCCCAGCCGCTGGCACGGCGGCCGACGGGGTTCTCGGCACCGATCGCGTCACCGGATGGCCACTCCGCCGGGGGCGCGCCTACTCCGTCCTACAACAGCGTCCCTCCACCTGCTGACGGGATCCAGCTCGCCAAGCAAAGGGCGCAAGAGATCGCGGCGCGGCTTTTCAGCGATGCCGAGGCGAAGCGCCCCAAGGTCGAAAACGGCGGTGGCAGCGCGGATGATTCGGCCGATAAGGGGTTTAGCTCTGGTTAGTTCCTTCTTTCTATTTTATTGGCGATCTTACCTTCGGATTGATGGGTTTTCTGGTTTCGTCCAAGGTTTTTGTGTAATCTTAGGGTTGATCTTTTGCGAATGCCTTCGATTTATTGTGTTTATGTAAGGTATTGTATAGTGTTTCTTTCATCATGTGTTTAAACTCTGGACTGCTGCAGGCTTCGGCTATGGACTTTTTCAGTTTTATTTTTTTGTCTCGTGGGTTCTTTGCTCTAAGATTTATGTTGAAATTTCGTTGATTTCAGTTGGTTGACAGCACAGGGTGGAAACATGTTTACTGATATCTTATTTGGCATCTTGATATAGTGGGTTTGCAACTAGAAATGTTTCTAATCTATTAATTCTGGAATCTATCTACTGGTCGGTTTACTAGTGATGGATGTACTTTTATTTCTTGATTGGTTGTAGGGTCATGCTGTTATATTTCGGCAATTGATTTTTCTTTTGCTTAGAGGCGCTTGCCTCTTTGCTTGTTGTATTGATGGTGTAAGAGCCTTTGCTTGGTGATGGTATCAAAATTAAGTTTTTCTGATGATGCTTTGGTTCCATTACCAGAAGAACATATTTTAAAGTAGCCGATGTACCAATTACCATTGTCTTTGATTGAAATGGTAGATATGTTTCGTGTCTAAGCTGTAAATTCCAAGTTCCTAATAAGTAGAAGAAAGTGACGAATGACCTCTTATTTCCATAATCTATATGTTTATGGACCTTTTTATTTGGCTAGGAAGAACTTGCTAGGTTTTCCAACTACCAATCTAGAACATTTTGAACTCTCTTCTTTGAATATGAAGTAGGAGTTGATATTTATTGCATGCAAGCATCATATGTCAAGATGCTAATGAGTAGAATGATTTGCTTCGGTCACATGCTTTAGCACAACTTGCTCAAGTGTTCGGTCTGCTGAAGTTTTCTGACTCTGTGGTTCCATGTTTTTTGTCTTCATGTATCAGACCATTTGCAGAAGCCCCTTGGTCAGCAAATGGTGTCACAAGTTGGTGTGCCCCCCCCTCTCCCATATTCCATGTATGGCTATCAAGGTTCAAGCCAGAAGATTGAAATTCCTAATGGAAGGGTACTCATTATTTCCTGCTGAATATCTTGCTTCACTCAGTGTGTAATGTGAAATTTGGCTGTTTTGTACTTAATATTCTGCAGTTGCTGCACATGCATGGTTAATGGCTTCTTATTACCTTTGCAGGTTGGTGTCATCATTGGTAAAGGTGGAGAGACGATTAGGTATCTCCAGCTGCAGTCAGGTGCCAAAATTCAGGTTACTAGAGATGCAGATGCTGATCCTAGTTCGCTAACTAGAACGGTGGAGCTTATGGGTACTCCTGAGCAAATCAGCAAGGCTGATCAGTTGATTAAGGATGTGCTTGCAGAGGTATTACATACAAGTTTCTTGGTTTAATAGTTCATGCATTGTGTGGCCGGTTTTAGACACATGGTTATTCATTTTTCCGAGACATGACTTCTGGTGCAGGCTGATACTGGGGGTTCTGGCATTGTTGCTGCTCGAAAATTTGGTGGTGGACAAGTTGGTGCAGAGCAATTTGTAATGAAAGTTCCAAACAACAAGGTGACCTAATTTGTGATATGCACTGATTTGGGTAGCTTTTTGTTCCCTTACTTTTTTACGGGCTTTAATAAATGACTTATTCCAGGTTGGTCTGGTCATTGGTAAAGGTGGGGAAACAATAAAAAACATGCAAGCGAAGACTGGAGCTCGTATCCAGGTCCTTTTCTTTTCCTTTAAAATTTTATTATTTTCCATACATGTGTTGTGGTGAGCTGAGATATTGGTTTATCTTGGTTGAGATGGATGGATGGAAATTTGAAAAGATCTGAGGCTTTCCAAGATGTTGGCCTACGTTTTTGAACTGAGCTATCAAAATCTAGGCCAATATGGTAAATCCAGGATTAACAAAAATTGATTTTGTGATTAATAGTTTAAGGGATGGGTTACATCTGACCATGGTGGTGTATGTGTCCCCTGATTATTGATATTGTATTTGCCCGTGACCTGGGATTTATCAGTTTATATTGGCTACTATGATAAGGAATTGTATTATGAATAGATTATATTAGTGCTGATACCAATACAGTCTGAGATCCTGGCTGAGATAAAAGCCTTGTTCAGTGCTCCTATGTATGAGTATGTAGTCCACAGTTGTGGCAGTTTGCTCTTGCACTTTAAAGATATGGTACAAGATTTAAGGAGTACTGCAATGGCTGCTTCAAAATTGGGTTCTGGGATATCATAATCCCTCCTTCATTTCTTTGATTATTTTTGTAAGGAAGCAAGCACTTGATTCTTCTTTTCATTTTGCTGCCATTTTTCCATGTATTCGACATAAAAGAACATCTGCCATTCAGTGCTCCTACAATAGGCTATTGGATTGGATTAATAACTGATGTGATAGTTTGAAAATCATTTTAGTATCATCTTAATGCTTATTCGTTGTTAAGGTGTGTATAATAAAATACTTGTTTAGAATATTTTCAGTTCCAAGCTCTGTAGAACTTCAAGTGATCTCTTAATCTGCTATCTTTTAATATTGTTGTCATTTATGGTTCTGTCTTGTTTTCTGGCTTTTAAGTTTTTTTTTGCCATGTTTTGGTGATATACTTATTTTTCTCTTGGACTTCATTTTCTTTAAAAAAAAAAAAACAATCTACTATATGGTCTTTGCAGGAATTAGTTATTTTCCAACCTTTCTTAGGCCATAAATCTTTTCTATCCTTTTGTTTATTTCCTTTTCTTGATAGATCATTGATGCCTAGACGCAGACTTTGGTATATACTTTTTCAATGCTGCTTGTTATTCTGACATTATGTTTAGATACTGAGCCATGAGAATTTGTCTGTTTCATTTCAGGTGATACCTTTGCATCTTCCTCCAGGTGATACATCAACAGAAAGAACAGTACAGATAGATGGTACAACGGAACAAATTGAATCTGCAAAACAATTAGTCAATGAAGTCATTAGTGAGGTATGTACAAAGGCCACTTGTTGGGTGGTTAGTTTACAGTGTAGCTCACTATCTGCATGTTGTGTTTCTTTAGATCTCTTCTAATGGATGGTGAATACTTGATATATAGGATATACTGTTACCATCTGAGATATGGGACTTTAGTTCGCATTTGGTCTCTTTAAATCTGCATTGAACATTGCATGCAGGGTTTGTGCCCTTTTTCTCAAATATATCAAGGAAATTATCTGTCCTAGTTCTTTCCTTCTAGAATCCAGTTCAGCGAGATCATAATAACAATGAAACATGAACTGAAATGATCACTTATGTTGATTTCTTCTTATTTTAATTTGTTTGTCTAATTTGGAGTATTAACTATTTGTCCACGATTTATATGTACATACGTACATATAATCATATATTATACATATACATGCATGCCTTTATACATAATCTTTTCATCTTTCGTTTTTTTTTTTTTTTTTTTGGTTGTTTCTTCAAATGCATTGTGGTATACTTTTGACTGGAAGTATATCTGAGTTTCATGATCTCTCTCTTGTCTGAATACTATTGTGTCAAGTTGTATTAGCAGCTTGTTCTACTCTGCTCCTGATAATTTTTAATCTTTGATTGTCTTCAGTTTGCAATCATCTGGTAAGTATCTTCTGTACTTTGTATGTTATGAGGGTTGTATAGGTATATGGTTATGCTTCTTGAGATTGACAAAACCTTTTGAAATGATTGCTTCACTAAAGTGAAGATTCACTCGACTGTGAAGTTGATATTTACATCCAGACTTTTCTGGACATCGAAGGAAAATCCTGGTCATTGCAACCGTACTGTTATATCCTTGATCTTGTTTATCAATTTATATTGTATCATGTACAACTGGCTTCTAACAGAAGAGTTGCCCTTTTCGTGGAGGTTGAGAAGATTGCATTTGCATCCTACAAAGAAACAGGAATTTGTAAAATTATCGTTCACGGTCTAAGTGATCAGATTGGCTCACCAATGATAGTTGTGCTTTTTATGCGAAGCAAAATTGTTGGTTGTAATTGGGTGCATTATTGTATTTGGGGGAACAAAAGTGATGTTCTGGTGGTTTATGGGTGGTAAAATTATGAAGGATATTGTTAAAGTTTTGAGTAAATCGGAGGGTGTCTAGGAGTAACATAAGGGAGTATAAAGTGAGATTAAGTCATCAAGATGGCCTAAATATGCAAATTGCAGGCCTTAGATGAAGTGGATGAAGGGACCTGATAAGGGGAAACATAGTTTCCCCATCTCTTTAATGGAGCAAACTAGTTTACTGATTCTCATCTTCAGTCTGGCTTCCATAATTTGTTCAGGAGCCCATGTTGATGTATGTATGCTTGGTTGCCATACAATGTGGTAGAAGATGGGTTTAATTGTTCTGCTCAAGTTACTCATATTAGACTTATTAAGTTAATATGCTGAGGACTGTTGATGAAATTTGTTAATTTATTAGTTGGACAGTCATTATTGCTTAAATGTGATATTTTAGTATTGGATCTCAGGAGGAGCATGGAGAAGGATCCCTTGCCTAAGCAGACAATTTCTTCATTAAACTCTTAAGTCTCAGCATTTTCCTTGTTTAGATTTCTATCTTTCATGATAGCTAACTTGCTCTCAGTGTAAATATATGTCAGAATTATGGGATGTTAAATATGTGGTTTTTTGATAGAATGCTTCATTTTGTAGTAGATATGCAGTTTATTGCCGTTATTGTTACGTGGCTGGAAATTAGCATTTAAAACTATCCATGAAGTAACCTGGAATTTATCATTGGAAGTATCTGCTTAATCTATTTGTTATAGCAGGGTACCATTTTTTTTTGTCTCTAGAGCATTTCTATTTTGTGAATCTCATGCCTTCCAGGATATTGTGCTGGAGTTTTATTGGCACACTTCCAGGTTAAATGCCCTAGGCAAGCTTGTTGCTGCATCTTTTGGAAAGATGAATGATGAAATCAATGGATGAGTACTGATTTTTTGGAATAATTTTTGAGCTTATTGTTCTTGGGAATCGTTGTAGGATTAGCAATGGGCCGGTGACCCTAGCATGGTGCAGGGGTATAGGCAACCCATTATCAGTCTTTTCATGGCTTTTCTTGCTTGGCACTGGTATGGTCTTGAACCTCCTCTACAGAATTAATGCTGATTGATCTCTTGAAGGAGATGATGAGTAAAATAGAAATTTTGCTGGGATTGCTTTACTTCTAACAAAACAGACATTGAGGTCTATTTATTTTTTTGCATTCAATTTTATAGTCTGCAGTTTGAGTACCCTGTACCTTGTTATGTAGGCCTGCAAAGAGAAACTGTTATAACATGCTCAGGTAGGCTGAAATATTTGATATAAGAACCTTGCAGTTCTTTAAGTTAACTTGAATTTTATAACTGTTCTAACCTGAGTTATCCCTTCATCATGGGGATCCTCCACTGCAAGTACCAATCTAATTTCTGTAGTCATAATTCCATGATCATTAATTTCAAACTGCTCTAAAGCTGATTATTCTGTATACTTTTTGTTTTTTTTAGTTCTACCATCTACTTTGTCTCAATATTAAAAGGATATTATTACATGTGCAACAAATTCGTACTCTAATATTGTCTTACAGTCATCAAATATATGTTCTGCTATCTGGGCCTTCTCGTAGTTGACTTTGGTAGGAGCAATTGGGTATAATTCCAGTTTGATACATTGTGCAAAGTTGTTATTTGTTGGTTATAAGCATTCTGTGATTTATTGTTTAATTTATCCCATCTTTCCCTTCCTATTCTATTCTTTGTTAGAGTGTTTCTAATAGTTATTTCTGTCAAACTTCAATATCTAGAATGCTATTTATATCTGAGCATATAGACTGCTGACACCTTTTTTTGTTATCCACTTTGTTGTTGTATTATATCCTTCTGTGTTCGTGGTATTTGCATTTTGTATAGCATTTATGTTTTCTTCTGTTAGAAATGCTAGTGCATTACTTGTATTGCTCCTGTCGAACCTTGTACTTGTCTCATGTTTCTATTTCTGATCGATGCATTGATGTTTTGCCATCATAATAATGCCTTTGTGTATATTTGGTGCTTATTTAGTTTCTTCTTGTTAAGGACATTTTGCACCACTTAAGCAGTGAGCATCATAGGCATCAAAAGACAATATGGAGTACCTTATTTTTAGTGGCGTGTGCTGCTTCCACTCAAAAAACATTTCAGTTCCATAATATTTTTGTTGTTTGTCAATAAGAATGGGGACTGGATTGTTTTATGCAACTGCAGCATATTGACCATGCTACATATTTGATGAAACTGGCTACTGAACTTTGATATTTTTAGGTTGCTACCATCTACATTTTAATGTTGTCTGATTCTTTTTCTTAGCTGGCATTATTTCTTGTTTGCTTTCTCATGTAGTACAGGACCTTCTCCATTCAATTGATTATTTAATTGTACTCTTCATCTTAAGGGCTTAGTGAATTTCTTTATGCCTTTAGTAAGTGGTTATGCATGCCACAGTTACAATCTTAAATTGGATACTTAAATTACCCAAGCTGAGCTTTATACTACTGTGAATTGATATACTAAGCATATACTTTTATGTAATAATGTTATTCTGGCATCTTATCTAAAATTCTTCTGGTCTACCTTTAGCAGGGCCCTATGGTCAGGATAATTCTTGCATCTGTTGTCTTTTCGAGGGCCAAGCTATTAATTAGACAACTGTTTTCACCTTCTATATGGTTGGCATTGTCTGTCGTGTCATTTTTACTTTTGTGGTAGGCCTTTCTAAGGATGTTTTAAGAAAAAGGCTTGTGTTATCAATTGGTAGGTGTTGATGATGAGAACATTTTTTCCCTTGATTCTCTATTCATCTCAATTGTCATTGTGTTTTCTCTATCACTGAATGTGCTTTCTTCAATTTTTTTGGTGGCCCCTTCTTATAATGGCGAGGGGAAACATGTCATCTAGCCAGGTCGCAACTCAGCTTATTTTTTAGTAGTCTATTTTTTTAATAATTTTTTATGTACTTAATCATCAATTTCTGGTACAACTGTGGCCCTTTCTGCTGACTGGAAAATGCAACACTAGTACTGTATTTAATCAGTTATCCATGTCAATTATAGAATGTTTGTTGCCTGTTTCAATATATGGGTTTTGTTTGAGAACATGTCTAGCTTTTGCGACTTCTCTATCATTCAAAATTGTTTTGGAATGTGGAGAGGATGGACATCTGCTGATCTAGCTTGATACAGTTTCCTCCGGTGTGGTACGTTGGTGTTATTTTTTTTTAATTTGCATATTTGTGATACCTGAGCTCTGCATTAGAATGTGTTTTTGATTTGTTGAATTCTTTCTAGCATGACCACTCTTTTATTGCTTTGTTCAATTAATACGTTATGTTTTTCTCTGCTTTGCTTGCATTGAAAAGGGTTTTGCAAGTTTAAGAAAGATATTTTTGTGCAGAATCGTGTCAGGAATCCACAGATTGCTGGAGGATATTCTCAGCAAGGATACCATCCGCCCCAGGCTCCTATGAGTTGGGGTCCACCTGGACCACCCCCGATGCAGCAACCTGGTTATGGCTACATGCAACCTGGTGCATATCCTGGGCAGCCTCCTCAATATAACATGTCCCAACCTCCTTATGGAGGCTACCCTCCACCCACATCTAGTGGATTTTCTTCTGGCTGGGATCAGTCATCAAATCCTCCAACTCAGCAGACCATGCCAGGAAGTGGGTATGATTACTACAACCAACAGCAACAGCCACAGCAGCAGCAACCTGTTGGGGGATCTACTGCTCCAGCAGAGAATACCACTTACAATTATGGCCAGCCACCTAGATACAGCTCACAGGGGTCATATGGTAGCACAATTTACTCCCAGACCGCCGTTGGCCAACAGCAAAGTTATGGGCCAGACAACTATTCTGGTGGCTATCAGGCTTCTGCATCTCAGCCTGGATACTCTCAGCCACAGTCAAATCCCCCAGCGGGCTATGATCATCAGCAAGGTTATGGATCCACACCAACATATGCAGCGCCTGCTAACCCAACTCAAGATGTATCTGCCTCCGCTTATGGAGCTCAAGGTGGGCCTACACAAGTCCCTTCATCTCAACAGGCTCCTCCAGTTCAGCCTGCTGGACCCCAACAAGGGTACACTAGTCAACCACTAAGCACAACATCACCCGCCTATGCTACCCAGGGAACCACACAGCCTGGATATGGTGTGCCCCCAACTTCACAGGCAGGGTATGGGAGCCAGCCTCCTGCTCAGTCTGGATATGGGCAGTCCATGCCATTTCCCCAGCCTGGTTATGGGCAGTCTCCGCAATCCCAGAAACCACCTACCCAGCCAATTTATGGTCAAGCCCCCCAGCCACAGACCACTCAAACTGGTTATATTCAGCCTGCTCCAGTTCAACCAGGTTACTCCCATGGCCAGCCACCACCACCACAATCGGCATATGGGTCTGCAGGTCCTCAGTCTGGATATGGGCAGCAGCAGCAGCAGGTATATGGCAGTATGCCACCACCAAGCCAGCCAGGGTATGTCCAGCAGCAGCAGCAGTACCCTGATTCTTACGGGGGCAGTGTTGGTGGGTATTCAGAGCAATCTGGTGCTGCGCGTGGTTCATATGATGCTCCTGCTGTGACACAGGCTGTTCCGAGTGGGGTAGCAAAAGCCTCTCCTCAGAGTTGATCGTTGATATTAAAGTGCAAGTCTCTATGTAGCGTTTTCACCTTAATAGTTTCTAATGTTTCTTGGTAGCCCTGAATTTCAGAAGACTTGAGTTTCTGTTATTGTTAATTTGCAAAGTTTTCATGCTGCTGAAGTTTTTTCCCCCTAAAAAATGACAATGCAATTAATACCGTTAATTTGATCAAACTGGTGGTAGATTTATTCTAACTACTTTTAGTTTGTGTGGGAAGATAGATGTGTGGATTGCATATGATGTGCTACCATGTTAAAAGTGCATGCTGGATTGCAGTTGAGCTTGATTACATATCATAGATGTTTGCAATTATCTCATTGGAGTTCATCTGTGAGTCAACTTGGGATCAACTGTAGACTGTTGCAGCCACTGATGGTTGCCTTTATCTCCAAAGATGGTTGCCCTTATCTCCAAAGAAGTTTAGACATGGCAAAACTATTTCACTTGTTCTTACTGACAGTATATTGAAGACGTTTGAATGTTGTTGGCTCCATTAAGCAGCAGTCTCGGTGCCATGCATGTACTTCAATATATTTTGCTGTTGAATTGTCTATATGTCCTAACAGGGGTTTGATAAAAGTGATCCAGATTCGTTCTATTCTGAGCTCGGCTTCTGAAGTGCAAACTGGTTTTAGATGGTCTTTTGCGATCGCAGCAGTTGCTTCCTCATTTCTGTGCTGCAGCTGACATTAGATAAAGTGCTGGCCAACAAGTAATTATTGTTGCACCTGGTGCTGCAACATGTCAGGATGGCCATGGGTGTGGGTGGATGCATGGTCTCCTAGTTCACCTTGCTACAACCACTGGAGGTTCCCCTTTCCAGGGTGCCATGTATTAAGCAGTCCAGGCTGTTGAGGTTGTTTGCTTATGAAACAGAGAAGTGCTGATTTGAATGGCTAAGAGGCCTTCAGCATTGGCGTGTCTCAATATCTTATATTTGAAATTATTATTTTTAAAATAGTCTTAATAAGATTGGATGTTAAGAAAATGCTCATTAGATAATTCATGTTGTTTTGCATATATTTCTTGTAAGAAGTGCTTATATTCCTTGTTATCTTTAAGGGAATGTCTACCATGCTATTTGGCAATTTTATCTCCTGGATCGTTTCTTCAAGCATTTTCTTTAAGCGCTGATTGTTGCTTACACCTCAGAAAGTGCAGAAGCGCATGCATGTTGGTAGGATGCACCGATGCAGAAACGTATACATGTACGTAGGAATTTATGTTTGTATATTATGAATTTAGTATGATATTTTGTGGTGAAACTTACGACTGATACCAGAATGATGGAAGTGAATGTAACTTAGATGTAGTATGGATGCAAATTTCAGATTTTTGGAAGGATTTATATAATCCTATCTTTTTGAGGCTCCGTACTCAAATAGGGACTCGTAGAAGGTAAAATGTTGAAACTTTTAAAAAGTTCACCCATTTTTCCTAAATACCCGAATGGTTGCTTATGGAATGTCTTGCTTTCAACATTTTATTAGGTTGTATAGGTGGAGATGTCCGGCAAACGTGGCCTGATAGATTGTTGATTCTCGGCTGGTATGGTTATAGAAATTAATTAATGGAAAAACTTTGGATGTAATTCGTTTCACTCGGTAAAATTAACGTGCCAACAAATAAAAATATATGAATTGTGATATGGTGGCCGCTGGTGACTTGTGTATCGCTCAAAGATATCTCTGGCGGGGCAGCTTACCATGAATTATCCTGCTAACTCGTGCCTGCTCTAGTTGTCCACCGATCTTGGATGCATATACAAAACTAAAAAAATTCAAATACTATCTTCTAGTTAGTTTTTTTGATGCGATCTTAGATTGTTGCTGATGGTATCAAATTAGATCCGAACTATAACTCATGTAGATTGGGAGATATTATAGTACGAGACTATTAAAATAGATAATGGGCTGATCATGATGTTTGTAATAAGATTTGTAGTAATTATGAATAAATTTTTATGAATTTAGACTCTGACGAGAACATTAGTATTCAAACAAGATAATTATATGAGTACCCATATAAATATGTATTTAGTTTCATATCAACTATACATTAAATAGATTTTGGGTATTTATATAGGATCAAGGAACTCAAATAATATATATTTTCTAACTAGTCTTTTTGGATAGGGATCAGAATTATTACAAAATTTTAGTCAAATAAAAAAAAAAGAAATAGAATCAAATTTGTTACTGAGCCAAAATTTATTGTAACTTACTTTATTTGAAGTGTTTTGCCTGCAACATGTGTTATTAAGATGGAGTAGACAATGATGAAATTGTGCCCAAGTGCCTATATTAGCTCGCCTTCTACGGCTGTCAGTATCTGCCACATATTTTAGATAAGTGCTTAACACAAGCTACATAGTTAATTTGGCAAATATTTCATCTAAGAACCTAGCGCTTGGCTAGCGACGGTTGCCTAGTACCCAATTCCAAATTCCTCAATAGATTGAATCAATGATTATTATCCATAAAATTGTTACATCTTAGTCATCATACCTTAGACAGTTCTGACAATTTTGGGTCCATACTCGGTGTTGATTTTGGTGGATCCGACAATGAGGTTGAGTTAATGGCTGAAATTAAGCCAGGCATGATCACTGCGCGATCTTAGCCAGAAAGCCTGAGAAACGTGCAGCATAATCATAATATCAGGAGTAAGATTCTGGCAGCATGCAAACAAGGTCCCATTTTCTTTCAGGTATCCTCAAAAGGTTTTTTTAAGGGAGAGAGATCTACCTGCGTAATTATCTAATTTTTAATTCCTGAATATGTCTGAATTTTTGAAGATACGTCACTGCAAGTTGAATCCAAAACTTTTTGACTGCCACGGCCGGCATTGTTGTCAAATTTTTTAAAAGAAAACTAAAATATGAATTTTATTTTATTTTTATTTTTTTAACTATATATATAAAGTTTTTTTTTAATTTATTTTTTCTATGAAAGAAAAGGAGGAGAATGGAGCTGACGATGTGATCGAGGATAAAAGAGTACGATATTGGATGGAAAGTCAATTGAGAAAACTACGGAGGCGCAAAAAGTGGGGATGGGATTGACAATATATCCAGAGATGAGAGATAGCTTGGCATTGGATGGTTGGGCGGGGATGATGAGGCTTAGTTAGGATGAGATTGGACGGAAGAAAAGGGATTAGAAGGAGAAAGGTGAAACCTCATTTAAAAAACAAAAAAAATATTAGTGAAAATTTTCCACTTTCATATTTTTTGTGGAAATAATGGAATTAATTTGAAAAAATAAAAATAGAAATATGATAACCGAATATATTTTCTCCTTGGATCCCATATTTCTATCTAAAAAAAAAGAAATAGAAAAAATGTACCGAATCTGCTGCAAATAAGAGGATCCGACTACCTAGCAAGCCCCAAAGCCCACTTTAAGATATCATCATAAGAAATTTTACATAATTGATAGATTTAGAGCTTTCTTGTAGACTCCTACTTAAGGCTAAACATGGGTCGGATATTATCCGACTAAATTTATTTCCATGCCTAGTGCGGATCGATTTTGATTGTGCTCCTTACATCCAGTCGGATCATATTGATATATCAATATTCAATCAAAAATATTTACAAACATATATAATATAAAAAAAATTTTATACAAACTTGCCACTATGCCATTATGGCAGTATTGGCTTCTATTATAATATAACCATTACAAATATACTATAGCATTTTATATTTTCCTAATTAATTATTTTATAAAAATCAAATCTCTTTATTTTGATAAAATAAAAAATAAAAAATAAAAAAATATTATTTTATTTATATATTTCTTTTGTAAATTCATCTTTTAAAATACTAAAAAATATCAATAAATTTCTATATATATATTTAAAAATACTTATCTAATTTTTATTGTTGAATTCTACCGGATATCTAATTTGTATCTGAATAATGTTGGCTTATATTAATGTTCAACTAGAGAAATATGGATATCTATTTTTGTTTAAAAATAGTTATATAAATATGCTTAATAATTAATTTATATTTATATTGATTTAAAATAAATATAGATGTACATATCCATATTATCAAAAATCTATTATCTATTATATATATATAAAACAATCCGAGGAGTATTATGGTATTGCTACCTCAGCATCTCAAATAATTTTAGCTGTAATACATAAATTATTATTTTATTATTTTTAATAATTTAAATATTTATTTTAAATAATAATAAAATAATATTTTTTAAAAAATAATATTTTAAAAATAAAAAATAGAAAAAAATAAAAGATAAAAAATATTTTTTAAAAATTATTATTTTTAAAAATAAATTATTATAAAATAAGTAATAATAGTTTTTAAAAATATTAATTTATTATTATTTTAAAAAAGATAGCATATTATTTTTTAATTTTAAAATAATAATATATTAATTTATTTTTTTTAAAAAATAATATTTTTATTATTTTTTAAAAATAATATATTTCAAGATCTGAATCAATCAATTGGATCAGATCAGGTCAAATCTAATAAACTATTTACAAATCTATTATATATATAAAATAATCCTTCATGGAGGAGTATTATGGTATTGCCACATTAGCATCTCAGATAATTTTAGTTATGACATGTAAATTATTATTTTATTATTTATAATAATTTAAATATTATTTTTAAATAATAATAAAGTAGTATTAAAAAAAATATTTTAAAAATAAAAATAAGAAAAAAAAAGATGAAAAATATTTTTAAAAAAATTATTATTTTTAAAAATAAAATATTATTAAATAATAATAATATTTTTAAAAAATATTATTAAATAATAATAATATTTTTTAAAAATATTAATTTATTATTATTTTAAAAAGATAGCATATTTTTTAAAATTTTAAAAATAATAACATACTAATTTATTTTTTAAAAAAATAATATTTTTATTATTTTTAAATAATATATTTCGAGATCTGAATCGATCTATCGGATCAGATCAGATCAAATTTAATAAATTATTCATAAATATAGCATGATATTCCATCGATTTGAAAGTTAAATCTCTGTATTTAATAGCCTCCAAAAATTTAGAGAAGGTATGAGAAGAACTAAGGAGGCGGAGGTGCGATTGAGATCAGCATTTGCCGAGAGAGAAAGGGAGTTATGGTGGGACGGCGCTGGCAGGCGTTGAGAAGATTTGAAAGCAAAAAGAAAAAAAAAAAAAAAAATATTATTTTATAAAAAGATAAAGAAAAAAGAAAGAGAGTTTCTCTCTCTTTATTCAATGATGGTGTCGGGGGTGGAGGTATCAATAGAGATGTCGGGGGTGCAATCGGGATCGACGTTCGTCGAAAGAGAAAGAAAATGATAATGGGGTGGCAAGAGAATGGGGCAGCACTAACAGATGCGGAGAAGGTACGAGAAAAAAAAAGGTGGGGATGCGACCAGATCAATGTTTGCCGAAGGAACGATAAAGAAGTGCACGATACCGACGAAAATATAGAAGATATAAAAATAAAAAATAAAATATTATTTTATAAAATAATAAAAAATATTATATATATAATAAATAAATAAATTATTAAAAAAATTAAAAAATATTTATTATTTAAAAAAATTAATAATTATAAATTATAATTATCTATTCCGTGTAATGTGCGGTATTCCACTGGTTATAAATATAAACATGGGTACTGAAATCTCGACAAGCTATGATAGCTATCGTACATGTCTTATGATTTCTTCAAATTACAAAATTACCATCTTGGGACCGAGGATATAAGCGAGAAACCCCAGTAATCTCTCTCCCCCTCTGTCGCTCTCCCAAAACTCCACGAGGCTCGTCTCAGACTTCTCCCCCTTCCTATTTTCCATCTCTGTCGCGACCGCTAAAGAGGTAATTTCTTCATCCTCTCGGAGTTCAGGATCTAAATGGTCTTGATTCGCTTTCGAATACTTCCTTCCGTAGTTTTTTTCCCGATTGTCTCCCAGAATCTAGGGTTTTTTGGGCACTTGCTGATCCGTTCTTTCCCTTCTTAATAATAGGGTTTTCTCCTTCATGTTAGGGTTTGTCTCGTGATTTCTGACTTTCAAATCAGGTTCTTGGTTAGATTAGATTTCGAAAGTTCCAGATTCTGGTATGGGCTTCGCGTTTTGAGTGGTATAGATCTGTGAAGAATCTGACGGGAGTTTCTGAGTTTATTTTTAGGGGAACATTAGGGACGCCATTGTGTTCTATTTTTTTTTTATGACGTTCTTGAGATGATTGATTGATGGAAGGACTTCTCTTTCTTTTCTTTTGTTTTTGGTTGCTGTTGACGTGTTATTTAGGAATTAGATGGCATCGAAACTGCATCAGCTTCGGTCCAAGGTTGTTCAAGCCTCAGAATTAGCGGCAAAGCATGGAAGCGCCTACTATAAAGAACTAATGGAGAAGAACAAGAAATACATTATGGATCCACCCACCATTGAAAAGTGCCAAGAGCTGTCGAAACAGCTCTTTTACACACGGCTGGCAAGGTATTGACGGGATTTAACTTCTCCGAGGCACAGATTTATTGATTTGATAACATATATCGATATATATCTTGTTGGTCTGATCCTATCAACTGAGGCTTAGCAGAATTTACAAAAATAGAGACTGAAGCTTAGCTTTTCTGATGCATGCAATGTGCTTCTACCTTTTAAGTATTCTATGCTCAGATAAGCGCCATTTCTTGTGTTTTACTGTATTTTTCTGATTTTGATCTTTAGGTCATAGTGATTTACCCATTTTAATTTATTTAATGTTCATTTATTCTTTTATTTGTGCTCTTTCTTATAATTTAAGCATATGGTGCTGTTTTGTTTTGCTCAGGAACAAATTTTGGTGAAACTCATGGTTTCTGAGAAATGATGATAAATTGAGTGATCAGAGATAAATTGGCTCGACTTCACATCTTTATATATGTCTTCTATTGTTCTGTTTTCTTTTCTGTGCTAGTTCTTTTGCAGGTAAAATCTCTGACATGAGATTTTTGATGCAATCTATCTTTCTGTACTTTGCTTTCACTTATTAGGATCATGCAATTCAAGGTTCACTGTACCTCTACGAATGCCCCGTACAGGGCGTATTGTATTGTGCCTGCGCTCAGTATGCCAAACCAACCTTATACCAGGTGTACCGATGTTGCACCAAAATGGCACCGATATGGGATCTGTTACTGAGATGAGAAACCTTGGCGTAGATTATCCTAATTCATTTCTAAGGCAGCATTACGTAGGGGTTTGAAGGCCTAGATCTGAACTGATCTATTAGATGATTTTTCAAGTTCTGTTTGAAGACTTAGATATTAACCTAAAAGAAATCATGATCATCACATATTTTAGATGTTTTGTGTGGAAAATGAGTTTGTTAAACAGTTGCCAACATGAAAAATTTTTGAGGTTATTGTATAGTCACATCATTAAGTAATTTACTTGGAAAATGTCAATCACTAAGCGATACCACTGAATGGTGTTTGTCTTGTCAAAACTTTGCCTTCTTCCATCAGACTCTTTCAGTGACTAACTGTCTATAAGGGCTTCGGAGTTTGTTCCGTTGTTGCTTGAGCAAACTGCATCACCTGTTAACTTCTAGTACTTGTGAACTGGTTTTCTGGGTTTCATGGCTCCTACCCAAACTTTCATTTACCTCTAATTCTGTAAAAATTTTAGAGCATGAGCTTCAGTTTAAGAGCCATTTGTAAAGTTTTCTTTAATTTAGATGGATCATACTTTGATCTGTAGTTTGTAATGAGATCAGGCTTGTTGGTTGAGGTCCAGTGTTGATATTTATACACGTGCATGCATCTACTTCAGTTTATGAGCCAATAGTAAATTTTTCTTTAATTTTGATGGGTCATACTATGATTTGTAGTTTATAATGGGATTAGGCTTGTTTGTTAAGGTCCAATGTTGAGACTAACATATAGGTTTATATATGTGCACGCTTCTACATATGTGTTTACCTGTTGATCAAAAACTTTTATTATTGAATTATGAATTCCGGCTATTTTGGATAGTTATGTTGTTGTATTGCTTCTTATCATTTCTGCTGTTTCACTTCTGCAGATTCTTTTGACCATTTAAGTCGTTACTAATTCTATGTGGAAGTTGGCCACGACAATTTACTGATGACTGTTCCTATCATCTTTTACATATTAAAATTAGTCGAAGAACTGCACATTGCACAGGATGGATAATTATTGCCTATAATTATTAAATTTTTTTAATAATAAATATTCATAATAAATATTTTTTTTTTAATTTTTATTTTATTTATTATATATATGATATATTTTTATTATTTTATAAAATAATATTTTATTTTATTTTATTTCTTTCTGTCCTCATATCTTCTATTCACCCGTCGGTACCACTGTACCCCTAATTGATCCATCACGACGCTCTTTTTCTCTTGGTAAACATCGATCTCGATCATACCTCCTCTCTTCTCATACCTTCTCCATGCCCGTCGGTGCCGCCCCACCTCCCTACCATCCCACCACTGCTTTTGTTCTCTCTTGACAAATATCGATCCTAATCGCATCCCTCGGCGCCTTTGTCGGTACCACCACTCCCTGCACCACCACTAAAGGAAGAAGAGAGAAACTCTCTCTTCTTTTCTTTTCTTTCTTTTTTTCTTTTTATCTTCTTTTTTTTTTCTTTCTTTTTATAAAATAATATTTTATTATTATTATTATTTTCTTTCTTTCTATTCTTATACCTTCTCCACTTTCACCGATGCCACCCCATCCCTCTGCTACCTTACCACGGCTTTCCTTCTTTCTTGACAAACGTCGATCCTGATCGCACCTCTGTCTCATCACTTCTCAGACATTTTTCAAACTTTTGGAGGCTATTAAATGCAGAGATTTGGCTTTCAAATTGATGGAGTACTGTGCTCTATTTGCGGATAATTTGTTAGGTTTGATCTGATCTAATGGATCGATTCAAATATCAAGATATATTATTTTTTAAAAAATAATAAAAATATTATTTTTAGAAGAATAAATTTGTATGTTATTATTTTTAAAATTAAAAAAATAATATATTATTTTTTAAAATAATAATAATATTTTTTAAAGATATTATTATTTTTATAATATTTTATTTTTTTAAATATTTTTCATCTTTTTTTCTTTTCTACTTTTATTTTTAAAATATTATTTTTGCTAATTTTTCTAAATACTACTTTATTATTATTTAAAAATAATATTTTAAATTATTATTAATAATAAAATAATAATCCACATGGCATAACTAAAATCATTTGAGATGCTGATAAAAATATTATTTTTAGAAAAATAAATTAGTATGTTATTATTTTTAAGATTAGAAAATGATATGTTATCTTTTAAAATAATAATAAATTAGTATTTTTAAAAAATATTATTATTATTATTATAAATATTTTATTTTTTAAAAATAATAAATTTTTAAAATATTTTTTGTCTTTGATCCCTTTTCTATTTTTATTTTTAAAATATTATTTTTTTCTAATTTTTAAAAATATTATTTTATTATTATTTAAAAATAATATTTTAAATTATAATAAAATAATAATCCATGTGGCACAACTAAAATCATAAAATAATAATCTACGTGGCACAATTAAAATCATTTGAGATGCTGAGGTGGCAACACCACTACTTCATAAAGTATTCTTATCTTTTCCTACTTTTATTTTTAAAATTTTTAATTTTTTTTAAATATTATTTTATTATTATTTAAAATAATATTTTAAATTATTAATAATAATAAAATAATAGTCTACGTGGCACAACTAAAATCATCTGAGATGCTGAGGTGGCAACACCACAATATTCTTCCATAGAGTATTATTTTATATATATATAATAGATAACATTTCTCAATTACATCTGATAGTGTGTGACTAATTTGATATTGTTTAGAATATGTATATCATACCCTTGCCATCACTGTAGGTGATTTCGTGAGTACCATGGCATTATTGTATAATTCTAATGGGCTTGGAGATAATGAGTGTTCAATTTTGTATTATCCAATTCCCAGATTCAATTCAAAATTTTGGTTTTGCATACTTAGTGAACCCCATTTATATTTTCACTAAATGTTTACTTATGTTGTAGGTCTACATTTATTCTGACATTAGGTTTATATTCACATAATTTTTTTCACTCATTCATATGTTATGTTATAAAAAAAATTGATAGTTGCTTGATATGGATGTGTGCTTGTAGTGGGTGGTGTTTTATTGCTTTTGGGCTGTGTCCTTCCCTCAAAACCTCCATAAGGAATTCAAAAGGATTTTATATATCATGAGAAGTGGTGATCCTATGATCTAACAATCACATAATGGATTGTTATGGAATGACCTGTTAGTAAATTAATATTTCATGTTGGAATGGGCATATACATAACATTTTTTCAGATGAACTAAAGATTTGAGTTTCTAGCAACCTGATATTGATGGTCTTTCAGGTTAAAAAATATATAAATTAAAAATGATTGTATTCAATAGCAGATTTCACAACTGGTAATAATGATTGTCATATTGTATCATTCCAAGAAATGAGAAGACCAAAAACTTTAAAAATCAAAATAGAAGAAAAGATGATAGAAACTAGCAGCCTATTCAATGACATACATAAAGAGAGAAGTGTAAGAAGTAACTTTATCCATCTCTGAATGCAAGTTAGATGGTCTATTTGATCCACTTGTTGCAAAATCCATGGTGAAATGTGATAATTCAGGTGAAAGAAAGGTTGATATATCTTTATATCTAGCTATGAACCCTTATATTTTCTCCTTTGATCAAATCCCTTTGTTCTTTATTTCAGAGTGGCTTATCCATCATTATTAAATATCGTATATGACATTTTTTGCAAAGCTGCCTTTTTCTTTTCTTGTTAGTGCCTTTGTGAGAACTGTGGAAGTGCCACTAGTCATATTGAAGATATGATGCAAGTAACCACCCAACAGTTATTGTACAGCCTGACTTCAATTCTCTAAGTGCCTAGCATTCCACTATTTGTCTGAACTATGAGTCAGCATTTGCAATCCCCAGAGATCGATAAAACATCACCTTGTCAACTGTTCGGTTATCTAACGTTGAGTGGGCAAGGAAATTGGTCTTAGGGCTAGGGTGAAAAAAATTTTGAACTCTGCACTGATTGTTTTATCTTACAGCATTCCTGGCCGATACGAGGCATTCTGGAAAGAGCTTGATGGTGTGAAGCACATATGGAGAAACAGGAATGAGCTCAAGGTTGAGGATGCTGGCATTGCAGCTTTGTTTGGACTTGAGTTGTATGCGTGGTTCTGTGTTGGTGAGATTGTGGGAAGAGGGTTCACTTTCACTGGTTACCATGTCTGAGAACTCAAGTTTAATGTCATCGGGGTGATTTTCTGACCCCATTTTACATGCAAAATTTTGTCTACCCATAAATTTTTGAAGCTGGTGGTCAGCAAGACAAGCATCGTCTCCTTAATAATTTGCCGCCTTGTTTGTATTCTTGGTGTCATATCAATTGACTTCTGGATACTTGTCTCTTTCAGAAAAAATATGTATTTGATTAGGTTAATGATATTATAGATCATCAAGTTACTGTTTAGTATCATTTTCAACAATTCAGATCCTTCAGCTTACATCCCAGCAATAATTAACCCTCATTTATGATATCCGCCGCTTATTGAAATTAGTGGTGAAATTACAGGCACCTACAGCATGCCCATTATTAGCATACGCAGATAGATGCCTGTCAGCATCTGGATGATGAAAGATGATTGGTGCTCCAAGGGTGAAGCATGCTAAGCGTTTGTGTGTTGTGTTTGTGGAGATACGAATTGCAATTTTGCAGGTGGGTAGGGTGCCAGATAAATGTAATCCGATGCTTTTGCTTTTATACGTAGCTATTCTAATGCCTAGATGCTGTAAATTGCCCATTTGCTGCTTTTGCTTTTATACGTAGCTATTCTAATGCCTAGATGCTGTAAATTGCCCATTTGCTGTGACAGCAGGGGTTTCCGTCTGCCATTTTGGTGAGATGAATCATCTTAGTCTGATACGTCCGGTCGCTTCATGAACTTAAGCTCAAGTCTGAATCGACGAGTCTCAGGAATCAGAAAATTGTACCCGAAACGGCTCAGTTTAACGTGTCTGGGAAGGGGGATGGCACGTCAGAACAGGGCACCATTTACTGCTTTGCTCAGGTGCACCAATTTATGGGCTAATAAAACCACAATGATCCCGAATGTTCTTCCCTACTCGCAGGAGGAAATTGTTGCTGTTCTCCTAAACCTGGTATTGATTCAGAATGCCGGTTCCCAATAGAAACAAATAGAAAGTGTTTTCCACGAACCCGACGTGGTTGCCTCCTTGATAATGTAAACTAAGAAAATGCTTAAAGTTCTCCAAGCCACCTGTTGCTGGCTTGTAACTTTTTACGCAACCACCATCACATAATACTGCGTGCTTGGTTCCTTGCTAATGTAAAACAGCAAATGCTTTCTCGTGCCAATTAAAGCACGTGGAAAGTCCTCCAAGCCATCGGATGCTCGCTTGTAAATTATTCCATGCAACCATGTTGCAGGTATCAGACAAATTCCTGCTAAATTCGCATTGTCCCGCCAGTGGGATGGAACCATTTGTGTGCACGAAACAACCATCCTACGTCCCTCTTAAAATTGTAGTTGTCAGCATGCGGCGAGAAACAACCTGCCAATGGAACCAAATAATACAGATAACCTTCTACCCGTAACAGCTGATAAACTAGCAATTTTGCACAATCTTCTTGTATGAAATTTCCACATTTGCAAGAGGAAACATGAAACTGGGTATTTCAATTGCTATCATGAATAATAACATAACACCGGCGTCTGAAACTACATTAAATAAACAATAATTATAGTGATGATGATGATGTCCCATGTAGTTGGCAATATGAAGCACAGCTGCTGCTCCTGCTGTAAATAAATGATGATGATGATGGTAATGACGGAGATGACAAAGATAAACATTTCTCTGAAGTCTCTACTTCATCTCCAAAGCACTTCCCACATGCTTTCCTTCTGCAGCGCAAAAGGATCAAATCATTTCCCTAGATAAATTTCACAAGGCCATAGTTCCATTGGTCATTGGGAGTCAATGGTATAAGAAAATCCAAACAGATTTTCAAAAGAGCATCTTGGTGGCATGTTCCTGTGACAAACTATCACATCAGGCATTGCCATATTAGCATTCTGCAGCTATGGGAATTAGTAACATAAAAACAAAAAACACTATGGCATGCAACAATATGATGAATTGGAGAAATGAGGCAAGCTCCTGATCCTTGCCTATGATAATTAGTTATTCATTTGAGAATTTTTAGCTCCCCGGGATTTGCCAATAAAGCATCATATATAACCTCTATTCACTGAGTCTTGTGCTTCAGACTTAACTTGTCCCATGAAATAATCAGTAATTTCTGAAGAATTAGCCCCAAGCTTTAATCACCGATTAATCAAAATAATCAGCAAATAGCATTTCCAAAGCAGAATATAGTTGATAGAAGTGCTCAAGGATGCTATCTCTTAAATTTCAAATATATTTTCTTAAACAAGATTCTTCAAATCTGAACTTTAGAATCTCAAAAAAAATTTGATAGCAGATCTCCAGAACCATTCTAAACCACCAAAAGGCCAACAATTACAAATCTAGGACCCCATACCCCTCATATTTAGAAATAAATAAATAAACCTGGTATTTTGTTTAATGCAGGTACCAGTGTATCCATGGGTGCAGTCCCCTCAAATTGTCTCTCTAAATTACAAATTGCATGATCTTAGTGGGGCATTTAAGGCATACGGTAGTCTTAATGACCAAATCTGTGAATAATATTGGTCAACTAGATGAGGCTACTGTAAATTTCTGACAAGATGCAGGTGTGAAAGGTATAAGCACAAAATAAGGAAAAGCCATATTATATGGATGAATAATACATGTTTTAGAATTGTCTGGATGACCAGTAACAATTGTCAGAAAATTGAAAAGGGTCTCACATTTGAGAAAGCCAGGAGCATTCCTTGCGTTTAATGTCATTAAGAATATCTAAATATTGTAATCTGATCAGGCTTTGTTTAGCGACCATGTAAGGACCGGAGCTGCATCCAAACTATGATAGGTTAAGTGTGAGACATGATGCATTTCAACAGATTTTTTTACATCTGAATAATAATTGGTGGTGGATTTCAAATATCCCACCTCTTAGCCATGTCTGAAACTTTCACTTCTTCATTTCCATTTTTCGGTACTATTCTTCTGTATTTCGTTTAATATTTCTTCTTACTAATGGTCCTAAAATGGGCTGTATTGGCAAGGGATCAAAAGTGAGGCAAAAAAGCGAGAAATGATCTGGGTCAAAGCTATACAAACTCTAAAGCATAAGATATTATTGAAGATAAAATGAGGACACAATATGAAGAGAGAACATCCAGTTATATACCTTAATACAACATGGACAAATAGCAGTCAGACAAGTAGCCCAAGCAATATTTCTCGAGTATGATGGTGGGATGTTGTAAGTCCCTCGATTTGATATTGACATTGATCAGGCATCTGACCTTGTGATTCATATACTCAAAATGGTGTTTGTTATATTTCTCTAAAAAACAAATTCATTATTTAGTAAAAAGCTTTAGATAACATAGAAAAGATGTTGGTAATTTCATATGAGGAAGAAAGATATTGCATGATTCAGGGCTACAACCTTGATTTCTTTAAAGCTTAATGCTATTTCTTAGTAAGTGTTCAACATAACCTTTAAGTTTGGTTGGTACATTTTGGAATTTTCTAATTTCTCCAAACAAGGTCTTGGTCCTTAATCAAGGCAAGTCATCTCTTCCTAATCAAGGTCTTAGTTCTATTTAGATTCAGTTCAGCTTGGCTTCTCATTCTCAACCATCCACATATATACAAGGCCCATCTATATCAAGGTGGCTGTCAACCTTAGCTACACAAGGGTTATGATCCTCATAGAGTTTTCATAAATTAATCCTCTTTTGGTGCAAACCACCTTCAACAATCCTTACAAATTCATCCATCCTGAATTTGGCAACATCCAACCCAATAGCGCCCTCATCAATCTTAAATATTCCACTGCCAACCAGGCTTAGCCCAGCTGGTTGGCACCCTCACAAGTTGGGTGAGGTGCAGGGCTCGAACCCTGGTGGTGTCACCATTGTATTTTTCTCAAGGAAAAATTTGTATATTTCCTTGAAGTGCTGCTACTATACAGTGGCAACAACATCAAGAAATGAATTTACTGACCACAATTTCAACTCTTAGTATATCCCCTATTCTCTTTCATAACAGGTACCAGGTGACACCTCACAAAAGAACTAATATCACATTTTTAAACCGTTGCTCATATGACTACCATTAAGACCCATATCCTCCCTCGTTTCCTACCACAAATTCATGATTGCTACCATTAGGCCCACATCCCCCCTCGTTTCCTACCATAAATTCATAATAGCAATCATCCATTTAATTTTCTGATCCATAAACATTGCATATCTAAATTATCACTGCATCAAAAGACAATCGAAACTAGAGAGAACTCAAGTAAATCCTTCATTTAGGCCCACAGGCAACATCACATCCATAATCATAACACAACTAACCCTTGAACTTTGATGTTGTCAAAGATAACCTCTCCTTAACTTCCACCATAATTATATGGGATCCTTTATAAATGCATTATCCTCATGAATATAAAAAACCATATGCAGATTCTTTATCCTCAGCAAGGAAATGACGTCTACATGAAGCAAATGTGATAGATATTCAAAGATAGTTTTCACATATATTATTCTTGTGGCTATCTCCACAAAGCTTGATGTGCTGTTGCAATTTTATATATGTCACTTTACAAACATGCAATTCATCACCTAGCATTTGACATTTCCTAATTCACATATTTTCAATTAGTCATTTAACCATGACAAAGCAGTAAACATCTCGTTTGGATTTTCCTCTAAACATTGTCAATTTTCCTGATTATTTGATTACATGTTGATCATTATTTCCGTGATTACATTTGCTGCTATCAAATTACATCAAGATGCTACCTTGAAGCTCCATATTTTCCACATGATACTCCACCGTACAAGGAACCATGATGAATAAGTCCATATCACACAACTAGAAACAATATTCAAGGGCTTAAAAACAAAGATATATATCAAGAGAGATTCTTTAACTTTTGACATGCTAGGATCTGTAATCAGTTAGAGAAGTACATAACCAATGCACATTTACAGATTCAGAAACATCATGTTGATGCTGACTTGTTCTCGCCAGCACTCTCACATGCTCAAGTACCTATGGTGTAAATCCAGAAACATCATCCAAGTGCATCAAACTCTTTCAGTCTCTCTTCTCAAATCAAGATATGAATGCAACATGAGCAGTTTTAAAAGCTCATCTTGGGGCACAAAAGACCTCCACCTGCTTTGGATTTATTTCATAAGACCTGTATTTTCATCCAGCAAAGCGTAGGCCTCGTAACAAACACAAAAGAAGAGGTGTGCATCTCATATTACTTTAACACAATTCCATTTAACTAAATCAACTGCTAAAACAACAACAATAAAACAAACACAAAAGAAGAGGTGTGCATCTCATATTACTTTAACACAATTCCATTTAACTAAATCAACTGCTAAAACAACAACAATAAGTTACTGAATTCCTTCCAAGGTTCGAAGATTCAGTTTTTGGTTTTGCTCAGCCTTGCCAAGTTTTGCTTCACACAGTTTTAAGTTGTTTTGGTGGTTCAACTTAAGTTTTAAAGTTGCTGCTGGGGTAAAAATGAAAAAGTGATAAAAAAAGGAAGAAAAATAAGAAACTTGAAAAAAGCCAATGAAACATACACAACATAGTTTTGAAGAACATTCTATTGTTTGTAATCACCAAGTTTATGGTTTCTTTTTAATTTCTATGCTAAAAGCCTGAAACTATGGTCCATTATAAAAATCTTGGAAAATCAATTAAGTGTTGAAAAACTATAAGTTGATAACAATCTAATTCTTGAACAGCTAATAATGCAAACATTATAACAGTAAAATATACTAACATAGAACCATGTATCAATCTGAAATTTGAAATAATAATTTCTACCATATGACATATCAAGTACTAACATGTAATACAATGTAGAGAGTATCAAAAAGACTATGACTGGATATATCTCACCAAAATATATCGAATATTTAAGATCTAGGAAATCCATACTTATTAGCTTGTGATGAGCCCTGCAGTTTCTCTTCAACAATTATCTTAAGGAACCAAAAGATTTTATATCTAGAAAAAAAAAACTTTTCTTGAAATTTCTTACAGCCAAACACCCAAATGCATTTATTTATTTTTTTTAAAAAAAACTCCAAAAAATTTATGGTTAATGTTAACAAAGTACTTGTCTCCTGTGGCTCAGATGTACCATCTGTAAGCATTCTAAGTTTTAACTGACATAAGAAAAGATAGCTTTAACTTGTCATTAGCTAGTCAAAATTTACTTACAGTAATGAAGAAATGACCTCAAAATATGTTAAATATTGATATTATGAATGAAATAGCATGTATCTTCAATTTCGGCTGGAACTGGTCAAAACCAAAAATTCTGGTTAATTTCTAATCATTTCAAGGAGAAACTGATCTATCTAAGCCAAACTTCAATCCTTGATTTCTTCCTTAGCTCTCTACTCTCAAGGTTTTAGTTCTAAGAACTATAAGGACAAGGTCCCTATCTCCTCAGTTTGGTTTCCAGTTTCAACTTTCAACAAGTAGATAAACATGTCATTCTTTTGCCATAAACCAGTGGCATTAGCTAGAATTATTTGAATTAGATATATGTGTTTAGTCCTTGTACTTGTAGGTTCCACCATGTAATTTCTACCTCAAATCTACACTTCCACTAGCTTTGGTTTAGGGCTTTCCTAGAGATTTAGCTTGTATTAGATTTTGAACCTTAAATAACTTTGTTATATGCTTGGGCACTTCTCAAGGTTCTTGGAACCTCTTCTTTGTTGTGCCTCCATATGTCCAGAAATCCATTTGCAGTAGATAGGGTGCACATAGAGGCATAGGCATCAGGTCTTAAACTCTATTTGACACCTGCATTTGTAGACATACATTTGGTTTTATCTTGCATAATGCAAGTTTAGATTTTAACAGGCTATTACAGTGTGTTTTTAGCCAATGGAAGTGGTAGAGATGATGGAAGCTGACTCCATTGAATCAGAGTGACCAGAGAAAGATGCAACTTAATGATCTAAATGGGAAAAACCTTAGATCTAAAAAAACCAAAATGCAATTATTTAACATTTAATCAAGCACTAGTTCCAAGCAGTCATTCCAAGTTTTTCTCAAGCATTGCTCTTACGTAGTTTTCATGTCAAAAGCTCTTCCCAAGTCTTCCTTAATCAATAAGTCACATTATGACGATGAAATTGGATCAGTCAATAAACAACAACAGAACTTCAATAAATGGATTATGTTATACAAAACATTTTTCCTCTTCAAAACTAGAAATCCAAAATTCATCTCCATTTTCTCCACCAAACCACTCCATTGAACACCATTATGCTCTTCTTATATCAAAACCAACACCTAAAGAATGAGAGAAACTAATGCATGGTTATTGCAAAAAACATTATCCTCTTTGTCGAAACATAGATGTATCCGGACATGAACAACATGGTGCAGGCTGTAATAAAAACTTCTAAAAGAAAACCCTTGGAATTCTCTTACAAACTTAGGAATATATACAAATCCCACCACTCATAGTCAGTACCTTTCAAGATACTGTCTGCAGCAGCACTGCAAAAACATCTGCTGACAAATACATCAACTAAATATGATTGAAAACACTGAAAAAAGGTCAACCACAAACACTGATTTCCTTCAAAGGCTAAGGATTACTGATTGCTTTATGAATCAAATGTATTGGGTGTGGCAAACATGCAAGGGAGGTATGAAAAATGGGGAAAAAATGAGTAAATCTTTCTTTCATGCTATAGAAGCCATCCAAGATGCAAGGTCATGCATGGTTTTGGATGAAAGAGACACATGATCCTCTTTCCTCTTCCAAGCCTCACATTGTAGTAGTTGCTTTTCTTTCTATTTCTCTGAAAATAGCAGCTTTAATTGGTGCAACCTCATGCAATCAAGGAATGGTTTTGTATGATATGACAAGCTAATGAAACCTTGAACGGTTGGACCCATAAATATGACACTTTGATTGAACAACCAAGAGAAGGCACCCAATGAGGGAACAACATTAAACCACAAAGATAGTTAACAATTCATTCGATATTCTTTTACCAGTGCAAGAATTTCATAGCCATACAATTCATTAATTAGGGCTAAAGATTGACAAATAATAAGGTGTGTTGCAAAGTAGCTCTTGTTGCGATGACCCCATGCACATTGGATGCATTGATAATAATAAGACAGCAATTATCACATCCAAAGCACACCACTATAAGCTCATCAACAGTTCCACCAACTAGCATGTATTACTGGTTCGATATTAATCAATTATCTCAAAAATATGCCATGAATAAAATCAGTAATCGGTCTTTCATAAGTATCATACTAAATCTCATGGACAATCACAACTGGACAAGAAAAGAAAAGCCAAACCTTTTATTGACTAACCAAAAACTCACTATGAAATATTAATACTCAGTATTTGATTCCTTATAACATATCAGAGCAACTCCAAGGATAAAGCATCAATCTTGAAAGTGGAATTACTCGAAGAACCAATTTGTCGGCAGCGCTAGTTACCGCAGCCCAGGATAATAACACACAGAACGAAGCTCAAAATAAAAAACCATGCATACAAGATAAAATATCCAACCTACCTCATCAATAACAAGGTCTGATAGGCTTCAGGTAGGTGCCATCAGTCGCTTTCCTCTATGAAGCATACTGCGGCACCCTGGCTGCCATACTCGTGACCTGCGCCTGCACCTGTGCCGCCCGCATCTTGGCCAACATCGCCCGATGGAAGAACTGGTCCCTAGACAATGCCCTCACGCTCTTCAGATACATATCGAATGGGATTGACCCCTCCTGCACTGCCTTGTCCAGCGAGTAAATCGTGTCCTCCACCGCCAAATCCGCCGCCGTGCACTCAAGCATCTGCCTCGACAGCACATCCGCAGGCTCAAACGCATCATCCACATCGACATCCCCAACCCTCCGCCTCCTTCCTTCATTCTCCCTCACCCACCCCTCCAACACATCCGTATTCATCAGAATCAGCTGCAGCTGCTGCTCCAATCCCTCCTTCTCCTCCAACATCTCCCTCAACCCCCTGGAAAGCTCCTCCTCGCGCCGCCTCAACTCCGCCTGGGTACTGAACAGCCCCTCCATCTCCGCCTCCCGCGCTCTCCGTAAACCCGCCATGTCGCCATGCACAACATCGACAATCTTGCTGATCGCGTTGCGGCGGTAGACCTCGGCCGCGTCCTCAGTCGGCCTCCCCGCCGCCGCCGCCGCCGCCTGCGGCGAGGGTGGGAATCGCCCGCCGTAGGGCGACAAAGATGAATAGATCCGTGACGGCAACGACGAAGATGACGAGGATGGAGGGGGGAAGGGGACGGGGATGGGGAGGGGGGGAGGAGTGATGGGACGAGGGATTGGGGTTAGGGTTGGTGGGATTGAATTATTGGGGTTCTGGCGGGTGTAGAGGGGGGGATCGAGGCCGAAGAGGTGGGAGAGGGAGCGGACGAGGTCGACGAGGTTAGAGGAGGGGAAGACCCAGGAGCGGAGGTAGGGAACGAGGACGGAGCCGGAGCGGTCGACGTGGGGGTGGCCGGGCTTGACAACCATGTCGCGGGTCGGGGTGAGGAATACGGCGGGCGGGGAGCGGGGGTAGGGCTCGAGGAGCCAGATCACGGCGGGGATATTGTAGACGGCGCCCTGGTACACGATGGGGATGGTGCCCTCCGCCTGGAGGAGGTTCACCGTGCGGCCATCGTTGTGGGTGAACGCGGAGGCCTTCGGGTGGAGGGAGGGGAAGGACTCGGCCAGCGCCACCAGGTGCTGCCGGATCAGCCACTTCACGTCCTCCGTGTACGGCAGCGCCAACGGCCCGCGCTGGGAGAGGACGGTGCTCAGGAACTGCTGGGCGTACTGGGCGCCCGGCGAGGCCGGGCCCAAAGGCGGCGGCGGAGGCGCCATAGTACAGGGAGGGAGCGACGTGTTTTACCCTTTTCTCTCGTTCGTGTTCTTATTCTTATGAGCCGTGTGCGCGTTTGAGAGACGGTGACGAGAACCGAGTGGTTACGAGAAAGGTTAGGATCGACGCTTGGTCCGTTGTACGTCCAAATGCAACGGTGAGATTTAAAGCCTTTTGCTTCGTATTAATTCGATTTAGGGAGGAAAAAAAAAAAAAGGCGCCGAAGAGTGCACCGGCGTCGCCAGCTTGCTCCATGGCTTCTGATGTCCGTCCCCTACTTTTGTAAAACAAAGATGCTCCCATGCGTGAAAAGTACGAAGACCGAACAATGCTTCCTTAGAAAGATTCGATCATTTGCTCTCACCATATTCCCCACCAAATGGCAGCAAAAGTAGTTCTCCAACTCTTTTGTCCAACAGCAGGCCGTTTTTACTCCTAAATTCGGTCCACAAATAATGAAGGGTTGAAGGCCAGCCTCTCAAATTCAAGAGGACCATTTGATTCATGTGGAAGGGCACCTAGTGAACAAATGGTTTATATATTGGGAAATACTCTCTATACACCAAGAATATGGTGCAGCGCTGCGGACATCAGGTGCGATAATTGACTCTGACACGAGATCGGAATGCAGCATCCCAAAAAAAAAAAAATTTTTTTTTACTCCAATCCCATCCAAGAGCCGATCATCACGGATGATATCTACGGAACTATATCACCTACGGTGTACAAAAATATTCTTCTTATATATTACATCCTAGGACCTGGATCTACGTAACATGCATGAACATTTGGCCCTTTTCTAGCAAGAACCTCTCTAGTATGAAGTTTACTTCTTAAAGGAAGCCATGAGAAGATTTCATTTTTTCTAGAATGGTTGATATGGACTTCTCAAACCATCATTGTTGATGAAGCTGCCGTAAGAATCAACTGTGAGAAAGCCATAGCACATCTGCAATTCAATTCAATAGGATCGGATAAGAAAGAGAATGTCCCGAAGGGTGTGCAGCTGAGTCATGTCCTATAGGGTCAAAAAGCCCTTTGCAAATTGATAGTCCAAGAAAAGGATCTCCAACTCCATTGAGATGCACAAATGTATTTGGCATTGCATAAAGAGGGACTTAATCAGTGCATGAATCTTCCCATGTACCTTGTTCATTTGGCCCTCGAACAAATGGCTGACCAAATTCGACCTCATGTACCTTGTCCATTTTAGCTCCGAAAGCGTGAATCCTTGTGCATGCATAACATTCTCTTCAGTAGAAGTCCCAACCAGGGTCCCCGCAGAGAGCTCAATGACAGCAAAGTTCTCATTGGTCGAACAACGATTCCTGTTCCTAAGCTACTAGTCCTTTTCCCTGCTTAAGATATGATCCACCTCTTTCGCTTCCCTGTTATGGGCCAAATCCAGCCCATGTATAACTTTCCCAAGCAGTCGGTCTCATTTTCTTTTCCTTGCATCATCAAGTTTCGGAATTCATAGGGCTCAATATTTGTAAATTCTGTGGATGGCTAAATCTTTTCTTGGATTGGACCATCCTTTTTCTTCCATATAGTTTTTTTTTTTTTTTTTTTTTCTTTCTTTTTGTTTAGTTATACAGGAAGAACTGAGTACTTTACCGTATTAATATAAATAAAAAATTTATTTATCAAAATAATATAAATTTTAATTTATTTATGAAATTAATATATAAAAAAATATCATTTAAAATGATATTTTTTAGAGGATAAAATATTATTTATAATGATATTTATTGCCTAGTCAGCAATCCTATGTGACCAGACGCAAAAAAAATGTTATTTGAAATGATGCTTTTAAAATTAATATTTAAAATGATGTTTTTAAAAATATCATTCAAAATGATATTTTTTTTATTTTTTGCCACATGGTTTCATCTCCCATCCCTGCCTCCCCCCCCCGGCAAGCGGCCCTCTCCGCCCACGCACCCAACCCCAACCCCTCTACGAGTGGCCATCCCCTACGCTCCGCACCCCAACCCTCGATCAGGCCTCTCCCCATGCCCCCGCAAGCGGCCACCCCCAGGACCCCAACCCCCCTGGTCAAGCCTCCCCCTGGCCCCCGTCCATCCCCCATGCCCACACCCCCTCGATCCTCTCTGCCTCTCTGTCCATCAGTCCATGCCTTCCCCACCCCTTTCATGGGCGGCTGGCCCCCCACGCCCTAGCCCTCTCCACCCACCAACCCACGTTGCCCCCCTTCCCCCTTCCGACGAGCAGCCCTTCCTGTCCACCAGCTCGCGCCCCCACAGACGGCTATCTTCCTCTCCATCCACCAGTCCATGCCTTTGCGCCCCTCCCCCCTTCCCCACAGGCAGCCTCCCCACGTGGCCCAACCAGTAAAAAAAAAAAAAATCATCCGAAATGATATTTTTAAAAGTGCCATCTAGAATGATATATATATATATTTTTTTAGACTGGTTTTCATATGGATGCTGATTAGATTAGAAAAATATAATTCAAAACGACGTGCTTAAAAAATTATTATTTTAAATAATATTTTATAATTTTATATTAATTTAATAAAAAAATTTAAAATTTATATTATTTATATAAATAATTTTTAAATTTATATTAGTATAATAAAGAACTTGGAGGAAACTTTTATGTTCTTGTTAAAGTCTGGCCTGACGTGCACCAAGTCGCATGCCTCTCACATGGTGCCTAATTTACGCCCTTTATATGAGCATGGTCTTTCGAATTTATTGCCGTGGTTCTCTACTTCTGCTTCTGCTTCTACTTCTTCTTCTTTTTTTTTTGATAAACAAAGGAGCCAAGCGAGCTATATAGTAAGGTGACGTAAGAGTAGCATACAAAGCCAATATACAAGCAGCAAAAAAAGGCACAGAAAATTGTTGTGGTTCTTCTTTGCTCCGTCTTTTTGGCACATTTGTTCCCACATTTCGAGCTGTCTCCCAAAGCCATCAAAATTACCGAACAAAACTCGTCAGCAAGCACTAGAAACCACGAGATATGCACCACGATAAAAGCAGCTCCACCGGCCTCTTCGCCCACTTCCTTCTTTGATGATGTAAGATGGGCTCGTGTCGCGAGAATGGACGGACACGAACACCACATCAAAGAATCACTACCATTTCAGCACCCTGGTTGTACCTAGCTATCGCACGAAAGAACGATTGGTCGTCTTTGGCGATATGGATGGTGCAATAGCCGTTTTGAGAGCTGCATGGATAGCGGGCGTAAAGATGTTAGGGGTGCTTTGAGCACTATAAACCCTGCTTTGAGAGCAATATGAGGCGCAATTAGATTAATCATTTCTTTTCATATTAAAAATGCAATCAGCACCTCTCATTTCAATCCCTTTTTACCGTTTTGGTTATAGAGTTGGTGGCGAGAGGATGACATGAGTTATGGCATGGGCATTCTCTTGTCTTGCAAGCCTGCACCATCTCGGGCACATTTTCACTTTTATCCCTATCATTTGGCTTATCCTCTTTATCCCTTCGTGATTTTAGAGCTCATTTGATTTCTTTCCGCTTTTATCTCTATCTTTTGGCTTATCTCCTGCCCCTCGCGATTCTAGCGCTCATTTGGTTCCTGCCACTTTTATTTTTATCTTTTGACTTATCTTCTTTTCCTTCTGCTGCCCCTTCATAATTTTAGGGTTCATGTGGTTCCGTCGTGGAAGAGAGATTAGCTGAAAAATAAAAAAAATACTTCATATCTGCTTAATGATTTTGAAGAATGAGATGAGAAACTATTTTTTTTCATAAAAATAAGTATTTCATATTTATGATAAAAAAATCATGTAGAATATGGACTTTTTCCGTGGGCTAAAAATTATGATGATTGTTTTTAGCAAAAATATTCTTAAGCCATCATGATATTCTGAATAACTATTTTTAATAGTTAATCTTAAAATGTTAAGACTATACTATTGAAAATACCATAATATAAAGAAATTATGGTAATTCTAATATAATTAATAGCTATTAAAAAATTTTATAAAATAAAAAAGTTGTCTAATTATTAAAAATTGTTAGAATTCCAAAACTCAACATAATAAATCATTTTAATATAATTTTTTAATATATAAAAAATATTTTTAGATTTTAAAATATTTAAAAATAGCTATTAGAAATCATGCATGTGGTGTTTTACGGATATTTTATGCATCTTGATGACAAATATAACATATATTTTATATAAACTTTCCAGAAAATTAGATACTCAACCAAATATAAGTTATAAAAAGTATGCTTTCTATATTACCATTCTATAGTCAACCAAATATATAAAAAATACTTTTTCGATGAAAGATTTTTCTTCTTTTGATTGAGCTGCTCAAAATACTAAATTGAGCCTAATTGGAGGCTTGAGTACGAAAATCGAACAGCCTTCCAAAAAGTCGAGGGGAAAACTCATCATAGGGGCATCATGAGGAAGCATAAGAATCTTAAAGCTCTCTAGATAATCAATGGGTTTGATGATCCCATCATATGGCTCTAGCTGATGCATCTCGAATTGAGGTAGGATTGATTTATCTATAATCCTCCAATTGGATGGTGAATTCTTGCTAAAGTCAAACTTGCCGAACTTCCCATCGATGTTTGCATCTCGAGCATGGTCATGTCTGAATGTCGAGGTAATGAATGTCACAGAATAGAATCCTTTGCGGAGTCGGAGTGGGGGCTCAGCAAATACCTTCTGTGGCCACATTTGGGACTCTTCGGTCCGCTATGCCGATTTGGTTGAGCTTGCCTAGAGCTGCATGGGCGAGACTAGTGACCTTGTGGCGGACAAGATGAAAGCATTTGGGTTGTTAGCTGGCGATTGAGGGTGCAGCCAACTAGTACGATCCCTAAATTATCACGATTAGGATATGCACCTACCAAACGAGCAGATGAATTGTTCATGAGTCACAATTGTTGACGGCCTAGGATGGTTGATATGGTTGTACATGGGTTGAGCTTAATAAAGAGGCATTGGAGCGGCGCGAGGCATGTGACACCCTCGGCTTCAATGCAATTTCACATTGTTGGTGTATTGGGTTCCTTTCTTCCGAAATGGGTAAAGGCCCTTCCTGTAGCATTCGAATTATTGTTGTTGAATACCAACGTCTAGTTGAGGTTGGAAAGGCCAAAGTGAGGTGAGGTCTGTACGGTTGCCAAAGCTTTTGGATTGAGAGCAGAATATGAAAAGTTCTCTATGATGATGAGAGATCCTCCAACACTTAAATCGATAAAAATTCAAAAAAATAATAAAAAATAGAATAAAAGAGAGTGCGAGTAATTGAATGTGAGTCGAGAGACTTATTCGAGGATTCCTTACCTCCCTCTATTTATAGAGGGATGTTGGTAGCCATTTCCGTCACGAGCAGTGCATGCAACTTGCAATTTATGGCTTGAGTGGGCTGCAGCAGCAGCTAGCCACATCCCTTGTGGTTGTCGGTGTCTTGATCATGGGATGGTGTCGGTATTCCCAGAATAGCATGATTATACTTTTAGATTGTTTATGTTTGAGGTGATGAGGTTGGTCATGCCAAACTTGTCCACCTTAGGTCATATCGAGGTCAACCAAAATTTTCCCTGCATCACCAAATTAACACCTCTTTTATAGGGAGTATTGGTGCAGAAATCCGTCGCCGCCGGAGGTCGCCGCAATCGAGGCCGCTGGGCGCCGCCGGGGACCTGCAAAACGAAGTCCCGTCCGGAACCGGTGGGGTGGGGGCTCCGGTAGGACCCTCCGACGGTCAAGTTAGTTTCCGGCCAACAGTAATGGAGTGCTCGGAATGAGTTCCGGAGCTTAGAGGTGAGGAGGAGAGCTTAGAGAGTCGAGAGTTCAGAGAGAGCTTAGCCTTAGTATGTCGGGAGGGGTCCTTTTATAGCGGAGCTTAGTTGATGGTGACGGCTGTGCCGTCTGGCAGAGAGTCGTCGAGCAGCATGAAGTTTGGTACGGAGAGGAAGGCGTCGTCTGGTAGATCGTGGGAGCCATACCGGCGAGCCGTGGGCCGCATGGAGTCCGGTACGGAGAGGAAGGCGTCGTCCGGTAGGATCGTGGGAGCCATACCGGCGAGTCGTGGGCCGCATGGAGTCCGGTACGGAGAGGAAGGCGTCGTCCGGTAGATCGTGGGAGCCATACCGGCGAGCCGTGGGCCGCATGGAGTCCGGTACGGAGAGGAAGGCGCCGTCCGGTCTTGCTGCAGGCGACAGTTCGTCCAATGGAGTTCGGACTTGTAACAGAGTTCGGCCGAGGGGGAAGCTGGGGGAGTTCGTCTGGCTGAAGGGTCGGCCGTCTGTAGAGTTCGGCCGCTGAGAGGCCCGAAGAAGCTCGGCTGGCCAGTTGAAGGACTTCGGTTGCTAGTTGGTTCGGCCAGGGCTCGCTGAGGAGTTCGGTCCGAAGGAGTTCGGCTGCACGGGCTCGCCTGGGGTCGGTCCGAAGGAGTTCGGCCGTGGGAAGTCCGAAGGAGTTCGGCTGCATGGGCTCGCCTGGGGTCGGTCCGAAGGAGTTCGGCCGTGGGAAGTCCGAAGGAGTTCGGCTGCACGGGCTCGCCTGGGGTCGGTCCGAAGGAGTTCGGCCGTGGGGCCCGAAGGAGTTCGGGCTCGTAGGAGAGTTCGGCTGAAGGGAAAACCCGGGAGGAGCTCGGATGGCCGAACGGGCGTCTGGGAGGAGTCCGTCTCCCGAAGAAGTCCAGCCGCTTGGAGTCCAAGGAGCTCGGCCGTCAGGAAGTTCGGCTGGCGGTGGGAGTTCGTCCTCTAGGCAGTTCGGCCCGGACCTTGGCGCAGGGGAGTTCGGCCTCTAGGCAGTTCGGCCGTGGTAGGGGCTCGGCCTGGCGCCTGGCGCTAAAGCTCTTCAGCGGCTACTGGTTACATTGGGCTGAGCGTCGGGCCGGGCTTCGGCAGGAGCGGGATTTATCCCCAACAATAGCCCCCCCACTCCCGAGTTCAAAAATTGAAGGAAGGGAGTACCAAAACAGGCGACTGCCGAAGTCTCCTTCCAGGCTCCGCATTTGTTGCAGCTGAAGCTCGGGGGAGGTCTCATCTCCAGCCAATATTGACGCTGAAGTTGAAGCTGAGGCTTGGGGGAGGCCTCATCCCCAGTCGGTGTTTGGAGTTGAAGTGGGACTCGTTTCCAGCCAAAATTGGTGAAGCCGACGTTGAGGCCGGAGTCAGTGTCGCCCCCCGTGGTCAGGGTCGGAGTTGACATTGCCTTCATCAACCGAAGTCGATTCGGGGGAGACCTCCTCTTTTGCAGTCAAGGTTATGATCGCTTGGGGGAGATCCCGTCTCCCGCTGATGCTGATACCGAAGTTGAAGCTGAGGTCTGAAGGAGACCTCGTCTTCTGCAGTGAAGCTTGCCGTAGACTCTGGGGCTCGGCCTTGGACCTCGCTCGCGTCAGGACGAGGTTCTCCTCTTGTTCCCAACGGGCTGTGGGGGCACATGGGGACCGTCGTCCTCGCCTCTCCCCCCATCCCGTCCTTGGTGGACGGGGCCTTCGACTTTGCTCACGCTAGGACGAGGTTCTCCTCCTGTTCCTAGCCGACTGTGGGGGCACATGAGGACCGTCGTCCTCGCTTCTCCCCCCATCCCGTCCTTTATGGACGGGGCCTTCGACTTTGCTCACGCTAGGACGAGGTTCTCCTCCTGTTCCTAGCCGGCTGTGGGGGCACATGAGGACCGTCGTCCTCGCTTCTCCCCCCATCCCGTCCTTTGTGAACGGGGCCTTTGACTTTGCTCGTGCTAGGACGAGGTTCTCCTCCTGTTCCTAGCCGGCTGTGGGGGCACATGAGGACCGTCGTCCTCGCTTCTCCCCCCATCCCGTCCTTTGTGGAACGGGGCCTTTGACTTTGCTCGTGCTAGGACGAGGTTCTCCTCCTGTTCCTAGCCGGACTGTGGGGGCACATGAGGACCGTCGTCCTCGCTTCTCCCCCCATCCCGTCCTTTGTGAACGGGGCCTTTGACTTTGCTCGTGCTAGGACGAGGTTCTCCTCCTGTTCCTAGCCGGCTGTGGGGGCACATGAGGACCGTCGTCCTCGCTTCTCCCCCCATCCCGTCCTTTGCGAACGGGGCCTTTGACTTTGCTCACGCTAGGACGAGGTTCTCCTCCCGTTCCTAGCGGGACATTTCCGCTCGCTTCTTCTCTTCTTTTTTTTTTTCTTAGCGACCCTGAAACGATAGTGTCGAGCAACAAGGTTTTATTGAGGGAAACTATTGGTGGTACATTCTCAGGTTTTCCGAGTTCCAAGGTCGGGGAAGCGTTAGTCCTCCGAGCTCCTTTAGGCGATAGGTTCCAGGTCGGACGACCTCTACCACTTCGTACGGACCTTCCCAATTTGGGACGAGCTTCCCTTGACTCTGGGGCTGAGAGACGGCTGCTCGTCGGAGCACCAAATCCCCAACTCTGAATGCCTTGTTTTTGACTCTGGAATTGTAATACCGAGCCACCTTCCGTTGGTAGGTGGCCATCCGGATGCGGGCCGCTTCCCTCTTTTCTTCTAGAAGGTCGAGGTTGGCTCTGAGGTCCTGGGGGTTGAGTTGCTCGTTGAAGCCCACGATTCGAGCAGATGGAAGTTTGAGCTCGATCGGGATGACTGCCTCGGTGCCGAAGGCCAAGGCGAAGGGCGTCTCGCCGGTCGGTACCCTCTGCGTTGTTCGGTATGCCCAGAGGACGTGGTAGAGTTCGTCTGCCCAGGCCCCCTTTGCCCTGTCGAGCCTCGTTTTGAGGCCTTGCAGCAGGGTCCGATTGGTCACTTCGGCTTCCCCATTGGCTTGCGGATGAGCCACCGACGTGAAGTGGTGGGAGACGTTTAGTCCTTCGCAGAACTCGGCAAACCGGGCTCCAGCGAACTGTCGCCCATTATCGGTTATGAGGGCTCGGGGCAGGCCGAACCGGCAGATCAGCGTCTTCCAGACGAAGTCCTGCACCTTGGCCTCGGTGATCTTCGCTAGTGGTTCCGCCTCGACCCACTTGGTAAAGTAGTCAATCGCGACCAGGAGGAACTTCCGTTGCCCGGACGCCGTTGGAAAGGGGCCGAGGATGTCCATCCCCCACTGCGCGAAGGGCCAGGGTGCAGTGAGCGGAGTGAGTTCGGATGCCGGCTGCCTTTGCACGCTGGCGTTCTTCTGGCAGCGGTCACATCTCTTCACGTATTCCATGGAATCACGAAGTAGGGTTGGCCAGTAGTACCCTTGCCGAAGTAGTCTTTGTGATAGGGATCTGGCTCCCGCGTGACTTCCGTAGAGTCCTTCGTGGACATCCTGTAGCGCGATGCAGGCCTCAGAGGGTCGGAGGCACCTCAGCAACGGGAGGGAGTACGACCTTTTATATAACCTGCCCTCGTACAAGACGTAGCGGGAGGCTTGACTCCTGAGCTTCCGAGCTTCTCTCCGGTCGTGAGGGAGGACCCCTTCTTCGAGGTAGGCGATCAGCGGATCGATCCAGCTGGGCTCGAAGTCCGTCCGCAGGACGGCCTGAGGTTCCTCGGTGGTCGGGCACTTCAGAGTTTCCAGAAATACCTCTTTTGGTAGTTCGGCCGGGGCAGAGGTGGCCAACTTGGAGAGGAGGTCGGCCCTTGTATTCCCGGTCCTTGGGATGTGCCGAATGTCGAAGGCTGTCGAAGGCTGGTATTAAGTTCTTCACCTTCCCGAGGTACATCACCATGCTTTCCTCCCGCGCCTCGTAGCTGCCGCCGACCTGACCGACCACCAACTGGGAATCGCTATAGACTTGAAGCCGACCCACCTTCAATTCCCTGGCTATCTGCAGCCCGGCTATCAGCGCTTCATACTCGGCCCCATTGTTGGTTGTGGGAAACTCGAAGCGCAATGCGTACTCGGTGACGATCCCCTCGGGGCTAACCAGGACCAGCCCTGCGCCGGCCCCGCTAGAGTTGGACGAGCCATCCACATGCAGAACCCAGGCGCCTTCAAGAAGGTCGGCCCTTTCTTCAGGAAGCTCGACCGCCACAGCTCGGCTTCGTTGGGGCCTGGTCTCCCTCCGATGATAGTCTCGCTTGATTCAAGCTCGGCTTCAACTGGTGCGGTGCATTCCAGCACGAAGTCCGCCAGTATCTGAGCCTTGATCGATGGCCTGGGCCGGTAATTGATGTCGAACTCCGTGAGCTCGATCGCCCATTTGGCGATTCTTCCTGAAGCGTCTGCTCGGTGGAGGACGGCTCTTATTGGTTGGTCCGTGAGGACCGTGATGGTATGCTCCTGAAAGTAAGGTCGGAGCCTCCTGGCTGCGATCAGAAGACAGTAAATTAGTTTTTCTAACTTGGAGTACCTGGTCTCCGCGTCCCTCAAGGCTCGGCTCACGTAGTAGACTGGTTGTTGCGCCTTCGCATCTTCCCTGACCAGGACAGCCGCCAGGGCCATTGGAGAGACAGCTAGGTATATAGGAGCAGCCCTTCTCCAGGTTCGGGCTTTGCCAGCAGTGGGGGCGCGCCGAGGTAGTTTTTAAGCTCCTCGAATGCCTGTTTGCACTCCGCTGTCCAGCAAAAATCTTTCGGTCGCCTGAGGACCTGGAAGAAAGGCAGGCACCGCTCGGCCGACCTCGAGACAAAGCGGTTTCAGGGACGCCACCTTCCCAGCCAGGCGCTGAACTTCCTTAATTGTTTTCGGGGCAGTCATCTCCTGGATGGCTCGGATTTTCTCGGGATTTGCCTC